>JAWLSL010000029.1:182169-578516 GCA_033980235.1 Diadema setosum
TTCAAAAATTTGCTGCCAGTCATCTAGTAGAGTTTTAAATTAGTGGCGTATCGCCAGACATTATTGAGAGCAGACAGTTGGTAGTTCAATTAATTTGTTTGATACGAATAACACAGAATGTTAGGGACTCGATCAAGCTTCGCGATGATTCTTCAATATTTTTTTCATGGTTTTGGATGTCTTGGTATTATAATCCTAACTGCTTTATGTACATTTTAATAATAAGATGTAATATGACTATCGAATGGAATGACAATTACGAGAAATAAACGTGACGCCATAATTCATGCACCAGTGATTAGTGAGTCACTTCACAATTTATCTAATTTTCAATATTGTGCTTTTAGGACTTGCCATATTCTAACACATTTCATTATTCTCCACCGTCGATTGACTAACATAGGTTATTCAGTTCCTGGAGTTCATCAGATAAACTACACTCTTTTATCGTTCATCCTGGGAATCCTTCTCTGTATCATCCTCTTACTGTTTGCCGGTATTTCCATGATGGCTTGGTGTAAACATTATTTTAAAAAGTGAGTAATTGTTCATTGATTTATTTCTCTAACTTCTGTTTTTCTGTTCATAGATGTGTGTAGCTTGCGTGTGTGTGCATGTGTGTGTGTGTGGGGGGGGGGATGGTTCGGTAGTAAGCTCTTGAATACTCTTCTGAATTATTTCTTGTTTTATTCGAGCGATCTGCTCTCGGTAAAGTGATCTGCATTAACACAAGACTGTTATCATGTTTTCGTACATAGTAAGCACCTACTTACTTACTTGACTTACTTACTAGACGTAGGACGGTGTGTCTCTTTATGTTCCTCGCCTGGTTTTCAAGGGTCGGCAGGGATGTTCCTGCAGGATGTATCACTGCGCCTTCCAGCGGAGGGGAGGGCGTCCAGGTGGCCGTGCTGTGTGGAAGTGATTATAGTAAGCTTCACGTGGCAGGCGATGCTCTGGCATACTTATGACATGCCCAAACAATTTCATTCTGCGTGAGGTGATTCCTTGACATATCAATATCCTAATATTCAAGGACTTCCTGACGTCCTCATTCCTGATTCGGTCCAGAAGACACCTGCAATGGTCTTGAGGCATCTCATCTCAGAGGTTTCACGTCTACTTGTGTCTGTCTTCCTTACGGTCCATGTTTCAGCACCAGAAAAGACGATTGGTCGGATGAGAGCTTTATAAATTTATCACTTTTAAGGTTCTCGTTATGTTTTGGTTTGACCATAATTATTATTGCTTTGAGACGACCGACAGCTCAAGAAAGACAAACTTGTCTGTCTTTTCTATTGCCTTACTATCTATTGTGGGCACCTACACCTAGAATTCAATCTTGAATGTTGAGTTGTTGTAGGCCTACTATTCATGATGTACACACATGACAGCACAGGGGTATAAATCTGTACCGAGGAGTTTGGGGGGGGGGGGGGGGTGATCGGCGATAGTTATCACATCACTGATCTCTTCCATAGAGATCAATGTATCAATATGCATATATACTGTAGGGCCCCTACTAGCACGAGTAAAATACCCCCCCCCGAAAAAAATAAAACATGAATAAAAAGTCAATTAAAGAATCATTTTGTCGATCGATTTTCATGGGGGGGGGGGGGGCAAAACTTGGAAAATACTGAGCAATATAATCATGGAAATGAGAGGGGAAAGACTGCTGGGAGAGGGATACCTGAATCCTCCCACACAACCGAGATTTGCATTTCAAGACGTGAAATTCAGGGATCTCGTGAGCACTTTTTGTGAACTATTCGATTTTTGTTTATCAAAAAAACTAAGGCAAATTATGAGGGAAATGCACGGAGGAGTGATGTGATGGTTGATAGCCCTCTCCCGCACGTGTGAGATTTGGCATTTGCAGACCTAAAATTCACAGATATGGTGAAAACTTTTTGCGAAATATTCAAAAAAGTAAGACAAAATAATCAAAAACATGTGTGGGGAGGGTACGTGTGTGATACCCCCTTCCACACGAGGGAGATATTTGCATTTTCAGACTTGAAATTCAGAGATTAGGTGCCCCCTTTTGGTGAAACATTTGATTTTTCTTTCTTCAAAAAGTAAAGTGAGAAGAATACGGCCGTCAGATGGTAAAACGGTCTAACTCGAAAATTTGACGTTTTGAGGTAAATTCACTTTCCGGGACATGTGAGGGTGCTCTTTCCAATGGTGCTATCGAGAAAATGCCATCATGTCTTGTTTTAGAGATAATTTCCGCTATCTTGGTACTTTTTTGTATTTTTCCTTCAGATTTGATGGTAAAACAGTCTATCTTTGAGTTAGCCCATTGTCGGTAATATCGTTTGGAGGTAAAACGAGCTATCTTTTACATAAACCATATAACCTTCTTAACTGAGATTTTTTTTAAATCATCGCTGTCAGATGGTAAAATGGTCTATCTTCGAGTTAGACCAGTTTACATAGTGTTTGTGGTCTATCTATAAGATGGTTAAACAGTCTATCTGCACAAAAATCTCATTTATTTTATAATTAAAACCCCAAATAAGCACAAAATTCTTCAGTTATCAGTGTTTAATATGCTTCTTCTTGTCCCATTGCTAAAATGCATTATACCCATTTCCTAAAAAAGCTCAAACCTCTAAACTTTAAAGTCATTTTTCTCAGAACAGCAATTTTCGAGATAGACCATTTTACCATCTGACCGCCAAATAATATTCTGGAAATGTGCGGGAGGAGGGAGAATTAGTGGGGATGACCCCCTTCCACTTTTGCATTTTTCACAACTGAACTTGAGAGATCTGGTACTCACTTCCAGTGAAATATTATATTTTTGTTTCTATCAATGAAAAAGTAGGAAAAAATATATTCAGGGATATGTGCGGGGAGGATGTGGGAGGGTGAAATCCCCCTCTCCTCTCACACCAGGGAATTTTTGCATTCTTATGATTGTTATTCAACAATATGGTGCACATTTTTGTTATATTTCGAAAATTGTCAATCCTAAAAAAGTTAGACAATCATAGTCTTCTTAGCCCCAACCCCTCTCTAACACGAGGGAGACTTTTGCATTTTTTTTGATTGAAAAGAAAATATATCGTTCACACAGTTTTCATGGCTTATTCGTAATTTTTTTAATTAGACGTGTATAAAACTATGAAGCAGAATCGAGTTGCGGAAGGGTTTGAAAGGGGATATCGCCCTTTGTTTGTTTCTTTGTTTGTTTGTTTGTTTAATAGATACTTTATTTTCTGCAAATCATAAAATCAATCAGCAAATCAATATACATAAGGTACATAATCATGAACATATGGGAAATATACAAGTAAATTTAAAACAGGGTCGTTTGACTTGCATAAACAAAGATATAAAAGGAAATTAATGATATAATGTACTGTATGCATGTCTATGCAGCGGGGATTACAACAACAATTGTAGTTAAGAAGCGATTATGCAGAGGGCCGCCATTGTAAGTATAGCTTGAAAAGATGGCCGGCCCGAGGAAAAGGTAGGGACGTACTAGATTCGTAACAGTACAAATTCTGCTGCGAAGATAGCAGGGTAAAATAAACTCTGATGTGTGATGGTGGTGAATGTGCGTGCAAGTGCTTGAAAGTGCACAAGGGCAGATAGGCTGGAATTCAGAATAATACAATAGAATGGGATTTTATACATTTTGTTAGTGAAAGTTCAGGTAAACACTTTTTGATGAAATATTTGAAATTTGTTAATCTTAAAAGTGTGGCAAGTCTATGGAAAGGGACAGAGCGGGGAAAGCTGTGGGAGGGTGCATCGCCTTACACGCGAGGGAGTTTTTGCATTTTTATGCTGGCAATTCAACGATCTGATGCATACTTCTGGTGGAATATTTTGACAATTATGAATAAAAAAGTACTAGATTTTTCCTCATTTCTGGAATGGGAGTGGGGGAAGGGGCAAAATGATTATGTTCACCATAGACAAAGACATATCTTGGGAAAGGAGAGGGGTGTAGCTCTGTGCGTATAAGGAGTATGTACATGGGGGGGGGGAATTCTGGCGAGTTTTGTTTGTTTGTTCGTTTTGTTGTCTTCTTTTTTTTTTTTCAAATCTTCATTTGTAAATGGTGCCGAGTGGCGTGCGTCAGTGCAGGCATATGGTATTTAAATGTTTCAACATCTGAACCATGCTTTTAGTCGATATTGCTGTTACAGTTCCGTGTTCCGAAGGTTCGTTAATCCGAAGGTTTGTTATTCCGAAGGTTTGTTAATCCGAAAATGGAATAATTTTCGTTATTCCGAAGGCATGGCAGTATTCCGAAAATGAAATAAGGCTCGGTATTATAACAGACAAACTAAATACATCCTCATGATGTTTGTTACAACCATCATAGAAAAAGTGTACTTGCATATTTCATTTTCCTATGTGTCTTTTATATTATGAATTTGTATGTGTTGACAAGGGGGACATTACACGGGATTCAGTTAGTTTAATGCAATGAAGAAACTTGGTTTTTAATGCATTCTTTGTTTTAATAGAGATATAAAGTTTACATCAATAGAGGTTAGTGACAATATTGACAAAATGGCAATACACACGTACGCACAAATATTATATCTAATGGTTAGATCCCCTCACACACACACACACACACACACACAAACAAACAAACAATTGCTAATGACATTAAGATCCCTTTTTATGAAGTAAATAGTATACAGCGTATTCAAACGAATGGATTAGTCATTATTCTGTATAACTGTTCTCATACATGTCAGGATTTGTTTGTTTTTTTTTTTTATTACAAGTGTTTGATCAAAACTGGATGAGTAAATCATTTGATTTCACGTATTTTTCCCATTGTCACGTCAAAAAAAAAAAAAAAAAAACCGTAGGCGCCCAGCAGATTCCGCTAGCTCGAATGTCAACGTCACTCCCGACTCGTGCGCAGTGCATCATTCGTCGACGGAACATCAGGTCAACAGAAATGGGGATGCCTCCTCCCGTCAGAAGAGAGTGTATCACATCTACCAGAATCCTTCGGTGAGTCAACTATAATTTATAATTATCTTTCATGAAAGTTGTCAGTCTCTAAAATTCAGCATAGTAACAGTCAGTGACCAGAGCTTCTCAGCCAATCAAATTAAAATATTTCACTGAAATTGTCAGAGACTGACATTTTGTCAAAGCTGACAACTTTCATGAAATGGTGCCCAGATTGCTGGTTGATACTTTCAGTGTGTAAATTCTAACTATTTTTGTCTATTCTTTCACCTCGGGGAATGTAGGGGACTTTAAAGTTGTTGAAAGTTTCAAATGTATTTTTCTATATTTTTTGTGTTGAAATAATGAAGGCCTTCATTAGCCAGACACAGGTTAAGGAAGTCTATTGATAGTTATCCATTACAGAGTCATAAAGATATAATAAAGGTTAAATTGTATCATATTTAATCAGCAAAAACACATGTATATGTGCTTCGAAACTCTCGACATTGCTTAACAGGAACACAACTTTGAAATGGAAGTGATCGAAGATTCAGCGGGTACGAATTTCCGGCATCTCCATGACGTCATAGACCAAGACCGTGAATACCTTGCCCAGTATCAAAACGTTAGAGGTAATACAAGGATAGAGCAATACATCGACATGTCAGGAACTGTCATGAAGAACATTAAAAAAGACGTCCCATTAAATCCACGTATCAGGGATACTTTCGCAGCAAGTCAAAAGGATACTGACAAAAACGGGTACCTCGTTTCCAATGTGAGTCAACACAGAGAAACTGGAATCAAACCTCATCCACGCTGTGATACGACAGGTACTTTTGTCATTGACGACGCCCTATCCGACTGTCCCTTACCCTACGGAGCACTATCCATGCCGTCTATTCCTGTAGGCGATTCTACCAGATCTTGTGACTTACAATCACCAGTTTACGAAGATATCCCTTCAACTTTTGACCGATCCGCACTCGCCAGAGAACCGCAACGTGCCCCCAAGTACCGGATCATTGGTAGCAAAGATAAACGCGCCGCTCCTCCTATGAGTCCGAACGACCCTCTCTATTCTGTTTCAATCTATCGGAACAAGGAAAGGGAAGAACGCGGAGTCGATGAAAATGGGTATCTCATTCTTCAAACATGTGCTGGTGAAATTGTTAGTGAGCGTCATGTTGGCAAGGACAAAAGAGTCCCCACAGCATCTTTGTACAAAGATATGACGTCTTCTGAAGTGGATCTTCATAGTACACAGAACTCCAACGGTAAAACCAAATCTGTAATTTACGAGAGCATTCCCGATAACCTAAAACTCTAGAGATCCTGTAATTTCTTTTCAAGGTTTTAGTCTTGAATACGATGTGACTATATATAGAAAACACCAGAAAGTTCTTTACTTTAACCGTAGATGCACTCATGTCTTCGAGAAAAACTCTATTTGCATTGTTGCATATTGTTGCTGTATACCATTAAAATGCTATCCATGTAATTTTCATATCCATATATTATAGCACTTTAACTTTCCTTGACAGGGAATACACAACTGTATAAGTTCAAGACGCAAAAACACTTCTGTGCCATAATTGACGTATCTTCAGATAAACAAAGTTTAAAAGGCACTAAACCCATTGCATAATAGATTATTATTGATACTCATCATTAGCTTAAGAGAATAAAAAGATTATGGAGAACAGCGAAAGAGATTTATTGGTTACAGCTATATAGATGAAAGACCAGCACCTAACAATAAATAACAAGTTAATTTTCTAAGGAATCTCACACTCGGGTATGATGGGGGCTTATAAGTATATATAACGCATATCTCTGCTATAGTGATAACAATTCTTTCTTCACAAGTATTTTCCTTCGGTTCGTTGGACATCTATAATCCCTTGCACAAAAAGTGAGTGAAATCTTGTAAAAGGTAGGGACATCAAAGAGAAAAATAACTCCAAAGGAAATCAAAATATAGAGGCCAGCGAAAAACAAAACTATACAATAACTCGTTCATTAATCTTTCCAGGCTGTAAGCAGACGCAATCATACAAAACCCTGGCAACACTTTCTGTGCAGAGATGATACTTATGGAGAGGGTTTCTCAAAATGGCTCCAACTAAGATTATACACGACTTTATTGCAAAATTTTATTGCCACGATAAGCAGAAGGCTGCACGCTTTCTGAGAAAGATAACAGATATTCATTGAAGAGATGCTCACTAATCGAATTTAAAATTAGATGAGGCGAAAATGCCTTTGCCTCACAACTGACCAACTGAATTGATCTGAATGTGAGATGTATTTTGATTAGTAATCTAAAACCCGACCTCCTTGAAATACTCATAATTTTCTTGTATCCTAGCAAAATTTTATGTAAGCTATGAAATTTCGTATATCAATAACACTGAATAAAACTGGAAATCGCTTTTGAATCTGTGCTCTTTTTAGTATTCAGTGGGATTTTTGTAACAGAGATCCGTATGGAATCATATTCAAATAATATGTGTTAGTCTCTCCAACTAATGATGAATGATGGCAATGGATATCTTATCTACTGTAAACTATTCAAAAAATTTGCACCGCATGATTCTGATGCTCAGTCAGTTAATTGCATGATTTGTTTAGCAACAAAAACTACCAGTCACATACCTTCATCTTCTAATATTTTGATAAAAAAGGAGCAATAATATGCCCTGGTAGATGTGGCACCTAACGGAATATGAACAGAAGCAATAGCTAATTTTCAATTTCGGATTTGAAAAGAGTATCAATGAACAATGGCACAATAAACTGTTGAAGAAATTGAATTCATGAATCCAGGATACCAGACTCGTCCAATATGATCAATCATTATCGTAATAATGATTTCCGAATTTGTATAAGGCCTACTAGAGTGTAATAAAGAAAAGTCGTTGCCCTATCAAAGTACAACAAATGTGTACATAGTATACATATGCATATGTGTGTATAACGTTCCTCGACACTATAAAGGCTGTATCTCACCAACGGAGACGTCTCTGCGACGTCTCCAACTTATCAGTCGCAGCAGTCGCGGAGACGTCTCCAACATAAAAATGGCTTGCGGTCTCACCAAAGAGACGTCTCTGAGACGAGTTATGGCAGGTGTCAAAAAATTTCAAATATGATGGAGCCGTTGCAGGATCACCTGACTTGATCTAGGCAGGATGTCAGCACGGAGATGGGTCACGTGGTTTCTAAAGTAGGTCAAACAGCGTCAAATAGAGTCGCGGAGACGTCTCCGCGACCTCTCACGTGCAGCTTCTCTGGTCTCCAGCAGGTCTCGGCGACGTCTCTGAGAAGTCTCGGAGACATCGCGGAGACGTCTCAGAAGTTGCGGATATGATAAGTCTCCGCGACGTCTCCGCAACTGAAAGAGACGTCTCGGAGACGTCGCAGAGACTTCGCGAGAAATCGAACATGTTTAATTTTCTTGCCACTCCTCGGAGACTCTGTGATTTTCAGGAGACGTCTCTGCAACTAGCAAAATCTGGAGTCGCGAAGTAGTCGCGAACTAGTTTCAAGCCCGGTAAGATACCCCCTTAGCATTTCTCTCTGGCCCGAAAATATTACCTTAAAGTAAAAGGAGAAATAAAGTTCAATTTTGAATTTTAGCTGCCCGGGTCACCAAAAGTTAACCTTTTTCGAAATTTGATCGCCCGACTTCAAGTTTGGGTGGCCGATTCGCTCTTTCTCAAGTGTTTGTGTGCCAAAATGGACTGTTGGTGAATACAGCGTGAACTTGGTTTCGGTTTTGTTTTGATGATGATGATGTTGATATATGTGACCCTGCACCTCAAAACAAACAAAAAGTCGCCAGACATGAATTTTTAGTTAAGACCATATTCTGAAAGAGCAGACTTTAAGCTTTAAAATGATGTATAACTCAAATCAAATGGACTCTTCTAACCTATCTAAATATTGGAAAGAAAGCACAAACTCAGGAAAAGTGTGAACTGAGAAAAGAGGCTCTGAAGTACAGTGTCTATTCAAGAGCTTAATCTTTACCAAACCGTGCTGGCTGTGCGATGAATGGGACAAAAAAACAGGAAGTAGACCACCAGAGTAACAACAATGAAGGGATTATCAAGTTAAACTGAAATTGAGCATGCCTCATTAACACATTCTGTTCATAATTAATGCCAACTTTCAAAGCAGTAGCGCTATCCTTTCAAAAGTTATAAGAGTTGAAAATGAAGAGTGTGGACAAGGTTTTTCAGAAATGGAAAAGGGATTCTAAAGACACACCTAATCACACTATTCTACCAAAAATGTTCGAGATAAACTGCTTAAAAAACACACTTTCCTGCCCGTTTTATGATGCCAGATTTTAACATAATGTAAAAGAAGATCCGTTCTTTCAGAAAATATAAAAAAGTCAAATTCGGCTAGGTTGACCCATTTCACTTATTTTCAGTCCTCGCGCAAAATCTGTGTGTGCGACTTTATGTTCGTATTGAGGTGCACGGTCACATATATAATATATATATAATATATATATATATATATATATATATATATATATATATATGTATATATATATATATAAGGAGGAACTGTATCAAGAGGAATAATGATGTCAAAACTACGCACCGACTTCTCCTTCCTTTCTCATATCTCATATATATATATATATATATATATATATGTATATACAGATATGTATATATAATTTAAACACCTGAACGTGTACATAATCTACGTGCACATATCAGCTCCCACAAGCTGTTAAAAAATGCCCAAGCATGTGATATGTATCACATGCATTACCTCACTTAGGCCCTATACCTAAGTATACAGTAAATCATAAAACATTATATACTATACTTTGTACATCCCGTAAACATTGTAATATTCTCGATATTTTGAATTTTGCATGTTACGTCACTTCTGACTTTGATATACTGTACTAAAACCCTATGTTATATTTTTGGAACCCACATCCTACAAGCTTTGCTTTTTAGTGGGTTCCCCATATTACACGTTAATTATATGTCCTTATACATTTGTGCATTATTGGTTCAAACTGACCATTGTGTGAAAAACATTTCTGCTTCACATCAAATGGAATATAAAACTTCTACGAAATGTGGAATATGGAACGTGAATAAAAAAAAATATATCTTCATATATTACTTTTCCTATCAAAGCCCAATTTCACTTTCTCTTTCGCAGGACAGAATTGTGTTCACACACACACACACACATATATATATATATATATATATATATATACGTTTATATAATAATAATGATAATAATAATTCACATTTAAAAAGCGCATAATAATTAACAAAGTTCTCTATGCGCTTGACATAACATAATTACAATCGATCATGACGTAACATATATATATATATATATATATATATATATATATATATATGTATATATATACAATCATCAATACTTGAACAGAAAAGTTTTAAGTGCCTTCTTGAAAGAATCAAAGGAAGATATGCATCTGATCGAAAGAGGTAATGAGTTTCAAATACATATATACACAGACCTTTCAACCAAAAAGCGCTTAATCCATTGAAAATGATGGATTTAACGCCGTTTGGAAGCAATCTCAATATTCATTAGGTATCAAGATAGGTATGTTGTTGTAAACGTAATATTTATCGTGATCACTCTGAAGATCTTGTGTTGATGTATAAAAGTCTTCTTGAAATCGTTAATTCTCGTAGGCCTACATCACCCATTTAAATTGTGACACAAAGCACACAAAAGCTTCTTTTGGTTTCCAATTTGGACTAAGAAGTCAGATTAGGTCATTATCAAAGACACCTTCACTTGCAAAACACAAACAAACAAACGAAGAGAAGTCACGTGACTCTCGACGGAGCGTAGTCTATATAGTAATATTAAAGTTATTGGATGTACAGGAAGACTCATCCTAAATTCAGCTCTGCAAATGCGGTTCAGAGGTGTTTTTTTTTTTTTTTTTTGGTACACAACTTCATGTGATATAGTATCTTGTTTTTTTTTAGTCAGATAATTTTGGGCTACTAAGACCTCAAGTTATAGGGAAGATAGTGTTGTTGGTTTTTTATTTTTGTTTACTCAATCATGCTCCCATACAAAACTTGGAAAACAAGTGTACTCGGTGGGATGATCACTACTACAACTAACTTGGTATTGCTTGGTTTATTTCTGCACTTTCTTTCTCCAAATACAATAACATATGAAAACAAAGTGATACAGAGTATGCACAAAATGGAGGACATAACATGCAAATCAATAATTGTCAATTTTATAACAACATCAGTCTGTGATAGCATATGAATCAACGCAATTTGTTAAAGCATACCGTATCTATATGTGAACAAAGAAGAAATCAATACAGGGGACCGTCATCATAAGCAGAGGTTGAAGTGGATGAGGCCCTACGTTATACATATACAAATATAATACAACACCAATAAACATACAAAATAATAAAACTCTTATGTATGTTAAACACGTTTGCGCTCGGTAAGCAGTCAGCATGTAAATATTGGTGTAGTCATTGTTAAAGGTATTCAATAATTTTTGAATTGCTGATTGTAAACTGCAACTTTGCTCAATGTCCAAAAAGGTAATCAATAAGAGTTTTATTCTCCAACCCCCCCCCCCATAGTTGATCTCATGATAATAGTTACTTACACGAAAATGGACATAATAATACTGAATCAATGTATCTATCCCAGATCCCTTGCACAACATACGACAAACCTATCACGTCATGATAATGAATTTATGCATTTTCAGTATGGAATTTGTTTAAATCGTTTGATATACATAATTTTGAACAAAAATGACTCCTCACCTCGTTATTGTCGAATGCCTATACAACTGTTTGTCATCGCTTTGAGGGATCATTCTTCACGTTAGCTCAGTAGATAACGATTGATGATTTGTATCGTTTGCATTTAGGACAATATCAATATTTACAAACTTGCAAACCACTCCCCTACCCCTTTGTGTTTGAATTTATGTTCACAACAATATATATATATATATATATATTTTAATTTTCTTTTTTCGGCCCTAATAGGTCCATGATGAGGGGACTGCAGATTACAAACCAAACTTTTCAACAGTCCACTTCGTTTCCCACAAATATCTTTTCAAGCTATAAATTCCACAGTATATGACCGGAATATTTTGCTGTATTCATACTTTGTTGGAAATGAAATAAATGAAATGAAATGAAAAAAAAATTAATAATCAGGACCACATCCCCTCACATCTTCAAGTCACACATGCTCGGTAAGGTAAATATTTCTATCAATACTGTCAAAACAGATATGTAAAGAGAAACAGGTCGCAGAGAATTGCTAGTCCTTAAATGCTTCACATAAGTCCTTTACGACAGTATGCAAATAGTGGTCGTAGGCCTACGTAACGTAATGTGAGTTTGTGTGTACTGGTTAATTCCTCACTAGTGAAATACCCATCAAAATGTGTTGGATTATATTTCCTTCTTTAACATCTTGTATAAGATTAATCTATAAAACCCAGGGTTCACTCATCAAACCCTCGCCTTAATAAATGCTTAATTTTATTCTTCTTCCAGCCTTGTGGTAATGATGAGTTTTAGGGCCATCATATTTGACAAATTGAGATACCACAACGTCCTCAACCGAAATAATGGAAATGGTCGCACATAAAGTAATGAATACGTTACTTATCGAAACTATGACAAACAGAATGACCTTTCTTTCACACAAATTCAGCAAATGAATCAGTGACACTCTTGAGTTCTGCTGTAAATCTCATTGTATCGCTTTCGTAAAAGCCTGGGAAATTTAATTGTGGAATGAGATAACACTAGGTAGTGATATGCTTCAGCTTTGATATATAAGGAACGGTTAATGATTAACATTGTAAGGTGGTGTACGTACATGATTTCTTTTTCGCTTCCTTGAAAGTTGTCTACAATTGGAGAAACATCGCAATACAATAAGATCACCCGACTATTTTTTTTTTTAAGTTTTATATGCACGTTTTTAACGCAGGTAGGGAGTGGCTGTGTGTAGCTGTGCAGTGCCATCGCGCGCATCGGGACTCCACTTCACTCATGACAAAATCGCACTGCACACATAGAATACGATTTTACCGGAGGCAAACTGAAGTGTCTGCGTTTTTCCTCCGCCAGGGATATTTTCTATCGAACACGAGTCGGTGAACAATATTCACTGCTGAGTAATTATTGGACGTATCATTTATTGCGATCAGGAGAAAAATGGCTCACCTGACATGGTCGTTTGCTGTTCTCATCTTGTCTAATCTGATTCTGACTTCCTTAACTTTGGAGTCGTGTAAGTCGTGTAAGTATTTGTTTCATTATCTTCTTTCCGACTTTGCCCCATGTTTCTCGGAGCTCTTGAAGCACTTGTAATAACGATCTGAAAAGTATATTTAGGCTTACTTCCATTAATTAGGCTCATATCTAGTTAGTTAGATCGAAATGATCAGTACTGAATCCTTCTTACTTATTAACAATGAGCGATGACAGATTTTTCTTTTCTTAACCCATCTCTGTCTTTGGAAGCCTTAATCATTTAAAGCTACTATGATTGTCAATATCTTCATATCATTATTTCATTGAGATCTAAGATAAATCTTTAGAGTTTTCTAATCTTCACAATTCAAGAATTAATTTTATATGAGCAGATTGCTATGAACTCCTTTCCCGCATTTTACGTGTTGCAGATTTAGCACTGAATTGTTCGGGAAAACCACTGGAACGCGAAATATCATGTGATAGAAGCTGCGTCACCAACGATATGTGGATTATACAGGCAACTCCTGGACGACGAATTCTCTGTGAAATTGAGTCGATTAACAACAGGGTACTGGGAGTTCACATTCAAGAGGAAATAGTGAACAAAACGTCTCTGATTTTTACTCTGAATCAAAGCCCGTCTTCCTATTTATCACTGACCTACCGGATGAATCTTTGGATATGGTATATATGTCCACCCGATTAACTTTACCCTGAGCGTGAGATGTTTCGAAGGTAAATACCTGCTATAGCGACATTTGTATAATTGCATTAAGCAAACACTGAGTAGAAAATATATTATCTTCATTCTTTCAAACCAGTAGACCATGGCGATAAACTTGACCCACTGAAAAGTGCTAAATATTATATTTAAGTTGTTTTTTTAATATATAAACAACATTAGCTATGGTATACGTGTTAATATAATATTCGACAGTGTAAAAAATAGTCCATCTATTATGTCCCTTATAGTACAGACTCTGGAAAAAGGTTGCCCAGTATCTTCAATCTAAACGAAATTGTTCATTATTGTTATTTCTTTGCGTAAATCCACGGTAAAAAAAATATCATAGTCGACTATTTGTCATCCTACGAGTCCATCACGTTCAGCTTTTTTAAAATTTTATTCTGTCGTTTTTCACAATAAAATAATTATTCAACATTTTATTTTGTTTATTCCGATGATTTCTCTTGCGAAACATTTAGTAACTATGTAGCATGAAACTATGTTTCCTCCATTAATACTTGTTATCAATATACAATAATATATTTCACTGATCCCCTCTCCTCTTATACACAAAAACACGCACACGACGTTGAATGTTTTCATTCGGTTTGCTATTTGATTGATAAGCACGCGAATATAATATAAAACCTAATGCATTACGCATGTTTAGGTCACTTTCGCCATCCATTCTGCTAAACAATATTGTATGCATGCACCCAGCCCTGTTCCCCCCCCCCTCTCTCCCCCGCCTGTATAATTTTTCTGGGCTGCCACGTGTTCAAGCAACCGCTTATAGTGGCAGTACTTCTTCTGCATAATTTCTTAGTTGATTATTTGCCAATTTGGTAATACAATATAAATTTTGTTAATAGAATTCATGTATACACATGTATTATCTTTCTTCGAATCATGAGCATTATACTCCGTATATTGATGTTATCTGTGGTATCATTGAAAAGATTTTGATTTATGTATGAAATTATGTTGATAAAAATAAAATTGATAAAGCAAACAAGCAAACAAACATGGTATAGAAACCACCTCTAACACAGATAAAGCATGATAGATATACATAATTAGGGCAAAGAAAATACTCTTTATTGTGTTCCATTAGATTTTTCATTTTGTTTTCATTCATGTACACTAGTCAACAACAACAACAACAACAACAACAAGAGGAAACTGAATCGGCAATGCTTGCAGTGAATAAGTCCATTTGAAGCAGACGTCACTATTTTAATGTAAAGTCAAATCACATCCTATATACGTTGTGGAGTTAATACCTTATTAGTCTGAGAAGATATACGCAGACATATTTCAAGAGGATCTATCGAATCTATTCTGACACAATTCATTGAAATTACACATAATGCAATCAATGTTCTCCTTATATCTTAAGTCGAACGATCCTGTAAAAAAAAAACTATGAATCTGTCCATCTATCTATACAAAGCACCATCTGTAAAACTGGTGGAGGGACCCTCTCTCCATGAAGGATTGGTGGTCTTGGAACCAGACAGATATGTTTGCTATGATGGATTTAACGTCGTAGCTGCTAAAGTAGTCTGTAGAGAACTTGGCTTCCCAGCAGAAGAGGAGTTCTCGCCTCAGACATTGCCCGCCACAGCAACACGGGATAGGACTCAACGGCTGTCATGTTCTGAAGGTGAATCCAGCAGAATTGAGCAAGCTGATTTAACGAAAATGTGTGCAGTTATAAGGTTAACCTTACAAAGAATAAATTATCATTAGCTTTCAATGCCACGATGTTTAGGAGATGTAGGTAGGATCGAAATCTCGTGTTTCGGAATACACCTGAAAGGGAATCAAAGTCGGTATACTTATGAAGGTTTGTTATGGAGCTCTTTTATCTTTTTAGTTGGGTACTTTTCTCCACAACCTCCCGAATTACGAGTTAAAGAAAAAAAGAATGTTTGAGACTATTCTCCTTGTCTTCATCAAAAGAAAATAACCGCTTTATCACAAAATTTTCCGTGCAGAGTGAAAAACCAAACCTTTACAGAGTTCTTTTTTACAATATTGCACAGGTCTTACGTGGGATTATACACGTACTATAGCGGAGTGTTTCTCGCTGGTAACAGATTGTGCAGAAGACGAGACTGTAAAGCTGAAGTGCCAAGGTGAGATTAAAGGAGACTTTGAGATATTATTGTTTGAATTTTGTATTAATTGAACAAGTAAAAATTGGTTCAGGCGTAAGTTTTCTTCAATTTGTCTCCCTCTACAAATGGAATTTGTAAGATCGCAACTGCTGATCTGTAACTAATTTAACAAACATCTCGGAAAAAAGGAAGCATGGGACTCGAACCTGCCATCTATACTGCTTTCTGGGCAGCGACGCTACCACCAGGCTGTCCCTGGTTGCTGGCAGTGACACGATGAACTTGAAACAAATACCCAAGCGCAGAATGTCCGACATTGTTAACATTTCGGAAATGACCTATGCAGTCATCAACTCAGATGGATGATAAAACAAACATTAGAATTAGAATAATGGCTTATCTGCTCAAGACCCACGATAAATTCCATAAATTTAGACACATGGCCCTATCGATTTACACGATGTGAAGTTATATAAAAATGTATAGAATTACCCTTCAGCTATTGCAAGTCAAAAATAACTCGAACATTTCTATTAAGTTTGTATGATAACTATTCATTTGTTATAACAATGTTATGTCATATACCCTGAAACCACGTTACCCCCCCAAAAAAAAATGGACATAGCAGTAAATACAAAAAAAAAAGAAAAAAAAAGAAAAGAGAAACACCTTAGAGTTGGTATGACTGCAAATAATGGTATTGATCAGGGTTAAACCCAGATCTCTGTTCGAAGTCGAGATTTTTATATTTTATTTAATCATTACATTTTAGTGGAATTTCAAAATATTTTAATGTCGATTTAGACGTTGCTGTTTCAGGAAGTCTGTAAACATGAGCTTCGATCTTCATTGTTCAAATGGCCAGTCCAAAGTGTTGATGCGGTTAAAACGTTTTTACATTGTATTTATATGATCTGTATAGGGTGTAAAGTCGAAAAAAGTACATTGTTGGAAGGCAAAGAATCTGATATATATGATCTTGCTCAAAGAGAAGTTCTCAAATTTGTCCATGACTCGAAATCTCTTCTTCAGACGTGGACAATTTTTTTTTTTTTTTTTGCGATGTCATTTTTTATGTACATTTTTTCTTTTTCCTACACCTGTATATATATACAATGTATATATATATATATATATATATATATATATATATATATATATATATAAATATATATATATATATATATATATGGGGTTTGCAAGAAGAAAATAAAACAAGTGTTGTTTTTTGTAGTTGTTATAGAAGCATTTCATGATGGCTCCACGAAGAAAGGTGTATGGTTCAATATCCTTGTCTTATTTGTAATAATCATTTAGTTTTGTGTTGATGTTTTTAATTATTATTATGGATGCACTGTAGTTCCCTCCGGGTTTTGTGATCATCCCGGTAATGTGTCTAATGGTTACTGGGACTCTATTATGACGGGCTACGGATCCACAATAACTCTCACCTGTGGCCAAGGTTTCGTAATCGACGGCGACGCGACGCTGCAGTGTTCGAGTGAACCCGGATGGTCAACCTATTACCCGACTTGGAACTCCTCCGTCCCGTCTTGCCGAGCATTGGAGAACACAACAAACGGCATGTCTGTACTACAAATATTTTGACCTCACAGAGCATCTCTTTAAAAATCGCACTGGTCGACTTTCTACCATGTCTAGAAATACGCATATCAGAATTTGGTCGATAAGGCTAATTTCTGTCCATTCGTATTTTCAGAAAAAAGTGAAGTCTCTGCTATTTTAACCTTGATAGCAGGATAAAAACGTGTTTGCTAAAAAAAAAAATGTGTTATCGCCTCTTGACTGCTTGATAAGGCAGAAAGTGTGCAAAAAACACGCAAAAATGGACAAGTCAACGGTAGCAGTGATGTTTATGTCATTACTAACCATCCTGTGTTTGACTGTCTTGACCTAAATAACTTAATTATTTTTCATACTCTTAATGTAATAATGTCTTCATAACAATTACTACAGAGATTCAATCCCAACAATGCAGGGGTGAACAAACACGAGGTGGGGTGTAATTGTGTTGGTAGGGAACTTGCAGTTCTATTCTGCGGCATCGGTTTTCTTGATGTACATTTCTGCTTTTCCTTGTAGACAATATTCTGTGGCATCGGTTTTCTTGATGTACATTTCTGCTTCTCCTTGTAGACAAACAATGGCAAGATGTAGATATAAACACGACCGCAGAAAACAGGAAATATACTACAAGTGAGTAATTCCTATGTTCCTCGCAATTATATGTGTGTTATTTTGTTTTCCTTTTTTTCCCAATAGCATGCCATTCAATTTGTCCGTGTTAATTACAGTTTTGAAAAATTATTGAACATAAGCAATTAAAGGCACAGTTTACCATTAGGAGCAGTGATTTAAAAAGAAAATATTCGACTTATCACATTTTTTATGCATATGTGTAGGTCAGTTGTATTACAAAACACCCCACCATAAGATGAATTCGCAATAAAGCGTAAAATATCAGGAGATTCCACTCTTTTTCTCACTAAACCATAAATGTAGACGTTGTAGTCCAAAATATAGGGAGATACCACTATTTTTCTCACTAAACCATTAATGTAGACATTTTAGTGTAGAAAAAAATTCATTACAGCTATTGTTAACACGTTGTATATTTACCAATACTTAACATTGATTATAATGAAAAAAATCTTAACATTATTGTTTCTATATCTAACTCACATTTTAGAAGCACTAAAGCTGGGTTTTTGTTTCATCATTAGATGGTTAATGTAATGCTTTTAAGAAAGAAACCGGTTGTCTGCCATTCGTCATAAACCTAAAAACAAACAAACAAAAAACATCAAAACCTCCAAAGTCCTTTCGATCAGCTCGACAGCTACCAAGAGGTAGGCATATAGGTCCTACACGTATAGTGTCGGACTTATTTTGTAAATCGTATCATAGTGTGGGTAAAGCAGACAAACAAGGGACTTTTAACAGAAGAATACGGTGAAAAGGGTTCACTTACAATTCACCAGCTGTCTTACTTCTGTCTATAGGCACAATGACGAATGACATTAATCCTCGGACCACTCAAGAATTGACGACATTGCAGCAGACTAACGGCACATCTTCTTCAGGTGAGATTCGTGTCCAAATGAAATTAGCAGTTTCATTTCCTTAATTTGTCTCGTCTATTTCTCCTTGTGCCGTCGATAATTGGAAGCACAATTTCGTGATGGTTACATACATTTCATTACATTACTTTCATTCTAAAAGCCTCCGTCTTCCTCTGGAAAGAAAACACGAAAAAAAAATGTTTCCTTCACCTTTCTTTTTGGCATGCTAAGTCAATAGGTCTATAATTGTTGCACTCGAAGCTTTCCGTGTTGAATTTATGTTTTGTACTGTAACTCAAAATCAAATAATTAAGCACATATTATATAAGACATTTTCTTCTGAAAGAAGCTGTGGAACAGTTATTTTCATTTCAATTTTTTTTGCATAATGCGTGTAAATCTATCTACAATACAGCATCTTCGAATAAGCAAATAAATGATTTTGGAATGTGGACTTTTCTACTTTTACGCAGCTTATATATGTCATGATAAATTGACCTATTATTATCATTTTTCTATTTGTTCCTGCATTTTTGACAGTAAGTTGTGGTAAACTCTATTAAGACAACCATGAACAAGTAATTGTTCATAATACTGCAAATTGATATAAGAGGGAAGATGTAAGATGTTGAAATGATCACTGTCTATTTGTAAAGTGAAAACCTAAATCGTCACTTCATTTTCAAGAATACAATCTTATTGACATGTTTGCATTCCTAACAGCCATCTGTAGACCTTTGTAATCATAACATCACCAATCAGATGCCTGCAATGCTGTTTGCTCTGTAGGATCAAGCTGTCTTGGCAGATACATACAACTCCTTCATATCATAATGGCTCAGTGACAGGCAATGTTATTTCAATATTGATTTTTATCATAATAAACATGTTACAAAACTTTCAAAAACAAACAAACATAATTATAGGTTTACTAATCTATTCGGGTAACGAAGACTCGTGCTAAATGTTTCAGGTTCTGGGAGCCTTGCAATAAAAACTACTACATTGACAATTGGAACCTCGATCCTCTCCCTCGTTTTCATACTGGTGTCCATTCGATGCATGGTTCGGTGCAAACATCACAGGAAAAAGTGAGCATTTTGCACAATCTATTCTCTTATTGCCTTCGTGTGAGTTCCATGTGTAGACTTCTGGAACGTGAGTTACCTTTCAAAGCAATGGAAAATAATGTATATTTTGTTTATTATTCATCAAGGTCTGCTGATATCCAGCAGACCTGCTATTTAAGGAAGCCCTATATATCTGCAGCAAACTTTAAGAGATATACAAAATTTCTATTAAAAAAAAAGGGGTTAACGGTAATTTTCACAAACTGATAATCGACAAAAATACATCAGCACACACAAACATACACAAAGGTATAGGGACCTATGTATTTTTTTTTTTGCATAATCTTTACATTGAATAAATGTTTATACACTACTTATTTGTCATTTGTTTGTGTTATACTTATCTCTAAAGCAACACACGATAATAAATCGATTTTATACTTAACCGTCAGATCCCCCACATACTTATTGAAATGAACGATGTCCATGGAATCTAGATTTGTTCGATTTCTTTTTTGTTAAATAAACTGTAGACAAAGTATCTGCATACATCTATTATATAAATATGTTGTTAGCAAAACTTCTAATTATTGGTTTGATTATGTGCTGTTACTGCTCTCATCTTCGTCAGGATTGTATTTTAAAAAGGGTTAATTCACCAAAGACTGAGTAAAGCATTCCCTTCTGAGTATTTTCTCCCTCTTATTATCTCTTGTAGTAAACGTAGGCACCCAGCAGATTCCAATAGCTCGAATGCCAACATCACTCCCGACTCGTGCGCAGTGTCCCATTCTTCGACGGAACATCAGGGCAACAGAAATGGGGATGCTTCATCTCGTCAGGAGATGATTTATCACATCTACAATTTTGCGGAGGTAGTCAATATACTATTTGTCTCAGAAAAACGCCATAGTAACAGTTAATAACCAGAGCTTCTCAGCCAATCAAAACAATAGATTTAACTGAAATTGTTTGAGATGACAACTTGTCAGGGCTTACAACTTTCATGAAACGGTGCCCAGATTGCTTTCAGTCATTATGTTTTAAATTTTTTTCTCCTATTCTTTCCTATTGCGGAATGTAGGTGACTGTTAAATGCTTCTAAGTTTTAAAGATTTTCTTCTGTCTTTTTTTCTTGTATTGAAACAATCAAGAGTTTCACCAGTCAGACTCTTTGATCTTATGTTGTAATTAATCCGTCACAGAGTCATGTAAATTTAATGAAGTCAAACCATCTTACCAGCAGAAATGATAATAATATGTGCATTTTTGAAACTCTCGACATCTCTTGACAGGACGACAATTTTGAAGCGGAAATGATGAAAGATTCAGCGGGCACGAATTCCCGGCATCTCCATGACGTCATAGACCAAGACAGTGAATACCTTGCCCAGTATCAAAACGTTAGATGTAATACAGGAATAGAGCAATACATGGACATGTCAGGAACTGTCACGAAGAACATTAAAAAAGACACCACACTAAATCCACGTACGGATACTTTCGCAGCAAATGAAAAGGATACTGATGAAAACGGGTACGCCGTTTCCAATGTGAGTCAACACAGAGTAATTGGAATCAAACCTCATCACTACATGGACATGTCAGGAACTGTTATGAAGAACATTGAAAATGATGTTCCATTACATCCACTTAGGGATACTTTCGCAGCAAATGAAAAGGATACTGATGAAAACGGGTTCCTCGTTTCCAGTGTCAGTCAACACAGAGTAACTGGAATCAAACCTCATCACTATCATGACTACATGGACATGTCAGGAACTGTTGTGAAGAACATTAAAAAAGATGTCCCATTACATCCACGTAGGGATACTTTCGGAGCAAATGAAAAGGATACTGATGAAAACGGGTACCTCGTTTCCAGTGTGAGTCAATGCAGAGAAACTGGAATCAAACCTCATGCACGTTGTGATACGACAGGGACTTTTGTCATTGACGATGTGCTATCCGACGATCCTTTACCCTACGGAGCACCATTCATTCCGCCCATTCCTATAGGCGACTCTACCAGATCTAATGACTTACAATCACCAATTTACGAAGATATCCCTTCAACTTTTGACCAATCCGCACTCGCCAGAGAACCGCAACGTGCTCCAAAGTACCGGATCATTGGTAAAAAAGATAAACGCGCCCCTCCTCCTATGAGTCCGAACGATCCTCTCTATTCTGTTTCAATTTATCGGAACAAGGAAAGGGAAGAACGCGGAGTCGATGAAAATGGGTATCTCATTCTTGAAACATGTGCTAGTGAAATTGTTAGTGAGCGTCATGTTGGCAAGGACAAAAGAGTCTCCACAGCATCTTTGTACAAAGATAAGACGTCTTCTGAAGTGGATCTTCATAGTACACAGAACTCCCACGGTAAAACCAAATCTGTAATTTACGAGAGCATTCCCGATAACCTAAAACTCTAGAGATCCTGTAATTTCTTTTCAAGGTTTTAGTCTCGAATACGATGTGACTATATATAGAAAACACCAGAAAGTTTTTTACTTTTACCGTAGATGCACTCATGTCTTCGAGAAAAACTCTATTTTGCATTGTTGCATATTGTTGCTGTATATTATTAAAATGCTATCCATGTAATTTTCATATCTATATATCATAGCACTTTAACTTTCCTTGACAGGGAATACACTACTGTATAAGTTCAAGACGCAAAAACACTTCTTTGCCATAATTGACGTGTCTTCAGATAAACAAAGTTTAAAAGGCACTATAAAACCTATTGCAATTAGATTGTTATTGATACTCATCATTGGCTTAGGAGAATAAACAGATTATGGAGAGCAGCGAAAGACATTTATTGGTTGCGGCTAGCTGAAAGACCAGCATCTAACAATAAATAAAAAGTTAATTTTTAAAGGAATCTGACATAAGTGTATGATGGGGGCTTATAAGTATATATAACGCATGTCTCTTCTAGTGATAAAAATACTTTCTTCACAAGCATTTTCCTTCACAAGCATTTTCCTTCGGCTCGTTGTACATCTATACTGTATTGCACCAGAAAAGTGAGTGAAATCTTGAAAAAAGGTAAAGCGACATGAAAGAGAAATATAACTCCAAACGAAATTACAATATAGAGGCCAACGAAAAGTAAAACTACCCAATAACTCGTTCATTAATCCTTCCAGGCTGTAAGCAGATGCAATCATAAAAAAACTCTGACAACACTTTGTTTTGCAGAGATGATACTTATATAGAGGTTGTCTCGAAATGGCTCCAACTAAGATTATACTTGACTTTATTGCAATATGTTATTGTCACGATAAGCAGAAGGCTGTACGCTTTCTGAGAAAGATAAGAGATATTCATTGAAGAGATGCTCACTAATCGAACTGGAAATTAGATGAGGTGAAAATGTCTTTATCTCACAACTGACCAACTGGAGATGTATTTTGACTGGTAAAAAAAAAAACAATAACCGAACTCTTTGAAGTACTCACAATTTTCTTGTACCTTAGCAAAATTTTATGTAAGCTATGAAATTTCGTATATCAATAACATTTAAAGGACAAGTCCACCTTCATATACATAAGGATTGAGACAATGCAGCAATATTAGTAGAACACATCAGTGAAAGTTTGAGGAAAATTGGACAATCCGTTCAAAAGTTACGAATATCTTAAGTATCTGCGCAGTCACTGCTGGAAGAGAAGACTACTACAGTGTATGATGTCACATATATAGGAAAATGAAAAGAGAATTTCACAAAACTTTACTTTTTGAATAAAGTGCACATTT
This sequence comes from Diadema setosum, assembly GCA_033980235.1. Lineage (NCBI taxonomy): Eukaryota > Metazoa > Echinodermata > Echinoidea > Diadematoida > Diadematidae > Diadema > Diadema setosum. Next base: position 206,187 of record JAWLSL010000029.1, read on the forward strand.
CTTCGACTTGCTACTGATGTATGTTAAGGGTAATATTATTCCCCCTGCTTTCTGAAAGAGAGAAGTCAAGTGTTCTTTTGTTATGCGAGAAAAATGGAAATATGTTGAATTTTCTTTATTCTTTCTTTATATCGTTCACACTAAGAAATCAGGGTTCAATTTGGGGTTGAGTTTGACCCAATGCACCCTTGCGTGGACTAGGGTTGAATATTTAACTTCTATGAGTGCTATTTACTCCGAAAGGGGTTCACTTTTGAGAAAGATTAATTTTTGAACCTCCAAATAGAAGAGTTAGTCTGCTACAAAAATCTAGATCATACTGTTGCGTTCAAACATGTTAGGATTTGTAATGCAGTATCAGTAGTGATTTGAATTGTGGATGATGTTCATCTTTTCGATTGCAAATCAATCAATATAAAGATGTTTGTTGGTGTTTGATAAAATGATATAGCATTTTTTGTTCGTGCCAGTTTCATAAACAGTACATGAGCAAAGACTAACACGCCAATCCCGGAAATTAACCAATCACATCAGAGAAGACGATCGAGGCTCCGTTTTTTTTTTTTTTTTTTTTTGTAAGCTCGCATCGCCACCGCATACAGCGAGCTAGCTATGCATGTGTACATACGTGTCACAAAGCAAAGCGTCTCGACAGTTCACTTCCATTCGTTCTAGAACTCCCATGCAATTGCATTGAAGCGGGGCTTTCTCGTTGCAAGACTTGCTGATTTATACAAGACTAAGGTGAGTAAATGATCACAAATCATGACGTATTTGGGTTGCGCTTCTGTGCGGCTAGATCTTTCATTTCTTCGGTAATAATTTCAATCGTTTGTCGTGCCGTTCTTTGTTACCACGTTCACGCGTGTATTAATACACTGTATGTAAAATCACATGACCTAATGCAGTAATGGAGAGTAATACGGGCCTTTTTACGGTTACTATACTACTGCCATTTAGGGATCGACAAGAAATAAGGCAAACCAGTTTGCATTGTTTAATCTAATGGTAGTTTAATGTATAGTGATTTGTGATACTGTTTTGTCTTCTATTGCATGTGCTTATGAGACAGTCGAGACTGACTTACTGTACAGTCTACAGAGTCAGTAAGCTAACTGTTGCGACCTGCCCGAACTCGAAGCGTTCGGGCTCTTTTACAACTGTGTATGGGACTAAGACTCGATCGCGCACTGTCACTAGTCATATACGTGTATCTGCATGCCCCTGTACCCTGATACAGTCTGCATGATAAGCTGTGTGAGAGTCGCGGTCCGCGGTGACATGATACGGAGGGATACCGGTGATTGAAACACTGAATGAGAGAATGTGCATCAAACTGTACTAAGGCAGAGGAGGTACAGCTAGTAATCATCAGTGTGAAAGAAATTCCTTCTTACTTGGGTTTGGTTGTACAGTGCCGCAGTCAGTACCAATTACAGTATATACACAGTGCAGACTGAGTACAAAAGTGTCCTGTACGGTATGTAGGTTTAGCTGTGTCAGTGTGGCAAGGGTGTGAAGCTGATGATACCGGTACTGATTATCAAAAAAAAAAAAACAAACAACAAACAAACAAACTGTCACAAATGTACACACAAGTAGTTATGTACATGTATCAAGGCTGTATGCATGGTTGTTTAATGTGTATGTACACAGGTAGACCAGATTAATGGAGAACATTCTATATGATATTAGATATAGTACATACAGGCTGACCAGATCAGTGGAGAATTTTCTACATAGTATACAATGTAGCTACAGTACATGTATGCATGTGACAGGAAATACATTATAGCTCACTCAATCTAGAATGATTTAACCCATTCCAGAAAATTCTAGGAAGTGCTGGCTGAGTGAGGCACTGCCCCTGTAACCCAATGTGATTGGTAGTTAATTTTGGCAATGATGTTATGCACATAGTCAGGCAGTGAGTCATCCAGGATTCCTGGAATTTGGACTTGCTGGTATGTTCAGGTATGTAGCCCCAGGTTGGAGAAAATTACAGAATGTACTAGAAAGGGGTGAATGGATAGTATATAAGCAGGAGAAATTCTGAGGTAGGCAGAGTACCCAACACCTCTGCTCTGAGAGTTACGTCACTTCTGGCTCTGAAGCGACTTGTTATAGTCAGTCCTGTGTTACCTGCTGACCTGCTATACAAACTGTGTTTGTGGAGATAAGGCCTGGGAGACATTTTGCCTACAGAGAATTAATTTGCCTACATTGGAGATAGACTCCATATGTGACCCTGCACCTCAAAACAAACAAAAAGTCGCCAGACATGAATTTTTCGTTAAGACCATATTCTGAAAGAGCAGACTTTAAGCTTCAAAATGATGTATAACTCAAATCAAATGGACTCTCCTAACCTATCTAAATATTGGAAAGAAAGCACAAAGTCAGGAAAAGTGTGAACTGAGAAAAGAGGCTCTGAAGTGCAGTGTCTATTCAAGCGCTTAATCTTTACCAAACTGTGCTGGCTGTGCGATGAATGGGACAAAAACAGGAATTAAACCACCAGAGTAACAACAATGAAGGGATTATCAGATTAAACTGAAATTAAGCATGCCTTATTAACACATTCTGTCCATAATTAATTCCAACTTTCATAGCAGTAGCACTATCCTTTCAAAAGTTATTAGAGTTGAAAGTGAAGAGTGTGGACAAGGTTTTTCAGAAATGAAAAAGGGATTCTAGAGACACACCTAATCACACTATTCTACCAAAAATGTTCGAGATAAACTGCTTAAAAAAAAAACACTTTCCTGCCCGTTTTATGATGCCAAATTTTAGCATAATGTAAAGGAAGACCCGCTCTTTCAGAAAATATAAAAAAGTCAAGTTCGGCTAGGTTGACCCATTTCACTTATTTTCCGTCCTCACGCAACATCAGAGTGTGCGACTTTATGTTCGTTTTGAGGTGCACGGTCACATATTTTAGTGTCAACGGACATTGTTACGGCAAAGCTGTGACGGGCTGGATTCCTTGCTGGACATTATAAAGTGAATCATCATTCAACGCATCGACTGGACGTGGTCGTCATAACATTGGATTCTGCACATTTAGCTGTGGACCTATACCCTGGATTTATAACGTGATTTATTGCAACCAGTGCCTCTGAATTTACGTTGGAGGAATCATTCATCGGTGCATCAAGGACCATTCATCTGTGTGTCGAACATGGTATCTGGACATCACCAGGGGACTATGTGAACATCGTCATTATCAGATTTTGGACTGTAACACGTGTAAGTGATTCCATTTCCGAGTTATAATTGTTTCTATTGATCATTATTGTACTGATGTGAAAACCGATTACGAGTCTGTACCCACAATATCACTGTTAATAAACCGCCTGAACATTAGTTGATTGTTTCTTTTGTGCGATCATTCTCGGAGTGATTGTGGTCGTAACAAAACAAACAAAGAAGAGATATTTCAAGTAGATCTACATTACATGTATACACTCTATATCTATGGACATGGTGAACAACAGTCAAATTATACTGATTTCGAGGTGAAAATACAAGTTGCCAGCAGCGTTGTAAGTCATGTAGCAGACTAGTATTAAGTGTGGGCAATCTATATAATATTTAGCCTATTGACATCGCCATGCGCTGTGCAGACATCATTGATCTACATATTAAACTGGTGGGTGGTGGTAAATTTGAGGTTACAATTGGTACAACAAATGTACGTTACTCAGACCCTTGTGCTTTGTATTGCATTGACGGCACTGTTACCTGCAGATTTGTTATAGGGCCTACTGCACATGAACAGTTCAATATAAATTCAAATTTCTGTGTTGTCATTGCAAGTTTCTTTCTTTTTCCCCTTTCTTTCTTTCTTCAGGTCAAAGGTGTTTGAAGCATCCTTGTCCTTACATCAAATGAAGGATGTTGTTTGTTTCATTATGGACTATGCTGCGCTGAATTGCATCCTACTCCCTGGGAGTATTCTCGGTATGAAACCTGATGTCAGAGCTTCTTCTCTACTTGTGACACCAATTGGGCAAAGGTGAGTTTTCTCTGCAGGCCAGGAAAATGCACATTTGCTCCCTTTGATATAAAAAACTGTTTTCTTATGAATGTTGCAAATGCAGCATTAATTATCTGTAAGAGTTGCAAAGATGGAATGGTTAATCTTGTAAGATTAATTGCAGTATGCCATGCAGAGGCTTTGTATCACTGTTGGCGGAAGGTTTTCAAAAGGGGGGGGGGGGGGGAACTTCCTAGTTTCATGAGCTAACAAGCAAAAAAAAAAAGGCCGCGAATGCAACTTCTGGTGCCACTTCCAGGTTTCAGCTTACAAGCAAAAAAAAAAAAAAAAAACACCAACAAAACAAAACAAAAAAGTATTCAGCGCAAAAACAGATCCTTATGGTGCTCACACTTCGAGGTTTTTATCTACATGTATTTCTTTCTAGTGCCACTTACACACTTTCGGGTAATGAAAGTTGGGGGGGGGGGGGGATTGGGACCCGAAGTGGGGACACCTTATAATGTTTTCCTTTATATGGTGCCGAAAAAGTAGGGGCCCGAGTCCCCCTGGTTCCTGTGGCCATATGTATAGCATCCAATTCTTCTTGCACAGCTCTACATTACTGTTGTTTTTTAGTTGGATTATCAAAGATGACATACCATGTATTTGGTTTACTTTTGTACTTAATAGATTTAACGCAGGAATCGCAACACTACAACGGCATGGAAGAAATAAACCTTGCCAACATTTCGCAAAGTCCGGAAAGGTCTGCTGCCATATGTCGCTGCCACCTAACCTGCAACTGACCTGTAATGGATCTGCCAAAGAACAATACTGTGAGTTGATCACGAAACTGCTGTGCCTCATTTTTTTTTTTTGCATTGTATGTTCAGATGTATTATTTATGGAACTCTTTAATGCATCAATCTTTATACATACACACAGTGCACTCATGTTCTAATAAATAACGTTACAACAAAATTGAAATTGAGGCCATAATGTTATTGGCTCTACATTTGTTGCTTTATTGTTTACTTGTTTGGTTGTAACAAAACTTTGATAAAACGAAAGAAAACTGTAGGCCCTGAGGACCTCATTATAACAGGAGTCCAGTGTATACTGGGCCAAATACGCTGTACCGAATTGCTGATGCAGTCACTGCATCAACATAAAAGGAGGATGATCCTGGACAAGACATTTGTCCCAGTATACGACTGGACTGGTCATCTCTCTTCCCTCAATCAACAGTTGTTCCCAGTTCAAGGTTAATCTGCATTTTTGCATTTAATGTGAAAACTCTGTACATGATCAGTATGGCCTTTTTCATGGAGAGGGTTGATGGCCCCCACAAGTAATTTTGACTTCACCTGTTCTTCATTGGTATATATTTCATCCAGATGGCAGAACATTTTCAAATTTTCAGTGTAGAGTGTATGGTCTATTAAAGTTCTAGAATTACATTGTACATGTAGTATAGCATTGTTTTGAGATCGTTACCCTACAATCAAATTTAAGCTTAAGAGGGTGTGTAGAGTGTGTTGTGCTTGTGATTTGTCAGGAAAGTGCAACCCATAGAAATGTTCAATTTGGTGTTTTCCTTCTTCCCAGAAATTAATCTTCTCAATAAATGTATGATATATTGTACATTTTTGTATCACTATACAGAGGAGAGTGTAACACTTTTGTTGTTGTTGTTTTCCCCCAGGTATTCTGCATGACTGAGGCACCTTCTTCAGCTGTCTTCGTGGAATGAATCGCTACCACTTCACTCAGTGCTACAGATGCATCCATGATGAAACCTTTGTCCAGGGCAATCAACTACAGTCTGAAACAGTCTTCATAAAATCAATGTAGAATACTGGCAGGTAATATTGTGAAGAACACTTCATGGAATGATTTTAAAGAAATCACTGAAGATTTACAACCCTGTGGCTACTTGTATGATGATGAGTTAATACTTATATCTGCTTTGCATTGTGTATCATCCTCTGCCTAAATGACTAAAACACTAAAAAAAAAAAAATGTATTGTTTCGTATGCTGACACTTTGTACAGTACTATCATCCTCGAGGTTGTTATAGAAATTCTTGCAGCTATAATAGAGTAGTTTGGTTTTCTTGTCATTCTCGCTTATGAATAAAGCTGTATTTTGATGTTTTGGGTGGAAGATGAATTTTAGCCTTGAGCCAGCACTGAGAATCACACTGTAGTACAGTAGTATCATTCAAGCTTTCTGTATAAAGCTGGACAATTCCTGTACCTTCCTGTTTTATGCCTCTCCTATCCTGCCTATGCTATCGTACTATTATCTCTGAGTGTTCCTCTGTCTTCTATCATATCTCGTACTATATACAATGTGATTCTAGTTACAACTGCCATCCCTATATCAATGGAATAGACATATCCCCATACTTTTGGTTAATTGGATGCTGTTAGAGGAAGGAGGGAGGGGGGGGGGGGTCCTTTTTCCTTTTTTGCTTGTCACAATTTGCATGTGTGTGTGTATTAGTGGTGTTGATTATATATTTTATTGCAGTTTCAGCAAACTTGTTATCCTTCTTTTCCATCTGTTATGTAACAGGTGAGGATACTAACCTTTACAATTATTGTATGTAAACATTAGCCATGTAAAGATGTGTTCACGGAAATCCTACTAATATTTGTGTACTGTGCTTTGATTACTTGCTAATGATCTTTATCTTTTTTTGAAGGTTTCTAGATAATCTTTAATTTATGACGTATTTTCATTCATTTGCATAGACATGTAGCTGGAAAGTATTGTGGCCATTTTGTTTCCTTCTATGCATGTGGAAACTAACCATGAAGGTTTTGTAATGTACATGTATACTTTTTATTCGTCTGTTTTATTTGTTTTACCTGAATTCATTGTGTTGTAACTGCTTGCACATGCAACATCTGGAATTAACAGCTCTGCTTTCTTTAGATGATAAAAGTGTACTTTTTGCACAACGCACATGGATTGCAAATGTTTCATTTTTTCTTCTGCTTGGGGGAGATTTTTATGTTTATTTTTTGTCATAAAGAAATTCTTATAGGGAAATAAAATGATGTAATGATAATATAATAACAGACCTTTGATACATTTCTTTTTTCATCAGGGAATATTGTTTTCCCTTATTTACAAAATTTGAATATACATTGGATTTCATTACTGTATGAGTATATGTTATGTACATGTATTGTATTTAACTTTTTCTATTGTACATGTATTACATTATAATGCAAAAACTTGATTTGACTTAATCTTTGTTTTGAATGATAAAAACCTAGCCTATAAAATCAATACATTTTTTTTTTGTGTGTGTGAATGCAGAAATGCATCCATCTTGACAAATGAAAGTGACAAGTTTGTATGTACCAAATGATGAACTGTACTTAGGTAATGTACGAAAATGGGGATTTTCTCTTTATTTAATTTTCCTCGTTTTGTATCATCCCAAGACTTTATTAAACAAACATGAAATGTAATCATCTGTGATGCAGAGATGTTTTAATTTCTCTGTACAAAGTGTGTGCCAAACATGAAGTATGAGCAGCATGTACAATGAATTGGTGGTGGCATTGTTAAGGAGTATGTGTTGGCATTGCTAAGGAGTATGTGTTTGATTGAACAACTGTGAACACTGTGCTGTACTTTAAGCTTGAACATCTCCATTATTTCAGCAGGATATATAATATATATAATATTGTTTATTATATATATGTCTATTTAATACATGTGTTATATATATATATATATATATATATATATATATATATAATATATGTAACCCATTAAGGAGGAAAAATAAAAACCAGGGAGCGTACATGCACCGCAAAGGGTTCAATTTTGATATCTGAAAAGTTCAAGAATTAACCCTTTTGGGTGGAAGAATGAACCTTTTTACAACCTTGAGGTTAAACAATGTATCCTTCAGAGGTTCAATTTTTAACCTGCCTGGGTGCAAAAAATAAACCTTGAGGTTCAGTTTTGAACTCAGAGGGTTCATTTTTATGGAATTCAAAATTGAACCCTAGACAGGGGTTCAAATTTTGAGGGAAAAGGGTTCATTTTTATGGGGTTCAAAATTGAACCCTAGACAGGGGTTCAAATTTTGAGGGAAAAGGGGTGCTGCTATTGCATCACGCCTAGAGGTTCAATTTTGAACCCTGATTTCTTAGTGTGTTGTACTCATGTGACATCACAAGCTATAGTAGTCTTTTTATCCAGTCGTGACTGAGCGAAACTTCAAAAATTCATAACTTTTTAACGGATTGTCCGATTTTGCTCAAACTCTCACTGATGTGTTCTACTAATATTGCCTGCATTCACTCAACCAACATGTCTATGAAGGTGAACTTGTCCTTTAATAAAACTGGAAAGCGCTTTTGAATTTGTGCTTTTTTAGTGTTCAATTAGATTTTTGTAACCAATAAATGAATTTAGACAGAGATCCGTATGTAATCATATATATTCAAAAAAATATGTGTTAGTCTCTCCAACTAATGGTGAATGATGGCAATGAATGTCTTATGTTATTACTGTAAACTATTCCAATACTTTGCACCGCATGATTCTGATACTATTAAAGTCAGTTAGTTGCATGATTGTTTAACAACAAAAACTTCCAGTCACATACCTTCATGTTCAAATATTTTGAGAAAAAAGGAGCAATAATATGCCCTGGTAGATGTGGCAACTAACAGAATATGAACAGAAGCAATAGCTAATTTCAAATTTCGAATTTGAAAAGAGTATCAATGAACAATGGCACAATAAACTGTTGAAGACATTGAATTCATGAATTACGGATACCAGACTGTCTTCCAATATGATCAATCATTATTGCAATAATTATTTCCGAATTTATATAAGGTCTACTGGAGTATAAAGAGAAGTCGTTGTCCTTTAAAGTACAACAAAAGTGTATATAGTATACATATGCATATGTGTGTATAACGTTGCTTGACACTAACAATTTTCTCCAACCCGGAAAAAAAGAAGAAATGTATTGGCTTGAAATAAAAGGAGAGATAAAGTTCAATTTTGAACTTTAGCTGCCCGGGTCACCAAAAAGTTAACCTTTTTCGAAATTTGGTTGCCCGACAACAAGTATTGGTAGCTCGGGTCACCGAGCCTCTAATGTTTGGCCCATATATATATATATATATATATATGAAGACCTGAATATATTTTTTGGCCAAATTTAGTTTGACATCGGAAATTGTAGCTTATGCATGGACTCATCTTGTGTATAAATGACAAATCCTAATTACCCCCGGAAGTGCCTGAAATGAATGAATTTTTACACTCATGTTATAGCGCCCTCTCTCATCCTTCTATCATCTCTATAGCAGAATGTCATTTATACATGAATCAAAGAACGACCCAAGTCCATATGATTCAAAGAACGACCCTAGTCCATCACACAAAATGGCCTCTCCACAATTAATATAAATGTTAATTGTTATAATGATATATGTTCTAATTTGTATATACAATGTTGCCTTCCCATCACAGTTACTGTAAATAGAATATTACTGGACAAATAAAAAAGATACGAATTTTTTTTTTTAGTTTACTCGAAATGGTCTTCCATGGACTTGGGTCGTTCTTATATTCAGATACTCCATTGAATGGGTTGTCTACGTTGTGGCGTGATAACATCATCAAAAACAAAACTTAAACCAAGTTTTTGAAGCTTATGCTGTATTCACAAACAGTATGTTTCGGCACACACATTTTCGAGTGATTCGCTCTTTCTCAAGTGTTTGTCAAGTGTTTGTGTGCCAAAATAAACTGTTGGTGAATACAGCGTGAACTTGGTTTCGGTTTTGTTTTCATGATGATGATGATGATGACAGATTATGTATATATATATATATATATATATATATGACCTTGCATCACAAAACAAACAGAAAGTCGCTGGAAATGAAATTTTAGTTAAGAGGATATTCTGAAAGAGCAGACTTTAAGCTTTAAAATTATGTATAACTCAAATCGGATGGACTCTCCAACACTATCTAATTATTGGAAAGAAAGCACACACTCAGGAAAAGTTTGAACTGAGAAAAGAGGCTCTAAGTACAGTGTCTATTCAAGCGCTTAATCTTTATCAAGCTGTGCTGGCAGTGCGATGAATGGGACAAAAAATAGGATGTAAACCACCGGAGTAACAACAGTGAAGGGATTGTCAGATTACACTGAAATTGTGCATGCCTTATTAACACATGCTGCCATAATTAAGGGTGCACGTCACGAGACCGACACCCACGAGTCATACAGCCCACAAGTTATACAGCTCACAAGTCATACAGCCCACGAGTCATACAGCTCACAAGTCATACAGCCCACCAGTTATACAGCCCACGAGTTCGACACTGAGTAAATAAAGCCCACGAGTTCGACATCAAGTAAAATAAGCCCTGAGGAGTTATACGGCTCACGAGACTGACACTACGCACAAAAGGCTGATAAGACCGACAGTAAGCAAACAAAGCCCACGAGACCGACACTACACTTAAAAGGTCCACGAGACCGACGCTAGCATACAAGGCTCCTGCAATCAGTCTGTCACCTGTGGTGTTCCTCAGGGTAGTTTACTGGGACCTCTTTTATTCATTTTGTATATAAATGATATAACAAATGCTTCTAATATTTTATCTTTTATACTTTTTGCTGATGACTCTAATGTTTTTCTTTCTCATTCAGATCCTCATATTTTGGTGGATTTGTTAAATTCTGAATTAAAGAAATTGTTATGTTGGATAAGGTCAAATAAGTTGTCGATAAATCTTCTTAAAACTAAATGTATATTATTTAGTAATATTTTAAATAAACTTCCTAATAATATAAAAATAGATGATATAGTTATAGATGAAATTGCATCAATGAAGTTCTTAGGTTTGGTTATTGACAATAAACTTTCATGGAAGTCACATAATGATAGTATTTGTCACACAATATCTCGAAATATTGGTGTTATTAATAGAGTTAAATATTATTTTCCTATTCCCACCCTTTTAATGTTATATTCAGCTTTGATTTTACCTTATTTGAATTATGGCATCATAGCTTGGGGGAACACACATCCAACATATCTCGACAGACTGTCCCGTCTCCAGAAAAAAACTCTTCGAATAATTTGTAATGTTTCTTGGAGAGCCCACACCGATGTTTTATTTTCTGAAAACAAAAATTTTAAAGATAACTGATATTTATCATTATTGTCTTGGCCAATTTATGTATAAACTTTCTAATAATTTGTTGCCGTCCGTCTTCACAAGCATGTTTGCGAGAAACCGCTCGTTCCATAAATATCCGACTCGTCACTCAGATGAATTCCATCTGCCTTTAACTAGAACTATGTTTACACAATCTATATTTACATTTGCTGGACCTAAATATTGAAACAACCTTTCTAACAGTTTAAGGACATCTCCAAGTTTAAGTTCTTTTAAGAGTAACCTGAAGAAAAATATATTGAATAGTTATAAGAATAGTTGATTCTTTATTGGTTGCAAAGAAGTGTAAAATCCAACCTTATATTCTGTTGAAATTACAGCTAAGCGGCTCCATCCATCCACTACCTCTCGTGCCCTCCTATTTTTTTGTCTTTTATCTTCACTCCACGCATTAAGCTGCTTTCTCCCCCCCCCCTCTCTCTCATACACACACACACACACACACACACACACACACATACTACTTTGTTTCTCTCCTCTCTTTTCCGGCATGACAGCGACTTAGTGTAGGGATTTGTTAAGGGTTTTGTTTCGGATAAGTTAGGTTATAGGTCTTTTTGTCTTTATAGTTTCTTTGTTTCATCCATTTTCAATGTTTATCAGTCAATCGATCATATAATTTCTTGTATTTCGTGTGGGGGGAATGCAGCCTACAAGCTCAGCATTAGCATTCCTCCCCATTTCCCACATTTTCCTATACCTACAAATTTTCTGTAAATTTATCCTTTACTTTGTAAGATAAAATGTATGTACTGTATTCAATTTTTGTAATATATTTATATGTTTTTGTTGGAAATATAAAATAAACGAATGAATGAAAATGAATGAATGAAGGCTCACGAGACCGACATTACGCAAAAGAGGTTCACGAGACCGACACTAAGCAAAGAAGGCCCACGAGACCGACAGGATGAACAGCACCATCTATAGACCAATAAATTGTATAGGGTGTCCTGATAATAGCATAGGAAGATATGAGAGATGGAAAAGAATTAGAGTTGCCATCTCCGATAGGGTGTGACCCATCAGTTGCCCCCCCCCCCCCCGAAATGATTAGGATCTTTAATTATGTTTGCATGGCTGTGTGTTTGTGAAAAAAAATGAACAAAGTACAGTAAAAGTGTGTAACAGATCTTTCTACAATAAACCTGCGAGGGTGCTGATGTATCAATAAAAAATGAAAAAATAACGTAATCGTCTATTAAGGTAGCGTTAGGGATTCGGAAAAAAAAACAGATGAATCCATGAAAACAGCTATTGTATTTCACGATAAAATGTACTGTTCGGAGGAGAATAACACAAGCCACAAAATTGAGGTGAATCCCTGCGACATAAAACGTTTTAATCAGTAGAATTACATCATAGTTACAGAGAAAATTACAAATAGATCTTACTGCAAAACGTCAAAGCAGGAGGGTAGAATATCTAAGATAGAATAAGTAACTAGTGAATCGGGAAAGAGAAGAGGTAAAATTTATATCTCGCCCATTTTCTAGCTAAAAACTGGGAAAGCCTATTAAAAATAGCACGATGGCATTATCAATGCTCTAAAATTCATTCATACATCGTTATTGTCCTCTGTTACATTCGTTTGTGTTTTTGTCTCTTTTTTTGGGGGGGAGGAGGGCATGAAGAATACAATTCAATTTTTTCTACTTGATAACAATGTCGCTCCCTGACACACTTGCCCCCCCCCCCCTCCCCAGAAGTATGTAGAAACACATATTTGATGACGTTCATAATTATGCAGATGGTCACCATCTTTCAATTATTGATAGCGTTACGAAATTACACCCGCCAGTATGTTACTTTTCCGTTCATGGAACACCCTGTACTTGTGATTGACATGTAGATGGCGCTGTTTATCCTGTCGGTCTCGTGGGCCTTCTTTGCCTACTGTCGGTCTCGTGGGCTTTCTTTGCTTAGTGTCGGTCTCGTGGGCTATGTTTGCCTAGTGTCGGTCTCGTGAGGCTTTTGTGCGTAGTGTCGAACTCATAGGCTGTATGACTCCTGAGCCGTATAACTCGTGGGCTGTATGACTCATGGACCTATTATTGATGTCGGTCTCGTGGACCGTATGACTCGTGGGTGTCGATCTCGTGGGATGCCCCCAGAATTAATGCCAATTTTCAAAGCAGTAACATCATCCTTTCAAAAGTTATTTGAGTTGAAAGTGAAGAGTGTGTACAATGTTTTTAAGAAATGAAAAGGGGACTATAATTTATTTTCGAGATAAACTGCTGAAAACCACACTTTCCTGCCCATTTTATGACCCCAAATTTTAGCATAATGTAGAAGAAAACTTGCTCCTTCAGAAAATGTGAAAAAGTCAAGATCGGTTTGGGTGACCCATTTAACCTTTTTCAGTCCTCACACAAAATCAGTGTTGCGACTTTTTGTTCGTTTTTTAATGCACGGTCATATATATATATAATAAGGAGGAACAGTAAGGGGAAAAGTGATGTCAAAACTAGGCACCGATTTCTCCTTCCTTTCTCATAGACACCTGAGCGTGTATATAGTCTACGTACACATATCAGCTCCCACAAGCTTTTATAAATGCCCAAGCATGTGATGTGTATCACATGCATTACCTTACTTAGGCCCTGTACATAAGTATACAGTGAATTTCTTAATATATTACTTTTCCTATCAAAGGCCAATTTCACTTTCTCTTTCGCAAGACAGAATTGTGTTCATGATTATATATATATATATATATATATATATATATATATATATATATATATATGTGTGTGTGTGTGTGTGTGTGTGTGTGTGTACATGTACAGAGCTTTCAACCAAAAAGCGCTTAATCCATGGAAAAATGATGGATTAATAGCCTTTTGGAAGCAAGCTCAAAATTCATTAGGGATCAAGATAGGTATGTTGTTGTAAACGTAGTATTTATTATGATTACTCTGAAGACCTTGTGCTGATGTATGAAAGTCTTCTTGAAATCATTCATTCTCGTAGGCCTACATCACTCATTAGAATTGTGACATAAAGTACACAAAAGCTCCTTTCGTTTCCAATTTGGACTATAGTCAGACTGGGTCATTATCAAAGACACCTTCAATTGCAAAACACAAACATACAAACGAAGAGAAGTCCTCGGAGTTATATGTGATTTTTGAAGGAGTGTAAACTATACACTTTGTTTAAGGTATTGAATGTGCAAAAAGACTCATCCTATATTCATCTCTGGAAATGCGGTTCAGAAGATTTTATTTGGTTTTCAATTTCAAGGGGGATATAATACCATTGCTTTTTTATCAGATAATTTTGGGCTCCTATAAGACCTCAAGTCATAGGGAATTTATTTTTTGTTTGTTTGTTTGTTTTTTTTTTGTTTTTTTTTTTTGCTCAATCATGTTCTAATACACAGCTTTGAAAACAAGTGCACTCGGTAGGATGACCACTGCTGCTGCCAACTTGGTTGGTTTGGTTTATTTCTGCGTTCTCTTTCTCCAAACACAATAACATAATTGAAGGGGTCGGTGCATTAGTGCTAACCCACACAATGTTCATTTTGAGATAATCGCTTTTGAAAGTTTGAAAAAATCCATAAATCAGGTTAATGACTCGAGAAGGCCGATTTTTTTTTTTTGTATATGAACCTTTACATACTCAAGATTGAATAGTGTCTTGGGGAAATTTACTACCCTGTTATTTTGGTGGATTCAAGAGGATTTTTCAAGTCACATTTTGAATTTGTGGCTTAGCACTTTATTGCAGCCAAATCCGTCGTGTATACAAATACTCTTTATTTTTTGAAAACTCACAAAATATAAATATCTCTTCGCTAAAAATGGAAAATAAATGTAATATTTGAGTTTCTCTCCTTTGTGACGTGAAATTAAAATAAGATATACTTGTTTTTAACTGTCTGTATTGTATAATCTGTGTGAATTATGAAGACAAACTTTGCATATATTTCAGACGCACACACGCGCACAGAATCAATCATTGTACGCATAAAGACATCTTGAAATGTGGATATTAAACAATTTCAACAATTCAACTTTTAAAAGAAAAAGCATTCAGTGTCATACAACATAATAATATGATTTGCTGGGGGGGGGGGGGGGGGAGGGGTTATATCTCATTGAGGATTTTACATCTCCCGTTACCTAAAAGCAGGGAAAGAGTCCCTTCTTCAGCATTATGCATATAACGCATTTTAAATTTAGGGTATCTAGATCAGAGAAAATAAAGTAAAATGGTAGATATCAACATTATTCCAGAGATTATCATGTCTTTTGTTAAAGGGAATAAAATACCATAGATTAGACATCAAGGCCTTGTTTAGCTAGATTGGTTTTCTTATTTAGGATATCAAAATCACCAATAGTACTCTAAAATCCTTCTTTGTATGACAACGAATTTACAAAAAAAAATAGTGTTACATGAGAATTATGACTGTACAGGCCTCAATGAAACCTCCTCCTCCATGTTCGTTGGTAAATGCAGGCTGTGTGAAATTATGCAGGAAAGTTCTTATCATAAAATGAATGACTAACTCTTAATGGGCAAAAATCCATGAAAAGAACAATTTTAAAAATTGGGAAAAATCTCTTTGGAAGTCTGAACACTTACAGATTTCGTATATTTGGACAGACCATACATGCTGAAATCCAATGTGCCGAATAAGACCAAAGTAGTCTACGTGTTATACCAAGTTGGTGTGTTTATACACATACATTTTACCCCATATGCACGTTTTCAGACTACATTTGGATCTTGAAGATCATTTAGGAACAAGAAAAAAAAATGTTCTCATGTCAAAGCTGTTACGGTGACAAAACATACACGAAAAAGTGAAAACTCTATATGCTTTCAATAGTTTTATCAATCACAAATCTCCAAATTAATTTGACGGAAACTTTCTTTTTTTGTGAATTAATCTTGAATTAACCTGTGAAAAAAAAAATAACTCTGAAATTTCTAACAGAATACAGCAAATACATTTTCTTTCCAACATGGAGACTTCTTCATAAAAATGCATGATGAATACTGAGTTTAAAGGGTAAATTCAGTAGTGGAAAAAAAGGGAGCTATTGACTCACAATTAAATTACGTTAAAAAACAATATACCATCAGCACTGATGCTTTAAATTCCGCTTTGATTGCTTTCAACGTTTATTGATTTAGATTGAGAAACCGTATAGAGGTATCAACCACGTGGAACTATGAATTTTATACGACAGCATTAGATTTGAAAAATAATGTTTGCAGTTCTATCATAAATGTAACATCCTTTCAAAGGATGTTAAACATGCAAGTTTCGTGTCCCGGTTATGTAAGAAACTACAGGGAAGCACAGCTGTATTGACAGCGGCAGGATTTTTTTTTTTTGAAAATTTGAGGTAAATTAATCGATATTAAAAATGCATTTTGTTTTCATCCATTTTCTACTGTCTATAGCTAACCCCCCTAGATATGGCTGTGAAAGCAAAGCAAAATTGCATTTTATTCAAAAGAAGTTACAAATTAATCAATGACAATTTCAAATGTTGTTTCACTAGTGATCTAACGCTGTAAGAATTACTAACAGATAAGGCACATGTCCAAACATCCAGCTATCCGTACATTTTTTTTTTACCCATATTTTTATGAACGTTTTCAGATCACACTTGCATCGGGAAAAAATCTTAAATTTAGAGACAATACACTTATTATAATAAGCCATTTTGACGAAAAAACACACATAACAAATAAAGATGTATATTTTGAATATATTTCATCAGTTATTTAACTACTGATTAATTTTGAGGAAGCTTTCCTTTTGAAGCGAAATGTCAGCATGAATAAAGTGCTAACCCACTAATGAAACTTTAAGGTGCTGGGACAGACCATGAATGCTGATTAATTTTCTTATAGGTCATAATGCACAATGCTAAAATACTCCTAAAACCAGTGATTGTGGTATTTTCTTGATAAGTTCAACAAAAATAAAAAAAATGTCATGATCAGCAGAATTAGCATGAAAATAGCGCTAACCCCGACAGTACAAAAATTAACAAAAAATGCTTAAAATTTCATTAATGTTTATCTCATCTCCATTTTCATTACTGGCAGAAGAGTACAAGTTATGTTATGAATCAGAATCACTCATTTTTGTAGATGAAAAAGTTTCCTCACTGTTCAGATTTAGATATTTTTATGACACCCTTCTGTCTGCTACCATGGAGGTCGCCATCTTGAAAAGTGTGGCTTAGCATTATATTCCTGCCTATAAGATGTGATTAATTTTCGGGGCAAAAAGATGCCTGCATTAAAAACCCATTTATTGCTTAAATTTCAAGATGACATTTTTAGAGATTATAGAGCAGTGATTCAGGATGGTGTAAATTCATGTAACTCATTTTTCACCAAAGTGTGGGTTAACACTATAATGCACTGACCCCTTCTATTATGAAAACAAAGTGAATGAGAGTATGCAAAAAAAAAAAAAAAAAAAGAGAGGAACGTATAGCATAATAATCAATAATTTTCAATTTCATGGCAACATCAGTCTGTAATAGCATATGAATCCAAGCAACATGTTACGGACCACTGTATGTGAACAAAGAAGAAATCAATACATGGAACCGTCTTCGTCAGCAGAGCTCGAAATGGATGAGGCCCTATCTTATATATACGAATATAATACAACACCAATAAACTTACACATAAAGCTCTTAATCTTAACGTTGTATACCAAGCAAATTTGCGCTCCGTATAAGCAGTCAGCAGGTGAATATTGGTGTAGTCGTTAAGAAAAGGTCTTCAATAATTTTTGAATGGCTCGTTGTAAGCTGCAATTTTGAGCAAAGATAACAATTTAGAGTGTTATGCTCCACCCCCCACCCCCATAGATGATATCATAGTTATAGTTACGTACACGAAAATGGACATCCGTAATAGCGGTATCAATGCATCTATACCAGATCCGTTACACAACATACGACAAACCTATCACATCATGATAATGAATTTATGCATTTTCAGTATGGAACTTGTTTAAATCGTTTGATATACATAATTCTGAACAAATAGAACACCTCACCTCACCATAGTTGAGTGTTTGTCATAGCTTTCAGAGATCATTCTTTACCTTTGTTCAGTAGATAACGATTGGTGATTTGTGTCGTTTGCATTTAGGACAATATGAATATGTAGAAACTTACCAAGCACTCCCCCTCCCCTTCGTATTTGAATCCATGTTAACCCATTCCATACTGAATTCTGAAATGCCCATAGACTTTAATAGTTCGCAGGCCACCAGGTTCCAGCTCGGAATGTGTTAAAACACACACACACACACACACACACACACACACACACACACAAACACAACAACAAAGCTGTATATCACTTCAAACCCTACCCGGCAATCAAAAAATGAATTTCCCTCTCTCTATAGGACCATTTTTTTTTTTCAAAATCAATATTCACTCTTACGACCCTAAATTTTGGAATTCTTTAGATACCAGCATAAAAGGAGCTATATTTTTTATAACTTCTTCTTTTATCCATTTTTTTAAATTAAATTCTGGTTCCTTTTGATTTTAAGTGATTTGCCTCAGTTTCATTAAATTCAGTACATAATATTTTAGTAAGATATTGTTCATGAGGGCATGCACCTTCCAGGTCCATGATGAGGGGACTGCAGATTACAAACCAAGCTTTTTAGCAGTCCCCTCCATTTCTCACAAATCTCATTTCAAACCATAAAATCCACAATATATGACTGAACTATTTCAGTTCACTGTTATTTTGTGCCCTTATCATGATAAACGAACCTCTTCGATTTTGTTTGACTATGATAAGCAAATATTTTGCTGTATTCATACTTTATTTGAAATGAAAGAAATGAATGAAAAAAAAATCCCCTCACATCGATGTATTTCAAATCACACATGTTTGGTCAGCTAAATATTTCAATCAATGTCAAAACAGATATGCAAAGAGAAACAGGTCGCAGCGAACTAAGTCCTTGCTGTGACAGCTGTCTGATTTCCATAAATCCTTTACTGCATATTATACAAGTATTATACACATGTTATTCAAAATTGGCTATAGACCTACGTAACGTAATCTGAGTTTTTGTGTATGAGGTTAATTCCTTTCCATAAAATACCCATCAAAATGTGCTGGATTCTATTTCGTTCTTTTACACCCTTTATCAATTAATCTATAAGATCCAGGGTTCATTTGTTAAACCATAGCCTCAATGAATAGTTTATTCTTCCTATAGCCTTGTGGTAATGATGAGTGTTTGGGTCACCATGAAATAATAGTGCGATACAACAACGTCCTCAACCGAAATAATGGAAAATGGTCCCACATAAGACAGTAATAAACATTGATCGAACACTGATCGAAACTATGACAAACAGAATAACCTTTTTAAGTTTCATTCACACAAATTCATCAAATGAAAAGTAGATCAATGACACTATGTATCGCTTTCGTTAAGCCTGGGGAAATTGAATTGTACGATGAGAGTGATAATACTACGTATGTAGTCAGCTAGTATATGCTTGAACTTGATATAAATGGAACAATTAATGATTGACATTGTCAAGTGGTGCATGTATACATATATATTTTTTTTAGCTTCCTTGAAAGTCTTCTACAATTGGAGAAACATCGCAATACAATGAGATCAGCCGACTGATTATTTTTTTTTAAAGTTTTATGCACGTTGTTTACACAGATATAGGGAGTGGCTGTGTATAGTTGCGCAGTGCCAATGAGCGCATTTGGGGCTCCGCTTCACTCATGACAAATCGCACTGCACCCATAGCATACGACTTTACTGGAGGCAAACTGAAGTGCCAGCGTCTTTCCTCCGCCGGGGATATTTTGCATCGAACAAGAGTTGGTGAACAATATCCATAGCCGACATCCATTCATTAGGTTCATAGTAGTTGTCACGATCAAAATGTTCTGTACTGAATCCTTAATTACTAACATTGAGCGATGACAGATTTTTTTTCTTAACCCATCTCTGACTTTTGGGCCTTGATTATTTATATCTAATAAAACTGTCAATATCTTCATATTTCTAATTTATTGAGATCTTAAGATAAATCCTTCTAGTTTTCTAATCGTCACAATTCATGAATTAATTTTATATGAGCAGATTTCTATGAGCATCTTTCCCTCATTTTACATATTCCAGATTTGACACTGAATTGTTCGAGAAAATCACTGGAACGCGAAATATCATGACTTTGATAGAGATTGCGTCACCAACGAAGCCTGGGTTATACAGGTACCTCGTAGACGACGAATTCTCTGTGAAATTGAGTCGATTAACAACCATGTAATGGGAATTTACATTCAAGATCAAATAGCGAACGGAACGTTTTTGAATTAGATTCTGAATCAGAGCCAGTCTTCCTCCTATTTATCACTAACCTACCGGATGAAACTTTGGATATGGTACAACATGTACATATATCTACCCGGTTAACTTTACCCTGATTGTGAGGTGTTTCGAAGGAAAATACCTGCTATAGCGACATTTGTATGATTGCGTTAAGCAAACAGTGAGTAGAAATTATATCATCTTCATTCTTTTAAAACAGTTGACCATGGCGATAATTTGTCCCACTGAAAAGTGATGAATACTAAATTATTTTTTTTCTCATTTGAATTATATAAACAACATTAGCTATGATATATGAGTGAAGATATTCGACAGTGTAAGAAATAGTCCATCTACTGTTTCCCTTTAATAGAGTACAGACTTTAAAGAAAGATTATCCAGTATCTTCAAACTAAACAAAATTGTTCATTATTGTTATTTCTTTACTTAGAATAGCATAGTACATAATATATTTCACTGAGCCATCTCCTCTCAAGCACAAAATCACGCAAACAGACACGATGTTGCACGTTTTCATTGGGTTTGCCATTTGCTTGAAAGACACGCGAGTAGAATATAAAATCTAATGCATTATGCATGTTAAGGTCACTTTTGCCATCCATTCAGCTACACAATATTGTCCCCCTTCCCGTATAGTTTTTCTGGGCTGTCATGTGTTCAAGCAACTGCTTATAGTGGCAGTCCTTCTTCTGCATAATTTCTTAGTTGATTATTTGCAAATTTGATAATACAATAATGATATTTTTTTGATAGAATTCATGTACACATTTATTATCTTTCTTCGAGTCATGAACATTGCACTCCGTATATTGATGATATCTGTGGTATTATTGAAAAGAGTTTGATATATGTATGAAATTATGTTGATAAAAATAAAATTAATCAAGCAAACAAGCTAACAAACATGGAATATAAACCACCTCTAACACAGCTAAAGCATGATAGATATGCACTTTTAGGGCAAAGAAAAAACGAACAATGAACAATGAAAATACTCTTTGTGTTCCATTTGATTTCTTATTTTTTTTTATTAATGTACACTAGTCAACAACAACAACTGCAGGAAACTGAATCGGCAATGTTTGAAGTGAATAAGACCATTTAAAGCAGATTTCACTATCTTTAATGTAAAATCCAATCACATCCGACGTTGTGGAAGTAATACCTTAATTTGTCTTAGGTATAGGAGATGGTTACAGCTCGTTATTCCGAAGGTGCGTTATTCCGAAGGCTCTTTATTCCTAAGATTCGTTATTCCGAAGGTTCATTGTTCCGAATTTCATTTTCGGATTAACCAATCTTCGGAATAACGAACCTTCGGATTTACGAACCCGTTTTCATTTTCGGATTAACGAACCTCTAGGTATAGGGAATTTGCGTGTTTCGGATTAACGACCCTTCGGAATAACGAACCTTCGGAATAGCGATCCTTTGGAATAACGAACAGCACCCATAGGGGATATATGAAGTCATATTTCAAGATGATCCATAGAATCTATTCTGACACAATTCAGTGATCTTACATAGAGTGCAATCACTGTACTCCTTATATCTTAGGTCAAACGATCCAGTAAAAAGACATGAATCTTTCCATTTATTTTCAAGAAGAACCATCTGTAAAATAAGTGGAGGTACCATCTCCTCATGAAGGCTTGGTGGTCCTGGAACCAGAGAAATATGTGTGCTATGATGGATCTAACGGCAAAGCTGCTGAAGTGGTCTGTGAAGAGCTCGGCTTCCCAGTAGCAGAGGGGTACTCGCCTCAGACATTACCCACAACAGCAGCACGGGATAGGACTCGACGGTCACGGTGTGATGGTGACTCACACAGTACTGAGCACGTCGATTTTACCAAAATGTATGTGTGCAGTTATTACTTTACAAAGAATAGTAGCTTTCAATTCCAAGATGCTTACAAGATAAAGGTAACAGGATCTTAATCTCATGTTTTGGAATACACCTTTTGTGTGAAAGTTCATAGAGGAAGTCCATTACCATCGTTGTAGTTTGGTACTTTTCTCCACAACCTCCTGACGTAACGAGAAAAAGAAAATATGTGTGAGACTTTTCTGCTTGTATTCATCAAAAGAAGAATGGTGCTTATCATAAACTTTTTCGTGCAGGGTGAAAACACCAAAAATTTACCGAGTTTGTATTTTTTTTGTAATATTGCGCAAGCCATACATATAATGTATAACCGAGTGTTCACGACGAGAACAGATTGTCCCCAAAACAAGGCTGTGAAGCTGAAATGCGAAGGTGAGATAAAGGAGACTTGGGATAATGTTTAGACTTGTCTATTAAGTCAACGACCAAAAATTGGTTCAGGTGTGAGATTTCTTCACTTTGTCTGTCTCTACAAATGGAATTTGTAAGATCGCAACTGTTGATCTGTAACTAATTTAACAAACATGTCGGAAAAAGGGAAAATAAAATGAACAATGTAGTGGTATAATATTGGTTAATCTGCTCAAGACCCGCAGCAGATTCCATAAACCTACACATGGACATTAACATGATGTGAAATTATATGAATTAATTAGAAAGACCCTTTATTGGAAGTCAAAAAAGACTCGAACATTTGCAGTAAGTTTGTATAATTACTACTCATATGCCCCGAAACCCTTAAAAAAGCATGGAGATAGCGGTAAAGAAAAAAAAAAGAAAGAAAGAAAGAAAGAAAGGAGAACGCCTCATAGTCGGCGTGACTGCAAATAACGATACTGACCATGATAATTTGAAACCCAGATCTCTGTTCAAAATCGAGTTTTATATTTTGTATAATCGTTACCATGGTTACATTACACTGGAATCAGCTGGGATATAAAAATATTTCAGTGTCGACGTTGCGGTTTCAGGAGCCTTGATCTTCATTACTCAAATGGCCAGTATATAGTGTTCATGCGGTCAAAACCATTTCTCCATTCATTATGGTATGTTTTCGGGTATAGAGTCGGCAAAGTGCATTGTTGGAAGGCTAAGAATCTGATTCATATGATCTTGCTGTAAAAAGAAGTTCACAAATTCCTTCCATGACTCGAAATCCCTTCGGACGTGAACATGCATTTTGCAATGTCGATTTTTTATTGACATTTTTTTTTCTTTTTGCTATATATGAATATATATATATATATATATATATATATATATATATATATATACTGGGTGTCCCAAAAAGCGGAACGGTGGATATTCAGTACCTTGAGTTCTAAAAGTTATATATTTTTTAACATCATTAGAAAGAGCATCTTCCGTAGAAGACCATGATACCAAATTTAGTTCAGTACTTTTTATTCTACGCCAATTTCTGTAAATGCAATCATTTTCATTTTTTTTTTGCGACTTATGAGATAATAGGGAGCTTTAGATTTTGACGCGCGGACGTTTGAGCCGACGCTTGCGCTGGACGTTCTCCTCTCCCTGCGTCGTGTGGAAAAGTAGCTTTAGATTACGCTGGGACGCAACGTATAAAAAACAAAATCGCGCCCCCATATGATCAGTGCATGAAGTAGCAAACTGTGCGGACGTGAAAATAGCCCAGTACGCGTAGTGAAAAACTCAGGCGACGCAAGCTAAAAATAGATTGACTTTACGCGCGCTACTGCGCACGCTCAGATCATGTTTTTTTCCTTTGAACGTCCGCGCGTCTAAAATCTAAAGCTCCCTACTAATTTGGGTGCGACACGCGTTCCATACGGTGAATTGTGTAAGCTCGTTGATCCATGTCAACAAAAGATACAGCTTTCATATTGGGCGCGCCCACACACACACACACAACTAGCCGGGTTCACACGTTCAAAATAGCGGGATGACGATCGCGCTCCATATCTCGAGATTTTTTGCAACCGTTCACACGCTCCAAATTAGCGGGATAATGGTCGCGCTCGGAATCTTGAGTTTTTTGCAACGGTTCACACGTACAGAATTATCCCGCTAATTGCAGATCGAGGTAACAGCAAAGCCTGCAAACTGGGTCACACAGCTCCCTTCTCTATCACTGCTTGCGCGCGCTTCTCTTTGCCCATTGTTGTTTGCGCGTCAGTGGTGTGGTTCGCGCGCTGTTGTTGTGGTGCGCCAAAGAGGTGAAGGACCTCTTCGCAGAGGCCTCGCTGTTGTGATGTGCGCATTGTATGGTGGGATATAAAAACTCGAGATTCTAATCCCGACCGTTCACACGTAACAGCGCGGGGCGAATTATCCCGCTAATTGATGAACTAGCGGAAGATTTCTTGGGATTAGCATCGCGATGCTTATCGCGCTAATTGTCCGGGTTTTTTTTTCTGTCCACAAGTGCAAAAAACTCGATATACCCATCGCGATGCAAATCTCGAGATTTGTATCCCGCTAATTGGTGTACGTGTGAAGCCCCCTACTGTTTTTTCTTTCCTGCCCCGCGCTCAAAAGCCGGGTTCACACGTGAAAAATAGCGGGATGATGATCGCGCTCGATATCTCGATATTTTTGCGAGCGTCCACACGTACCAAATTAGCGGGATAGCGATTGCGCTCGGAATCTCGAGTTTTTTACAAGCGTCCACACGTACGGAATTATCCCGCTAATTGCCGATAGAGATAACAGCAAAGCCTGCAAACTTGGTCACACAGCGCCCTTCTCTATCACTACCTGCGCGCACTTCCCTTTGTCCATCGTTTTTTGCGCGTCAGTGGTGTGGTTCGCACGCGGTTGTTGTGGTGCGCCAAAGAGGTGAAAGAGGTGAAGTATGATGAGATATAAAAACTCGAGATTCTAATCCCGACCGTTCACACGTACCAGTGCGGGGCCAATTATCCCGCTAATTGATGAACTAGCGCAAGATTTCTTGAGATTAGCGTCGCGATGCTTATTCCGCTAATTATCGGGGGTTTTTTCTGTCCACACGTGCAAAAAACTCGAGATACCGATCGCGATGCAAATCCCGAGATTTGTATCCCGCTAATTGATGTACGTGTGAACCCACCTAATGTGAAAGCTGTATCTTTTGTTGACATGGATCACCGAGCTTACACAATACTCACCGTATCGATCGCGTGTCGCACTCAAATTATTATCTCATAAGTCGCAAAAATCCGGCGAAATTTGAAAATGACTGCATTTACAGAAATTGGCGTTGAATAAAAAGTACTGAACCAAATTTAATGATTGTGGTATCATGGTCTTCTGCGGAAGATGTTCTTTCTAATGATGTCAAAAGATATATCACTTCTAGAACGCAAGGTACTGAAAATCCACCGTTCCCCTCTCTTGGGACACCCGGTATATATATATATATATATATATATATATATATATATATATATATATATATATATAAGTAACAAAGCTGCAACAAAAAAGATTAATATATATATATATATATATATAGATAGATAAGTAACAAAGCTGCAACAAAGTTCATGCTGTATTCACCAACGGTTTATTTCTTCACACGAAGAAATAAACCGTTGGTGAATACAGCATGAACTTTGTTGCAGCTTTGTTACTTATCTTTTTATCTTGCCAACACGTGGACTACCTTATCAACATATATATATATATATATATATATATATATATATATATATGACCGTGCACCACAAAACGAACAAAAAAGTCGCACCCCTTGATTTTAAGTGAGGGCTCAAAAAGATGAAACGGGTCCACCAAGTCAATATTAAGTTTTTCATATTTTCTGAAAGAGCTACCCTTCTTCTACATTATTCTTAAGTTTTGGATCATAAAATCAATTGGAAAGTGCATTTTCAGCAGTTTTTCTACAACCTTTTTTGTAAAGTAGTGAGGTCAGGTATTTCTTAGAGGCCTCTTTTTCATTTCTTGATAATCCTGTGCACACTCTTCACTTTCAAGTCTGATAACTTTTGAAGGGATACTGCTACTGCTTTGAATGTTGGCATTAATCATGTATACAGAATGTGTAAATAGATCATGCTCAATTTCAACTTAATCTAATAATCCCTTCATTGTTGTTGCTCCAGTGGTTAACGTCCTGTTGTCGTTTTTTTGTTGTTGTTGTCCCATTCATCGCACAGCTAGCACGGTTTGGTAAAGATTAAGCGCTTGAATAGATTGATAGACCCTGTACTTCAGAGCCTCTTTTCTTGGTTCACACTTCTCCAGAGTGTGTGCTTTCTTTTCAATATTTAAATAGGTTAGGAGAGTCCATTTCAATTGAGCTATACATCATTGTGAAGCTTAGAGTCTGCTCTTTATGAATCTGTCCTTAACTAAAAATCCATGTCTGGCGACTTTTTGTTGATTTTGCGATGCAGGGTCATATTTTGTTGTACTTCGAAAGGACAACGACTTCTCTTTATACTCCAGTAGACCTCATACAAATTCGGAAATCATTATTACAATAATGATTGATCATATTGGAAGACAGTCTGGTATCCGTAATTCATGAATGCAATGTCTTCAACATTTTATTGTGCCATTGTACATTGATACTCTTTTCAAATTCGAAATTTAAAATTAGCTATTGCTTCTGTTCATATTCCGTAAGGTGCCACATCTACGAGGGCATATTATTGCTCCTTTTTTTTAATCAAAGTATTAGAACATGACGGTATGTGAATGGACGTTTTTGTTGTTAAATAATCATGCAACTAATTGACTTAGCATCAGAAGCATGCGGTGCAAAGTATAGGAATAGTTTACAGCAATAACACAAGACATTCATTGCCAGCATTTATGATTTAGTTGGAGAGACTAACACATATTTTTTTTATTATTATTTATTCAAGATTTCATGCGTGTTCACAAAATAGGAATGCATACAAATGTATGCAAGTACATCTCATATAGCCAAGACAGAATATATACAATAAGTATACATTGATAAGAATCAGTTACAGGATAGTATACAACTCCACTAAGAGAGCTACATTATTCAAGGTAACGAACACGCAAAGGAATTGCAACATAAGCTTAAAGCTTGAAAATCGTTCCAACCCCCGTGCACACAATCTATATATGCTTGCAAATAGTTTAAATGATACTTGATAGGAGTTGGGGGGGGGGGGGGGGGGTATTTACAAAGAGAGCATGGGAACATGAGGGGGAAAGAAGAAATGCATGTGTGGTGCCTATTTGTCCTGTCGGACATTGACAAGAGAGAGCAAGAAAAAGTGTCAAGTCATTATAAGCAGATTATACTGATTAAATTGATTAAATTTCTCATAAATCCCATTCAAATGTTGATTTCATGGGAAATATATGATCACAGCAAGTTTAATAGTTAATAGTATCCAGGAGTTCAGCGTGAAGCTGATAATAGAATATGTTTGATCGACCTTTTGAAAGTAACTATTTTTGTAAATTACGAACATGCTGAGGTAGCGCATTCCAGACATCAGGACCGCTATGTCTGACTGATTTATAGGCTAGAGCAGTACCGGGGTTCACTAAATGTATATCTGATGCTTGTCTCGTGGGATACGAGTGAACTGCACAGTTCAGTTGAAACATTGTCGAACAAGGTCTAGCTTAGAACGAAACATGAAGAGGGCAGTCTGTAGGAAATGTATATCATCTACTTTTAAACATTTTAATTTCAAGAACAATGGGTCTGCATGTTCTAGGAAACCAGACCCTGTACATATGCGAACTGCTTTCTTTTGCAACAAAAGGATATTATCTGTCAAACTCTTTGACGTTGCCCACAGATTACAATACGAAATATAAGGTAAGATAAGAGTGTTATATAACATCAAAAGCACTTTGTCAGAAACAAAACTTTTTACTTTATATAATATACCAATATTGCGGGATATCGGTGTAGCGATGTGATTCACATGGTCACTCCAATTAAGTTTATCATTAATATATACGCCAAGGAACTTTGTACATGTTTTCCTTTCAATGCGGGTACCATCTAGATTGACATTAATTTGTTGAGCACCTGAGCATTTCCTCCCTTTAAAGTGAATGAAATTAGTCTCCTGCACATTCAGAGATAGTAT
This sequence comes from Diadema setosum, assembly GCA_033980235.1. Taxonomy (NCBI): domain Eukaryota; kingdom Metazoa; phylum Echinodermata; class Echinoidea; order Diadematoida; family Diadematidae; genus Diadema; species Diadema setosum. The sequence goes on from JAWLSL010000029.1 coordinate 234,757, forward strand.
GTTACTTCTGAACCATGATGTTAGCTTTGGTAATTCTGAATTAATAGTGAGTTCAAGGGTTCGAACATCACGATGAGATTAGAAAACACTGGTATCATTAGCAAATAAGGTGTAGGTCAAGATTGTTGAAACATCACAAATGTCATTTATGTAGATGAGAAATAAAAGTGGGCCTAGAATGGATCCCTGTGGAACACCACATTTCAGATACAGAATGTCAGAATTAACAGAGTTGCAGTGAGTGAACTGTCTTCTCATTGACAAGTAGCTAGAAAACCACTGATAAGCCACACCCATTACACCATAGTGACAGAGCTTAGACAGGAGGATCGAATGGTCAAGTGTGTCAAATGCCTTACTAAGATCCATAAACACACAACATGCTCACGTGCAGCTAGAGCACTAGAGACACAATCATAAAATTTCAAAAGGGCATGGTCAGTTGAATGAGACCTCCGAAATTCATACTGTTCAGGATTTACAGAGTTATGTTTCTCCATGAAATCATAGAGCCTGTTATATACAATTCTCTCTAAGATTTTAGAAAAGGCAGCCGGGTAAAATTGAAATTGGTCTGTAATTCGAGATTAACATTCTGTCATTTTTTTTTGTGGATAGGGATTACTTTGGCTAGCTTAAATGAGGAAGGAAATACTCCAGTCACCAGAGAGAGATTACAAATATGAACAAGTGGGGTGATGATTGAGCCAATGATTTGTTTCAATAAATATGTACTTATTTCATCATGTCCACAAGAGTGACTAGATTTGAATGCAGTAACTATTTCAAGAATTTCAATGCAGTCAGTAGGCTGCAAGAAGACTGAAAATTCGGAAGGGCCTTTCAGATTTCCCTAAAATTCAAGCAATTCCTATCAATCTTTTTAGCCTGGTTAGGTCCAACATTTGCAAAATAGGTATTGAAAGAGTTTGCAACGTCATCAGGAGAAGTAATTTTTTGTCCATTTTCTAAGATTTTCTCTGGGGCAGAAGTATTGCCTTGATTGCCTAAAACGCCCTTTATGACCCTCCAAGTGGAGGCAATATGTGATTCCATACGGATCTCTGTCCACATTCATTTATTTGTTACAATATCTAATTGAATACTAAAAAAAAAAACACACATTCAAAAGTGCTTTCCAGCTTTATTCAAAATTATTGATATACAAAATTTCATAGCTTACATAAAATTTTGCCAGGGTACAAGGAAATTATGAATATTTCAAGTTTGAATTTTAGATTACTAATCAAAATACATCTCACGTTAGTTATCACTTCAGTTGGTCAGTTGTGGTCAAAGACATTTTCACCTCATCTAATTTCTAATTTGATAAGTAAGCATCTCTTCAATGAATATATTTTATCTTTCTCAGAAAGCGTGCAACCTTCTGCTTATCGTGACAACAATATATTGCAGTAAAGTCAAGTATAAAAGTTGGAGTCATTTTGATACACCTACCCCATAACTATCATCTCTGCAAACAAAGTGTTGTCAGAGTTTTGTAAGATTGCGTCTGCTTACAGTCCGGAAAGATTAATGGACGAGTTATTGTATAGTTTTGTTTTTCGCTGGCCTCTATACTGTAATTTCCCTTGGAGTTATTTTTTTCTTTGATGTCCCTACCTTTTACAAGATATCACTCACTTTTCTGGTGCAATGCAATATAGATGTACAACGAGCCGAAGGAAAATGCTTGTGAAGAAAGTATTGTTATCACTAGAAGAGATATGCGTTATGCCTAAAGGGCTTGTGCCGTAAGGGTGGGTTGGGTGGTGGCGCGTCGCGTTAATGGGAACACCACCCTTCGTCCAAATTAAGCCCCCCGGTTTTGCCGAAAGGGTGCGTTGGGAGCGTTGGGTCGCGTCGCGTTGACTGGAATCCCACCCTTCGTCCAAAGCCCCCCCCCCCCCCCGGTTTTGCCGAAAGGGTGCGTTGGTACTTTTTCTCATAATTGTAATATTAAAAGACGAGTTTTGAATTAATACTTAAACTTCAAACAACCATTTCAAAGAGGCTATCGTCCGGATCGGTTTACACTCTATTACCACTTGGTCTACAGCCAGTTAGTCTAATAACCAGTTGTTCTAGTCATCATTTCGTCCAATTACTGTTTGGTCTAATTGTTATTTGGTTTAATTACTATTTGGTCTACAGTCAATTCGTCTAATAATAGCTATTTGGTCTACTTTTGGTCTAACACCAATTTATATCATCAAATACCGATTTGGTCTATTATGAGTTGGTCTGATTCCATTTCGTCTAATCATCAAATGGTCTAAAATAAAACCAAATTTGTCCAATATAAATATGGTGTACACATCATTGATTTTGGTCCATTGCTCAGTTGGTCTAGCCTCTGTCTATCATCATTTAGTCTACACCCATTTAGTCTAATAACCATTGATCTTATTGTTATTTGGTCTAATAGCCAGCCTCCTAGTCTAATCAGGTACCATTTGGAGTTACCAGGGGTACCAGGTAACGGTACCACGTAACCGGGGTACCAGGTTAAAAAGTCATCTCTTGAAGTAATGTATTTTCTCTTTGAATTTCCTGTATGCATGTCATTTTGTAATGCGCAGTAGAGTATATTATTTTAGCAGCTGCGCAATATAGATGTCCTTTATTATTATTATTATTATTTGGTCCAATCATTTCGTCTATATGACCAACTGGGCTATTTTTTTATTTTTTATTTTTTATTTTTTATTTTTTTATTTTTATTATTATTATTAATTTTTTTTTTTTTTTGGGGGGGGCTTTTTCTACGACTACGGACTGCCCTCTGACCCTGCATTGAGGGAGAAAACAGATGTTCATACACATGAAATAAGATTAGGGTAAAGTTTAGGGTCCCTCGCCCCTCCCCCATGGTGCCAGGCCAGCACCCCCAGCAGCCGGACTATATATAGATAAGCCACTGATTATCCACATGATCCATGCCCAGTAATGTAAAACAGAAACGGATATTAGACCAAATGGATATTGGACCCAATGAACATTGGACGAACTAAATATTAGATCCGGACGATAGCCTCTTTGAAATGGTTGTTTGAGTTTAAATATAAATTCAAAACTCGTCTTTTAATAGTACATGAGAAAAAGTACCAACGCACCCTTTCGGCAAAACTGGGGGGGGGGGGGGGCTTTGGACGAAGGATGATGTTCCCATTAACGCGACGCGCCACCACCCAACCCACCCTTTCGGCACAAGCCTACCTAAAGCCCCCATCATACACGAGTGTGAGATTCCTTAGAAAATTAATTTGTTATTTATTGTTAGGTGCTGGTCTTTCAGTTAGCTGTAACCAAAAACTCTATTTCGCTGTTCTCCATAATCTTTTTATTCTCCTAAACCGATGATGAGTATCAATATCAATCTATTTGCAATGGGTTAAGTGCCTTTTAAACTTCACTTATTTCAAGACACGCCAATTGTGGCACAGAGTGTTTTTGCGTCTTGAACTTATACAGTGTAGAGTATTCCCTTTCAAGGAAAGTTAAAGTGCTATAATGAATAGATATGATTATTACATGGATAGCATTTTAATAAGATACAGCAACAATATACAACAACACTGCAGAGTAGAGTTTTTTTCTCGAAGACATGAGTGAACTACCGTTAAAAGCAAAGAACTTTCGAGTGTTTTCTATATAAAATTATGGTCACATCTTATTCCAGATTAATATCTTGAAAAGGAATTACAGCATGTCTAGAGTTTTACGTTAAAAATATCAGGAATGCTCTCGTAAATTACCGATCTGGTTTTACCGTGGGAGTTCTGTGTACTATGAAGAAGTACTACTTCAGAAGACGTCTTATCTTTGTACAAAGATGCTGTTTTGTCCTTGCTAACATGACGCTCATGAACAATTCCATCAGCGCATGTTTCAAGAATGAGGTACCCATTTTCATCGACTATGCGTTCTTCCCTTTCCTTGTTCCGATAAATTGAAACAGAATAGAGAGGATCGTTCGGACTCATAGGAGGAGGGGCGCGTTCATCTTTTCTACCAATGATCGGATACTTGGGAGCACGTTGCGATTCTCTGGCGAGTGCGGATCGGTGAAAAGTTGAAGGGATATCTTCGTAAACTGGTGATTGTAAGTCAAACGATTTGGTAGAATCGCCTACAGGAATGGACGGAATGGATGGTGCTCCATAGGGTAAGGGGGCATCGGATAGGGCATCGTCAATAACAAAAGTCCCTGTCGTATCACAACGTGCATGAGGTTTGATTCCAGTTACTCTGTGTTGACTCACACTGGAAACGAGGTATCCGTTTTCATCAGTATCATTTTCATTTGCTGCAAAAGTATCCCTACATGGATGCAATTGAATATCTTTTTTAATGTTCTTCATGACAGTTCCTGACATGTCCATATATTGCTCTATCCTTGCATTACCTTTAACGTTTTGAAACTGGGAAAGGTATTCACCGTCTTGGTCTATGACGTCATCGAGATGCCGGAAATTCGTGCCCGCTGAATCTGCGATCATTTCCGCTTCAAAGTTGTGATCCTGTCAAGCAATGTTTAGAGTTTTGAAATATATGCATGCGTTTTTGCTTATCGAATATGATACACTTTAACTTTATCATATCCTTACCATGACTCTGTAATGGATGATTTTCAAGAGAAGATTATGAGACTTCCCTAACAGTTGCCTAACCTGTGTCTGGCTAATGAAGGTCTTCATTTATTCAATACAAAATATTAAAAAAATATATATTTGAAACTTTCAACAACTTAAAGTCCATTACATTACGCGATGTGAAAGAATATACAAAACTATTTAGAATTTACACACGGAAAGTAGCAACCAGCAATCTGGGCACCGTTTCGTGAAAGTTTTCAGCCTTGAAAAAAATGTCAGTCTCTAACAATTTCAGTAAAATCCTTGGTTTTGATTGGCTGAGAAGCTCTGGTCACTGACTGTTACTATGCTGATTTTTAGAGACTGACAACTTTCATGAAAAGGTGCTCTGTAAGATAGTTATAAGTTATTGTTGACTCACCTCCGAAGGTTTCCGGTAGATGTGATACACTCTCTTCTGACGGGAGGAGGCTTCCCCATTTCTGTTTCCCGGATGTTCCGTTGAAGAATGATGCACTGCGCTTGAGTCGGAAATGACGTTGTCATTCGAGCTATTGGGATCTGCTTGGCGCCTACGTTTTCTTTTGACGTGACAATGGGAAAAATACGTACAATTAAATGATTTACTCAGTTTTCGATGAAGCACTTGAAATAAAAACAAAAAACAAATCCTGACATGTATGAGAACAGTTATACAGAATAATGACTAATCAATTCGTTTTAAAAGCATACTTCCATTTAAATGTGAATACTCTGTGTACTATTTACTTCACAAAAAGGAATCTTAATGTCATTAGCAATTTTGTGTGTGTGTGTGTGTGTGTGTGTGAGTGGGGGGGGGGATCTAACCATTAGATATGATATTTGTGCGTACGTGTGTATTACTATTTTGTCAATATTGTCATCAACCTCTGTTGATGTAAACTTTATATCTCTATTGAAACAAAGAATGCATTAAAAACCGAGTTTCTTCATTGCATTATCTCCGTGCAATGTCCATCTTGTCCGCACATACAAATTCACATAAAGACGCATATAGGAGAATGAATATGCAGGTACACTTTCTCTGTGATTGTTGTCACAAACCATGCATTGAATGAAGACCAGCATGATATGTATTTAGTCTGTCTGTTATAATAACGAACCTTATTTCATTTTCGGATTAACAAGCCTTCGGAATAGCGAAATTTATTAAATTCTCATATTAACAAACCTTCGGAATAACGAACCTAGGGATTAACGAACCTACGGAATAACGAACTGTAACCGTAATATCGACTAAAAGCATGGTTCAGATGTTGAAACATTAAAATACCATATGCCTGCACGGACGCACGCCACTCAGCACCATCTACAAAATAAGATTTGAGAAAAAAAAAGACAACAAAACAAACAAACAAACAAAACTCGCCAGAATATACCCCCCCCCCATGTACACACTCCTTATACGCACAGACCTACACCCCTCTCCTTTCCCAAGATACAAATGTACGTCTATGTCTGTGGCAAACATATCATTTTGCCCACCCCCTTCCAGAAATGAGGAAAAGTCTAGTACTTTTTTATCTATAAGTGTCCAAATTTTCCACCAGAAGTATGCATAAGATCGTTGAATTGCAAGCATAAAAATGCAAATCTCCCTCGTGTTAGAGAGAGAGAGAGAGAGTTTGGGGATAAAAAGACTATGATTGTCTAACTTCTGAGAATTGAAAATTTTCCAAATATAACAACAAAAGTGTGCACCATATTGTTAAATAACAATCATAACAATGCAAAAATTCCCTGGTGTGGAGGAGAGGGGGATATCCCCTCTCACATCCTTCCCGAACATATCCCTGAATATATTTTTTCTTACTTTTTCATTGATAGAAACAAAAATATATTTAACTGGAAGTAATAGATTTCTCAATTTCAGTTATGAAAATGCAAAATCTCCCCCTTGTGGGAGGGGGCAATCCCACTAATTCTTCCTCCTCCCGCACATTTTCAGAATATTGTTCTTCTCACATTACTTTTTGAAGAAACAAATATCGAATGTTTTAAATCAAAAGGATGCACCTAATCTCTGAATTTCAAGTCTGAAAATGCAAAAATCTCCCTCGTGTGGAAGGGGGTATCACACACGTACCCTCCCCACACATGTTTGTGATTATATAATTTATTTGTCTTACTTTTTTGATAGAAACAAAAATCGAATATTTCGCCAAAAATGTCACCATATCTGTGAATTTTAGGTTTGTAAATGCCAAATCTCAAAAGTGTGGAAGAGGGCTATTAACCACCACATCCCTCCTCCGTGAATTTCCCTGATTATTTGTCTCAGTTTTGTTGATAAACAAAAATCCAATATTTCACAAAAAGTGCGGACGAGATCCCTGAATTTCACGTCTTAAAATGCAAATCTCAGTGTGTGGGAGGATTGAGGTATCCCTCCCCCAGCATTCTTCCTCCTCTCATTTCCATATATTTGTCACTATCTTCCAAGTTTTGACCCCCCCCCGTGAAAATCGATTGACGCTTCTAGAGTCACTGTGCAGTGATGATTGTTTTAATTGACTTTATGCAAGAAAATTCAGAAGTCCGATTAAAAAAAGATGAAATAGCTGTGTATACAGAAATACATGATCCGTATTACAATCTTTGTTCTTCCTTTCTTTCTTTTTTATATTTATTCCTGTTTTTGTCTATTACTCGTGCTAGTATAGGCAGACTGATCAAATAATCTCTGTGGAAGAGATCAGTGATGTGATGACTATAGCCGATCAACCGCCACCCCCGCTCCCACTCCTCGATACGAATTTGTGCCCGTGGTGTGTACATCATGAATATTATACAACTCGACATTCAGATGCAATTAATGTTCGATGTAGGTGCCAACAATAGAAAGTGACGCAATAGAAAAGACAGACAAGTTTGCCTTTCTTCGCAGTACAGTCCCATCAGAAGCAAATGATGTTAATAGCACCCTTTGCAGCTTGAGCTGACGGTCGTCTCAAAGGAACAATTACGGTCAAACCAAAACATAACGAGAACCTTAAAAGTGACAATTTATAAAGCTCACATCCGACCAATCGCATTTTTTGGTGCTGAAACATGGACCGTTATGGAGGCAGACACAAGTACACTTGAATCCTTTGAAATGAGATGCCTCAGGACCATTGCAGGTGTTCATCTTCTGGACCGAATCAGGAATGAGGACGTCAGGATGTCCTTGAATATTACAAGATCTGTCAGTCAAGGAATCACCTCACGAAGAATGAAATTTTTTTGGCATGTCATCCGTGTGCAGGAACATCGCCTGCCACGTGAAGCTTACTGTAATGACTTTCACACAGCATGACCATCTGGACGCCCTCCCCTCCGGTGGAAGGACCGACTATAATTCGCAGTGATACATCCTGCAGGATCATCCCTGCCGATCCTTGAAAACCAGGAGAGGAACATCAAGGGACACACCGTCCTACACCTATAAGTCAAGTAAGTATGTGGGTGCTTACTATGTACAAAAACATGATAACAGACTTGTGTTAATATAGCAGATCATTTCACCGAAAGCAGATCCCTCGAATAAAACAATGCATAATTCAGAAAAGAATTCAAAAGCTTACTACCGAACCACCCCCCCCCCCCGACACACACACACGAGCACACACGTAAACCACACACATCTATGAAAAGAAAACAGAAGTTAGAGAAAGAAATAACTGCACAATTACTTACTTTTTAAAATAACGTTTACACCAAGCCATCATGGAAATACCGGCAAACAGTACGAGGATGATACAGAGAAGGATTCCCAGGATGAATGATAAAAGAGTGTAGTTTATCTGATGAACTCCTGGAACTGAATAACCTACATTATTTAATCGTGGAAAATAGCACAATATATGTTTGAATTTGGCAAGTTCTAAAAGCACAACGTACGTTTAAGATATTACGTAATATCTCTATAATCATGATTTTGTCTTCACATATTGAAAATTAAAGAAATTGTGAAGTGACTCACTAATCACTGGTGCATGAATTATGGGGTCAAGTTTATTTCTCGTAATTGTCATTCAATTCGAAAATCATATTACATCTTATTATTGTAATTAACATAAAGCATTTAGGATTATAATACCAAGATACCAGAAAACCATGAGAGAAAATAATAAAAAATAATCGCGAAAGCTTGATGGAGTCAATAATATTCTGTGTTATTCGTATCAAACAAATAAATTGACGGAATGCCAGCTGCCTGCTCTCAATAATATTTGGCGATACGCCAATCACGAAATTATGCTTCCACCTAACCATTGACTGCACACAGAGAAATAGACGAGACAAGTTGAGGAAATTAAACTGTTAATTTCATTCGGACACGAGTCTCACCAGAAGAAGATGTGACGATATTCTGCGGCAACGTCGTCAATTCCTGAGTGGTCTGAGGATGAGTGTCACCTATAAACAGAACGAAAACAGAGGGTGAATTCAGTGTAAGTAAAAACTTTTCACAGTATTCGAATTCTCCTGTTCAAAGTCCCTTGTTTGTCTGTCTAAACCACACCATGATACCCCTAACAAGTAATAATAATGAACACGAAAGTGTCGTTGTGCCTACCTCTTGGTAGGTGTCGAGCTGATCGAAAGGACTAAGGAGGTTTTGATGCATTTTTGTTTGTTTGTTTTTTAGGTTTATCATGTTTATGACGAATGACAGACAACCGGTTTCTTGCAGTATTTACCATTCGCAGGTGAAACAAAATCCCCCGCCCAGCTTTAGCGCTTCCAAATATAGTTCTAAAATGTGAAAAAAGAAACAATAATGCTAAAATTTTATTCATTATAATGAATGTTAAGTATTCGTAAATAAGCAAAATGTAAAAATTAGCTACAAAACGTCTAAATATTTGATTTACTGAGAAAAAAATAATGGTATCTTCCTATATTTGGGACTAAAACGTTAACATTTATGGTTTAGAGAAAAAAAAAATGGAATCTCCTTATATTGGTAGGCTTTATGGCGAATTCATTTTATGGTAGGATGGTCTGTTATACAACTGACCTACACATATATGCATGAAATGTGATAACTCGAACATTTTTTATCACTGCTTACATTGGTAAACTGTGCCTTTAATTTCTTACGTTCAATATAGTTTTAAAACTGCAATAAACAGTGACAAATTGAATGGGATTCTATCAGGTCCCTCCCCCCGCCCCCCAAAAAATAATAAATATAAATAAATAACACGTACATAATACTGTTACGAGAAACTTGGGAATTGCTCACTTGAACTACATTTTCTGCTTTCTGCCGTCATGTATACATCTTGCCATTGTTTGCCTACAATGAAATACAGAGAAATGTAAATCAAGAAAAAAAGTGCCAGGGAATAGAACTGAAAGTTCCCTAGCAACACAATTATTCCCCGCCTCGTGTTTGTTTGACCCTGCATTGTGGGAATTTAACCTCCATAGTAATTGTTATGAAGAGATAATTAGATTAAGAGTATGAAAAATAATTAAGACAATAAGGTCAATACAGTCAAACACAAGATAGTTAGTAATGACATAAAACACAATTACTACCACTGACTTGTCAATTTTTGCGTATTTTTGCACACTTTCTGCCGTCATGCTATCAAGCAGTCAAGTGGGAATTTAACCTCCATAGTAACTGTTATGAAGAGATAATTAGATTAAGAGTATGAAAAATAATTAAGATAATAAGGTCAATACAGTCAAACACAAGATAGTTAGTAATGACAAAAAACACAATTACTACCATTGACTTGTCAATTTTTGCGTACTTTTGCACACTTTCTGCCGTCATGCTATCAAGCAGTCAAGAAGCGATAGCACATTTTTTTTCTTTGATACAAACACGTTTTTATCCTGCTATCAAGGTTAAAAAGCAGAGACTTCCCTTTTTTCTGAAAATACGAATGCACAGAAATCAGCCTTATCGACCCAATTCCAATAGACATGGTAGAAAATCGACCAGTGCGATTTTTAAGAGATGCTTTGTGAGGTAAAAATATTTGTAGTACAGACTTGCCATTTGTTGTGTTCGCCAATGCTCGGCAAGATGGGACTGGAGAGTTCCAGGTCGGGTAATAGGTTGACCATCCGGGTTGACTTGAACAATGAAGCGTCGCGTTGCCGTCGATTACGAAACCTTGGTCACAGGTGAGAGTTATTGTAGATCCGTAGCCCGTCATTATAGAGTCCCAGTAACCATTAGACACATTACCGGGATGACCACAAAACCCGGGAGGAACTACAATGTATCCATAATGATAATATTAAAAAGAAGACACGGGACTAAATAATTATTATAAATAAGACAACGATATTGAGACATACACTTTGTTCATGGAGCCATTATGAAATGCTTCTTTAACAACTACAAAAACAATACTTGTTTTATTGTCTTCTTGCAAACCCCATATTATATGTAGGCCTATATAGCAAAAAAAAAAAAAAGAAAGAAAAAAACCACATAAATGTTCGAGTCCTCTTTGACTTCCAATAACTAAAGGGTCATTCCAGACGATTCATATCGTTTCACATCATGTAAATCGATTATAATAGGGCCATGTATATAAAGTATATTGTGGGTCTTAAACGTATGAACTTATATTCTAATTATATTGTTAGTTTTATTATCCATCTGAGAAGATGACTGGAAAGCCAATTTTGCCAAAATGATAAAAATGCCGGGATTTCTAAGCTTGGGTATTTGTTTCAAGTTCATTGTGTCACTGTCGGTAACGAGGGACAGCCTGGTGGTAGCCTGGTGGTGAAAGCAGGAGATGACAGGTTCGAGTCCCATGGTTATTTTTTCCCGACATATTTGTTAAATTAGTTACAGATCAGCATTTGCGGTCTTGTAAATTTTATTTGTAGATTAATTTTTAGATTTGTAGATTGTAGAGGGAGACAAATTGAAGAAAAGTCATACCTTAACAAGTTTTTGACTGTTGAATTAATACAAAAGTCTAAAAATTATCACAAAGTCTCCTTTAGTCTCACCTTCGCATTTCAGCTTTACAACCTCGTTTTTTGGACAATCTGTTCTCGGCCAGGAACACTCGGTTATACGTATATATGTAGGTCCTGCGCAATGTTATGAAAAAAAAGAAGAACTATGTACACTTATGATAAGCAATATTATTCCTACGCTGTTTAATTCGTAAGAACAACTTAAGACCTTGTAGAGAAACGAAATGATTAAAGCCGTGGTCACAACTCGCCGTACAATTTGGGGATCCGTACGTAGTAAGTACCGCCTCATTACGGATTTTGAAGCACGCAGAAACGCCGTAGCACTTTTAGGACACGAGGAACTTTCGCTGCGTTCGGGCTACGGATTCACCCTAAGTGCGGGCAACGTAGGTGCCCTCTTATGACGGGCCTGGAGTGACGAAATTCAACACAACTATACAACTATACAGCCATGGAATGGATGTCAGGTTTTAACCAATCAGAACGCACGAAACCGTGCAACTATGCAACTGTGCAACTATACAACTGTGCAACTGTACAGCCCTAGAATGCCTGTATGGTTGTCACTCGTACAGGCCGAAGTGCCATTAACCGAACAATCATGCATCCCTACATGCATTACGGAACGCCTGTCGGGTTTAGCCAATAAGGACGTGAAAACCCGACAGACATACATAAATACATGAGTGTGGGAACGGCTGTAGGTTTTAGCCAATCAGGACGCGAAAAACCCGACAGACATACATGCATGGGTGTGGGAAAGACTGTAGGGTTTTAGCACACCAGAATACATTAAACTCGACAGACATACACACATGCATTAGTGAGGGACGGTTGTTGGGTTTTAACCATTCAGCCTTTCGCTCTGCACGTAATTAGCCTTGGGGCTCTGCTAACCACTGAAATCCCCTGACAGATTTATTATACCGTTGGTGCAATGGTCTCCATTCCTTTCCACATCAAGGGTTCATGACCTGCCCTCCTAAGGCAGGTGTGGACGTATACTCAGGGAGGTGCTTGGAGAGAATGAAACTTTACATGTGTGCATGTGTGTATATCTGTCGAGTTTATTGCATTCTGGTGTGCTAAAACCCTACAGCCATTCCCACACCCATGCATGTATGTCTGTTGGGTTTTTCGCGTCCTGATAAGGCTAAAACCCGACAGGCGTTCCGTAATGGGATGCATGGACGTATGATTGTTCGGTTAATGGCACTTCGGCCCGTACGAGTGACAACCATGCTGGCATTCTAGGGCTGTACAGTTGCACAGTTGCATAGTTGTACGGTTTCTTGCGTTCTGATTGGTTAAAACCTTACATCCATTCCATGGCTGTATAGTTGCATAGTTGTACTAATTTTGACTCCTCTCGCCCGCCATACCCTCTACAGCGAACGTGCGTACAACGCACTGACTCCGTGCGTCTTTTTAAATTTTCCCACCGTCACTTGCTCGACGGACGGCGCACGTACCACGTACGTGTTGAGCACGTAATATGTGCGCAGCCCGTGCTTATTCGACACTTCCCTGAGTTCAACTGTTCAATAGAGCACGCAGACCGTACCGAATTTGCCGAATAAGCACCTGCTCCGCACTTAAAACGCAAGTTGTGCGCAGTGATTTCTGCAATGTACACGAGCCGAGCCGAAGGAAGAGTATCATCATTTCGTCTCCAAGATGTCCTGATGTTGGCAATTATATATTCATACTGTTCTATTTCACCTACCGGGCAGAAATGACCTGTAAGGATTATGGGATAGAAAAAATCGCATACACAGAAATATGATTGTTATATCACTAGAAAGGGCTTTCAAAACTCTTTCGAAGTTATCAAATATAACACTTGTATCATATTTTGCGGCACATAAGACACAAAGCATTCATATAGAAATTTTGAGCTCTGAGTGGTCAGTACATGAAGTGACCAGGTTTTGGAGTTTTGAAAAATTTTTACATTTAAGAGCTGCACAAGCGTGGTTAAAAGGCATTGTGTATGCAGAACAGTGATGAAATCATTATCATTCTCTGAAATTGAGAATGTGTGTTTTTTTAAATTTAGCAAGGAAGAAATTTCTATGACAGTATTACCTTATATAGGGCCTTAATTGCAAACGTGACACCTTCAGACTCAGATAAAACTGCATAACCTTAGGCCTACATTCATTGTTCTAGTAATATGCTGATAAATCTAGCTCAAAAATACCTCCATGGCTGAAATGCCACCACCTCTGAAACTGGGTATAAAGATGGTAGACTTCATAACAGCAAATCATATGCATCTTACCTCCAGTGCCAATGTGTTAGGATGTTTCAACCACAATAAAGTTATACAATGTCATTGTATACCAGTTTTGATATTGACAGTAGCCTGTTAGCCTACATCAGGTATACAATGCCATTTTATACGTGATGTAACCTATGTCCTATACCTGATATAGCCTATTAACCCTTTCTCTGTCAGTGAGTCAAATATGCACACATTTCACATATTTCATTTAGTTCATTTATTTCAATAACATTTTCTTTCAACAAAATATAAAAACCTATAGACATGAAATTAATATGACACACAGAAGGTTAAACTACCATTTACACGTATGGAGAAGACGTATAAAATATACATCTGAAGAACCTCTGAAGGTGGTCCTATAAAAGTACGCCTACCACTAGCATATGACGGGGAAAAAAAATTATCGCACCTGCACGCACTTACAACATGCGACAGAGTAGGGATACCGTATGTGAGCAGCACGTGTAATTACAGCCTCCGCAAGAGAACGTGGCAATCGCACGTACAACTCACTTACCACGTGAACAACGTACGATGCACGTAACCCCTCACGGCCAGGCGTGGCGTGCGAGTGTCGTGCGTTGACGTACTTCCTGCGCTAGTCACTTCTTTCCCACATTTTTAGAACAACGTGAATGCCGTGGCCTCCGCCAAGAACGTACGGACGAAAAGCACGCACGGCGAGTTGTGACCAGGGCTTTATTGCCCAATAATTCGTACGTTTTTCGTAAGAATGCCTTGAGTTATTCGCTCGTCAAACTCACGGCCATCTTACGATTTCTTTTTGTCGTAAGATGGTCGTACCTGCAACTCACTGCACTCTCAAATCATTTGTAAGAAGATTTATGATGTTTTGTATATTTTGTCGGGTTGTTATTAAGACGCTGCCGTGTACTGTCGAAAATTCTGTAACAGTTGAATGTTTTATACTTTAAGATGGCAGTCAGTACCATGGAGACCACAACTACAGCTGCGTCTACAAGCTTTAGAGGAGGAGGAGATTGTTGCTCCAACTCTCCCCCTCTCGCTCCTTCCTTCTCATCTCCCTCTTTTCCATTTGATTGCTTTCCCTTTTGGTCCCATATTTAGCAGAAATGCTTTCTGGTCGAACACCTAGAACAAAGTGAGGATTAGAACTTCGCACGTTTGGCTTTATACCCCTAAAACTCAACAGTAATGTTGCACAAATATTGTGTACCTAGGCTTGACGAGTCCCTTACGAACGCCTTGCAAACTCGAAGAGTTGTCCGTAAGAATCTCGTAAGTAAGAGCCCTCTGTGAACGACTTAAGGCGTTCTTACAATTATCGTAAGAATAAGGCTTCTAGAATTGTCTCTTGACCCTGCAAAAGCTTGCGTAGTTCTTACGATGTTCGCACGACGTTTGTACATCCGCCTTGCGAAGAGAGCGTTTCGTACGAAGTTAAAAAAAAAATCTTGGACAAGACCATCGACCAGGCTACGAACTTAAGAACGGTCTACGAATGGTCTACGAACGCTGGCTTCGTACGGCCTTCCCAGGAAGATCTTACGAAATTGTCTCAAAATCGTTCGTACGGCGTTCGTAGCAGTTCGTAAAGGCATTTGTGACCGAGCCATTAATAAACCTCCTTTACGAACTTTCACACAAAATTTTAGACTTTGATTCGCTTTCTGGTGTATTCCAAAACACAAGATTAAGATCCTATATACATATATCTTCTAAGCATCTTGGAATTGAAAGCTATTCTTCTTTATAACGTAATAACAGAACACATATATTTTGGAGAAATCGACATGTGCTCAGGTTTGGAGTCACCTTCAGGACACTGCAGCCGTTGAGTTCTGTCCGGTGTTGCTGTGGTGGGTAGTGTCTGACACGAGAACCCCTCTGCTCCTGGGAAGCCAAGTTCTTCACAGACCACTTTAGCAGATTTGGCGTTAAATCCATCATAGCACACGTATCTGTCTGGTTCCAGGACCACCAAGCCTTCATAGGGAGAGGGTCCCTCTACCAGTTTTACAGATGGTGCTTTATAATAGATAGATGGACAGATTCGTAGCTTTTTTACTAGATCGTTTGATTTTGAAGATATAAGGAGTACATTGATTATACTGAGGCAATGATATACGCAAGGCAATGATATACATATACTGAGGCAAAGATATACATATACGCATGCGCAGCCAAATGGAGTAGACGCGCCATCTTTGAACTCCGTCCTCACCTCAAGAAGTAATACTATTTTCAATGCCTGGAGGTAACCACTGACGTTGCAAAAGGGGTAATATTACACTTTCACACCTGTAGAACAATTTGTGACTGCCTTTTGCTTCTTTCTCAATGAGGAAAACCTATGACTTGAGGCGCAAAACCATGCCTGGTCAATCTCAGCGTTCCACCAGTACTAGTGGACAGTGCCCACGCCCTAAGTCACCCGTCCCTCCATCCACGCAAAAAGCCGCAGCGCCAGTGACAACGTCTCGCCAGCAATCTGGTGACCAAACGGACATGGAGCCAACGCTATCAGACGTGCAGAAAAAACTCGTCGACTTCTCGAGCAAGGTGATGCCAAGCTTGAAGACATTCATGCAGATATATCCTCTATGAAGAAGATAATGATAGACCTAGAGGCTGCAGTGGAAGATAATTCTGCTCGTGTATTAGATCTGGAGAAAGGAAGGCTCCCCCTACTGGAGGAAAAACTCCAGAAGGAGGTTGATTCCCTGAAAGAGAAGCTGGTGCTATCAGAGATCTACCAACGAAAGTCGAATCTCCTGTTCTACGGCTTGGAGAAAAAATCAGACGAAAATGTGGAAAACGTGCTCCGAGAAGCGTTTGTGTGTCTCGGCTTGAGCGAGGAAGAAGCCCAGTCAGTTGCCCTAGTCAACGCTCACCGACTTCCGAGGCGTAACCACGCAAATAAGGCTCCCCAACCCGATCATCGCGAAGTTCGTGTACATGTCCCAACGGAATCGAGTGCTCTCCGCCTTCGAAAAACGACCACGACATCCCGTAACCGTTCAACCCGGAATCGCTCAGCCCAGGTCGAGAATCAGTGTGCGCACCGACCTAACCCCGTCTCTCAAGGCTGAGCGTGGCAACCTTGCTGCTGTCGCGTATAAGCTCAGGAAGGAACAAAATCTCTCCACCAAGATCGTTGTCGTTGGTAGCAGGGTCCTGTTATTCTCCAAAGCAAAGAGTGCTACAGAGTGGCAACCATACAAAGGATGAATGGTGAGCTTTGATGGGTTCTAGGCCCTATTTCAATACTGTCTTGGCGAAATTTTCATCTGGTACTGAAACTACAATAATAGATCTAAACAGATTGTATGGATATTTTTTTGTTTTGTCCGTTTTTTTTGTTGGCTATAGCGATCCTGATTGTATTATGGCAGATTGTTCTGTTGTCATATTGACGATTGACTAAATGACCTATATAAAAGACATGTTTAAATGAAGTGTTATGAACAAGATGTTCATTTGTTGGATTATTATGATTGGATGCATTGTATGACAATTTAATTAATTCATGTATTTCACTCTGGACCACTTGGATTTAATAGGTGCAACGCACATGCTGTTTATATGTCCGTCATTTCACGGTGTAAATTCTATATCCCTGGTATGTTATGTATCCAACCTGTTGGTTTTTTCAGTACCTACACTAACCCTGTTCGATATGCATTATCATAATGACACGAATGTTATTTAGGTATCTAACATTTATTCCGTTTGTCTCAAGCCTCCATCATACCAATAAGAGTTTTTACTCTTGATAATAACCTTTTTTGAAATCTATTTTTGTTTTTACAGTAGTTTTCGGATATTCAGCACATAGTAGGTATCATTATTTTGAAATTTGTCAGCATTTCTGTATGATCTCTATCTGCTAATACTTATTTTTAATGCTGTTTTTTGATAATAACGTCTACCCTATATCTAAATTTCCCAGTTTTTCACTCATTTGATAAACAGATGTGTGAACGCTTTTGGATTCCTTTTTTCTTCGGATGAAAGGTACAGCTTTCATCAGTTTTTCCAACCATGTGATCTAATCAGAAGACAGTATTGACTGTAGTTTTTAATGTTCAAAGATATATATATATATATATATATATATATATATATATATATATATTTATATTCATTTCCCATAATGATCTTATTAAGCATAGATAACGTCCCCGGGTAATTAATAACCAGCATGATAATGATAATTACTGTTTCGTGAGTGTGCTTTGGTGACCAGTATGCCCTTGTACTTTAGCTGTGATTGACCAACACACGTACAATAAGAAGAAAAATCATCAGTCGTTTTTCTTTCTTACCCGCATTGCAGAATAATGATTGTTCTGTGTCAGTTATAGTCACACAGATCTCACTTCAATATTTTATGGCCCTAGAGAGTTTGAGGCGGTATGTAGGTAACCACCTGGGTTCGTTTTTTTTTTCAACCCTATGCAATAAACACCAGGTGATATCACGAATAAATACATTGCTGGCTGTAATACCATCGTAACTAAGTACACTTGCATGCAACGACTCTGTATAATGTACATTCCTATTCTGACGTTCCGTGACACTCTACACAAACACAAGCATTTCTTTTTAACCGTTTAATTCCAACACACTAGTATTGATCGACTGGCCCGTGATTACTGTTTAAGGCGGCATCCTTGTAACCACCTGAGTTTCGATTTTTTTTTTCTTCTCTTTTTTCCTCACTCTATGCGGTAAACACCAGGTGAATGTCACGTTCAATTGCATTTCTGGCTGCATGTACCACTATTCAAAGCAAAGTACACTAGAACGCTGTTGACTCTGTACATTCATACTCACACGTTCTGGAACATTATACACAAGCACAACCCTTTTTTTTTTCTACAACATGATTTGATCCCACTGAAATCGATCGCCTGATTATGAAGTTCAGGATATAATATATTATTTGGGAGTAAGTTTTTTTTTTTTCTTAATTATATTTTGACCTGAAATTTGGAGCTGTGAAATATGAATTGATAACACGGTGCATGCTTTCTGTTTCATATCATATTGTATGCATGTAGACCTTCAGTATGCATGTAGACCTTCAGTAAGCGCTTGTCTGTGATCCGTTTTCCGAATCGATCCATTTGTTGACAATAATTAGTGCACCTGCAGTTTAAATATGAGCAACTCTTATCTGTCACTGGTGTACATACGGAAACAAGTGCTAAAACCATACGAGTTGTTTCCATATTTTTACCTGCATCGCAATAACTGTTTCGAATATCAGTTGGTGTTTTCATTATTCGGTTTATTCCATTGCCATATCGGACAGCTTGAGGGGATGTGTTAGTACATTTGTATCACATGCTTCACATTTGCCGATTTTGTTTTCTCTTATAATATGCTTGACGAATGCCACGATCAGTTTATGCATCCATTGAAGTTACACCAATCGTAAATTGTACATTTATAAGTTATGATAATGTACATTTCTTTTCTGTGCAAGTGTTTAAGGTCTTAAATGCCGTCTTGTACTCATCTACGACCTGTAGTACATCGCCCAATGTTATCCATGACCTCTTTTACACTTTTGAGGTATAAAGGACAGGTATTCTATCTTTTGTTGTTAAGTTTTCCTTCTAATTCATGATTTGGTTATACACCGAAATAATCTCATTGATTGATAGCCCCACCTGGGTAGTCTTCTTTCCTGGCGCACTGTCACTGGGACAACCTATTTTGGCACTGTCTTTAAATCATATCGTATAAACACAATTTGCTTTATATCTGTGAGCTTGTTATATTGTCAGGGTTATAACTGATAATTTTTTATTACTCCAAATATTTGAGATTGAACTATTTATAGCAAGATGGCTTTCTGCAGTCAGCTACAGTACCTTTATTAACGGGAGTCTGTGTAGAGGCAGTTGCATTTTTATTTTGGACCCACATTTCAACATTGCAGATAATATACAGCAGTCAGTTAACTTCTATGGTTCAGATAGTTTGAGGCGGTATGCAGGTAACCAACTGGGTGCCTTATCTTTTCCACCCTATTAAATCAAATGCTTAATGAGAGTTATGAATAGTTGGAATGTAATGTTTGACACCCATCGTTCAAGCTAAAGCCAGTTTGTACGTTATGATATTGTACATGTATATTGCTTCTATTTGCTATTGAATACGTGTATATAGCAAGTTGGCTGTTTGTAGTGTCAGCTACGGTATCCTTATTTGTGTCATGTTTTTTCTTCTTCTTTTTTGTACCCACATTTTAATATTGCTCCGCAGTTATTATACAACACTGAGTAAATTTCTATGGCTTTGGATAGCTTGAGGCGGTACGTAGATCTCAATCTAGGCTCTTTTTTCCATTCACTCTAACTAAATCCCTAATGAATTTTATGAATAGTAGGAATGCAATGTTTGACACCAACCGTCTGATCGCCTGAGCTAAAGTCAACTTTTATGTTATGATACTCTACTGGTATGTATACTGTCATAAGAGTCTTTATAAGAGTCGTTGTCTTAGATGTTGTTGTTGTATATAACAAACTAAACGGAAAGGTTGTTTATTAATGAAGTTTATTTGACATGTTTGATAACAGATATAATTTGGAAAAGATATATTTTTTTTGATACAAACTATAACATTGAGACACCGTGTTGGAAATGCGGGATATCTTACTTGTAAGTCGCAGATTTGAGTATTGTATCACAGTGCTTACATTTCATTCCAGTGTATTCCACTGCTTGTAACCTCCAGACACTCATCTATTTTAACGAGTGGCGGCAGTTCCTTAAATGTCGAGTGTGTAGCTTATATTCATTGCTTCTACTCCTACCAAAGTGTAAAATGTATTCCTTGTTTCGTTTATTTTTTTTTCGTGTGTTTGTCTAGTCATTATTGTCTTGCGAGTTTAAAATGTCGATGCGCCGCTCTCCTGCATACCGTATATTACTGCCCCTGTTCCTCCTGCACTTCTCTCTGGGTCTTTGCCTCATACGCCATCTATTTATGATGGATAGTACGACTCAGGTTGTGAATTTTCCTTATCACTCTCTAAACAATGATGATTTTTTTGATATGTTTAATCATGGTTCGGTAACTCATGAAACAAATGAATCCTACAGTAAACGTTTCTGTGCAAACTATGATTTTAATTCTCATACTAAAAGTGTAAATTTTGGAGAAGATAATAATGAACAATATCTTATTCAAATTCATGAAATTCTTCCGTCGAGATGTTTTCATTGCAACTGATTGACAAATTGCCCCACATCGACGTAAATAAGCACTGAATTGATCAGTGTTTTAGTAATAGCCATGATAAAAAATCATGGGCGTACATACTCGACTAAAACACTGATCAATTCAGTGCTTATTTACGTCGATGTGGGGCAATTTGTCAATCAGTTGCAACAATATCTTAGTTCTGAATATTTTACAATCAATCAATTCAAAGCTTTAACTGAAATAACTCAAAGTTTTTCGTTGATGCAACTCAATATAAGGAGTTTGAATCGTAATTTTGATAGTTTTGCTGTTTCATGAATGACATTCATAAATCATCTTTCTCTGTAATTGGTCTGAGTGAAACATGGATCAGTCCGACTTCTATGCCTACGTTCTTTCTTCCCGGGTATGATTTTATAGAAAACAGTCGTCAGCACAAGAAAGGCGGAGGAGTTGCCCTGTATATAAAGCAAAACCTTGATTATATTATTCATAGTGGATTGAACTACATGAGTGAAGCTGTAGAATCACTCTTTATTGAAATTATCGTGCCTGGTTCTAGGAATATACTTGTATTAGTCATGTACCGACCTCCGAATACTGAGGTTCAAAATTTCTTTACTTATCTGCAATCGTTATTGCAAAATCCAATTTTTAACAATAAAGATTGTTATATTATGGGAGATTTTAACGTAGATTTATCTAAGTTTCATACATTACATTCTGATCAGAATTTATTAGATATCATGATGTCCTCATCTTTTTTACCCCTTATAACAAAGCCAACTAGAGTAACTAATCATTCAGCAACACTTATTGATAATATATTCTGCAATATTAACCCATTACCCTTTTCTGGCATTGTTTTATCAGATTTGTCCGACCATTACCCCATATTTACTCGTGTAGTGTATTTTCGAAAAGTTACACCAGATAATATAGCTAGGTTGCAAGATGGTTTTAATGCAGTAGATTGGTCTGAGGTATATGATGCTGAGGACCCAAATTATGCTTATGATTTATCTATGAGAAAATTGAATTTACTTTTAGATAAGTATGTTCCTTTAGTTAAGAAAAATAATAGTAATTATAAAAGATTCCCTAGACTCCCGTGGATATCTAAGTCCTTGTTGCGGTCAATTAACCGAAAAAATAATTTGTATTACGCTGATAAAATGAAACGTACTGAGGAATCTCGTCATAAATATATTTCATATAAGAATGTTCTTACTCAAATTTTGCGTTGTGCAAAGCGAAAATAGTTCAGTGATCAGATACATTATTTTAAACATGATATCCATCATGATTTTAAACATGATGGACTTGGTCCACTTTTATTTGTTCTTTACATCAATGATATTGAACATTCATCAAGTATTCTTTCCTTTCTATTATTTGCTGATGATACAAATGTGTTCTTTTCTAGTTCTGATCCTGTGTTATTGATTGATACTATGAATATCGAGATAAAAAAGTTACTTTACTGGACTAGAGCCAACAAATTATCAATCAATTTTCAAAAAAACTAAATGTATGCTTTTTAGTAATTCTTTGCAAAAGTTATCTCAGAACATTTATTTGGATAATGCAGTTGTAGAAGAAGTTTCTTCAATTCGATTTTTAGGTTTGATCCTTGATAATAAGCTCACCTGGAATTTGCATATTGATTCAATTTGCCGTACAATTTCTAGAAATGTCGGCGTAATCAATAAAGTTAAATTTTATTTCCCCCAAAGTGTTCTATTAATGTTATATTCATCTTTAATTTTACCCTATCTGAACTATGGCATTCTCGCCTGGGGCAACACTTACTCCTCATATCTAGAAAGAATATTATTATTGCAGAAAAAAGCTCTTCGTATTATTTGTAGAGAGTCGTGGAGATACCATATAAACGATTTGTTTTATCAAAATAATATTTTAAAAATTAAGGATTTGTATTGTTTGAATTTAGGTCAGTTTATGTACAAGTTGATAAATAATTCCCTTCCTTTTGCGTTTGATTCCATGTTTATTCAAAATAAAACTGTACATTCATACCCCACGAGACAAATAAATGAATTCCATTTACCACTCTCTAGGACGATTTTTGCAAAGTCTATATTCTCCTTCGCTGGACCTAAATTTTGGAACTCCCTTGACAGCAGCATAAAAGAATCTCTAAGTTTTAACACTTTTACTTTGAAATTAAAGAAAATGTTTATTAATTCTTATATCACTGGGGATTTGCATTTCGAAAGTTGCTATCTGATTTCTTTGCTGTTAATGTCTTTACTTTGTTTAATCTATTTCATAATTGTTATATATATTACTTATAGATAGTCCACTTCTTGGTAAGACCAAATTCTCATGTGCCCTGGCATTGACCCTTGAACTCTTCCTCCTTTGCCCTTTTCTCTCTCTTCCTCTGTCTTCCTGTCCCCCTCCGGCCTTTGACCTCCTATTCGTTCTTTCCACGCGTATGTAAGAGAGCAGCTTTGTTTTTGTCTGTGTGTGCGTTTTGTGTGCGTACTTGTTTTATTTTCTGTTTCCCGCGGAATATGTCAAATTGTCTTGTTGCATTATTACTATAATTTTTACGACTCACGAGGGGACTGCATTCTACAAGCTTGGCTTTTTAGCAGTCCCCTCCATTTCCGACCTTTTCTTTCTTGTGATTCAGTCACATTTTGCCCATGTATTTTTTCAACTAGTATGTTTATTGAGTCATGTAAACAAATGACGTGTATCTAAATTTCATTTGGAAATGTAACAGTTACATTGTACTTAATTTGTTTATATGAATTTGTCATATTATATATTTTGGCCGGAAATGAAATAAAAATGAAATGAAATGAAATGAAGAGTGCCAAAATAGAAAATCCTTTTGAAATATATATGCATCTCTTCTAATTTATAAAGACTATCTATTTAAACTCCACCATAGGATCTGGTTTGATTAGATTATCTGGGTTTTTTAACAATAGAATAGTAGAATTGACATCTTCCATTAAACGGAGTCATTCACTGCACGTAGTGCTGATTCAGTTCGTTGTTGTTATTATTGTCATTATTATTCTTATTGTTATGGACTAGTATAAATGAATAAAGACCCCAATTACAGACAAACAAACAAAGAAACAAACACAACAGAGTCTTTTGTTGCTGTCTCTATTGTGCATATCTATCATGTTTAAGCTGTTTTAGAAGTGGCTTAAATTTCATTTCTCTCAATCAAATAGCAAACAACGTGTTTGTGTGTTTTTATGTATGTGAGGAGAGGAAATTAGTGAAATATGCGGACAAGCATTAATGAAGGAATTGAAAACAGAGCTAGTTTTAGGCTAAAAAGACAAAAAAAATATGAACTTGATGGAATCGTATGATCATGCAGTCAACCATGTTACTCTCTAGTTCGGATTTTTAATTCGTAAAGCGATAGCAATATCAAACAATTCCTTGGTTTGTATATAAACTTTCTTTTTAAAGTCTGTACTAAGACATGCAGGAAATGACGAATACATTTACAAGTAGGCACATCATTTCCTTTTAATTTCCCTTTCATTTACTAGTAATTGCTTCCTCTGTTTATTCTATTTTTTCTTTTCAAATGATAAAACTGTATTAAATTGTGTCGTTATTTTATTATTCTTGATAGCTATTATGCTGTAATCTTGACCACAATTCACTAAAATTGTCAGAAAAATACGCCTATATACTCAGTGGATCTGGTTTATCGCCTTGGTATTTTGTTTTTCTAGTATACAAGTCAAAGAATGAAGATAATATTGTTTCCATTTCGTGTTTGCTCATTACGAAATACAAACGTCACAATAGCACTCACCATTGAAACACTTCACGTTCATCGTAAAGTAGATTGGGTAGATATGATATATGCAATATCCGAAACTTCGTCCGATGGGTTAGTGATAAAAAGGGGGAAGACTGATGGTGATTCCGAATGAAAATCACAGACGTTTCGTTGGATTTTTCGTCTTGAAAGGAAACTCCTATGAACTCGTTGTGAGTATACTCAATTTCACAGAGAATTCGTCGTCCACGAGGTGCCTGTATAATCAAAGTGTTTAAGTTGGCGACGCAATTTTCGTCGCATGATATCGTGCATTTCTGTGGTTTTTCCGAACAATCCAGTGGCAAATCTACGGGATATAAAATGCAGATAAAGGAGTTCATATAACTGTATATCATTCTATCCATTAATCCATGAAATTGTATCGCTCGGAAGACTGGAAGGATTTATTTCAGATCCCGTATGAAATAAAGTATTGACGAGTTTATTAGCTCGAAACAATTATGACTTACAAAGATCATACATACATGGGTTATAAGAAAAATCTGTCTATCATTTGCAGAAGAAACAAAGGCTCAGCATTCGTTCTCTTAAATAGTTCTAAAATGTGGGTTAGGAATAGAAACAACCACTGCGAAAATTTGAATCCGTATAATCAATGTTAAGTATTGTTAAATACACAAAATGTTAACAATAGTTATAATGAAAATGTTTCCAGACCAAACCGTCTACAGTTACGGTTTAATGAGTAAAATACTGATATCTCCTCATATTTTAGGCTTTATTTTAAAAATGCTATATGGTAGGATGTTTTGTAATACAACAGACCTGCACATATGCATCTAACGTGATATCTTGAACATTTTTGAAATCACTGCTCCCAAAGGTAAATAGGACGTTTAATAAGAATATCATCGAGTAGCATTTGATTAAAACAGCTAGGTATTAGCCCATCCAATGAAAGAAGGCTTAAATAAACTGTTTCGATATTTTTGCAAGTACCTGAAGTGTTGTACAAGAAATACATGAGACAGTATTGGAAGAACGAAATACGAATAGGTACCTACACGACGTGTTTTCTTCCTGAGCTGAGGAAGTCAGAATCCGATTAGAAAAGATAAGAACAACAACACACCATGCCAGGTACGCCATTTTCCTCCGATCAAGAAAACTATATACCAGAAGTTACTCATAAGCCTTGGATATTCTTGTTCGATGAAAAAAGTCACTGTCGGAGGAAAGACACAGATATAGGCCTATTTCAGTTTGCCTGCAGTATAGTCGTGCGCTATACTAGTACTTGTGCAATGTGATTTTGTCATGAATGAAAGAGGCCCCGCACTGCGCGTGGTAGAACTGCGCAACTTAACCAGCCACTCCCTAATGCATACGTGCGCAAAAAAAAAAAAAAAAAAACATGCATAAGACTGAAAAAAAAATCAGTATACTTACCTCTCAGTTTATTGCACTGCGATGTTTCACAAACTGTATGAGACTTTCAAGGAAGTGAAAAAAATATGTACACACACCACTGCACAATATCAATCATTATTACCTATACGAGGGAGTTTTGCGAGGCAATTCCGGTTGATATTTTGCAGGGTTAAAGGTCAGCAGTTGATATTTTGCAGGGTTAAAAGGTCAGCGGGCAATATGCTTTCCGCCACGTCGCTGTGGAACAGCAGGGAGGTGAGAGTAATCTCACCTCCCGGGGAACAGTAACATTGTGCAAACAACGCAATCTTCCGGTTTGGGGAGGTGGGAAGAGAAAGAGTGGAATCTCTCTCCCCACCTCCCTGCTCTAAACGTAAACATTCCGATCGACCACGAAAAGAAAACATTCCAGGACGTCCAGGGTGTCAGTTACACGCACCGCAGAAGAACGCTGATAAATCAACTCATACAAGGTCGACCACATACAGCAGCACTAGGCAATGTGACTAGTCCATTTGTGATCAGTAATTGCACAGTGACCATCAGTTTTACAACTCTCAAACTTTTAAAAGAGAAGTAAAAATAAAGTGTAAGAACGTACAGACGTTTAAAGTTTGCCTGTTACAACTACATGTATCTTTGAAGTTGGAGTTGAATGATATACACTGATGAACAATTTTGCAATTATTCAACATGTTGATGGTCTACAGGTAGTCAAATGTGGCTTGATCTGTATCATATATACTGTAGTGTATAGCCGTATTTACATATTTTCTTAATTTACCTAGAGGGATAGGTAATAATTATGATATTGACTGGCCTTTCTTTCGGGAGGTACCAGATAAATATTGCCCGCACTGAAAACATATTGCCCTCGTCTTCGACTCGGGCAATACGCTTTCAGTTTGGGCAATATTTTCTGATACCTCCCTCAGGGCCAGTCAATATTATATAATTATTTTGTTGCTTTGGATTATCAACAATCAAGGCAAGGAATGCCATTCAAAAGTAATTTACAAAGCTTTTACGAAAGCGATACAACGCAATGAAAGACACCACTCAAGAGTGTCATTGATTGATCAACGATTCAATCGCTGGATTTGATTGAAGGGAGATGACCATCGTTGGTTTAAATGCTGTGATTGACCATCCTGTTATGTCGTGAAAGTTCTGACATTTGGCTAACACTGGAAGACGAATATATTATTTCTGAATGTATGTTTAGAATTATTCAGCTAATTTCTCATTTTCTCCAAATCAATGTATAACGTCAACCATTAACTGCCTTATGTCCCAGTTACACAGTGCCTTACGATGGGTTACGTCCGCCGCGGATAGATACGAGTGAGTGGACGCAGGGGGACGCAGCGTGGACGCAGGCATCCGCAGGGTCGTATGTAGACGTAACTGTCCGTAACTAATCCGTAAAGAAACGCAAAATGACGGGGTCAACCTGCGAAATTTTGAAATGTTCAAAATTTCGCAGAGGAACTCCACGGATGCAGACTTACGCAAGTAACTGTAACTAAACGTAACTATCCGTAACTGAACGTAACAAACCGTAGCTTAGACGCAGACCATCCGCAAATAAGTTTACCTCCCATCCATTTGCGTTTATTCCCGTCCACCGTAAGTATCCGAAATTAACCGCAAGTTAACGTATCACAACACTTACGACCGCTTACGGACATTTACGGGCAGTTACGGATGCTGCGGACAATTGCGTCCTTTGGCGTTTTCCATTTTCCTCTCCCATGGGAATAGAGACTCATGGTAAACTACACCACCGTGTTGCTCAGCTGCAGCGCATTGTATCTGAAGGAATACTGCAACACATTCGGAGCGGTGGAGTGGTAGAACCGATGCATGGTCGAGTTATGAAATTTCTCCCACATGGTCATTTTAAAGATAATAATAATTTTTGGTACCTTAAAAGTTTCCCTGAATTTCCTTAAATTGTCTTAGTTTGTGTTTCAGGTTAAAGTACCTTTCATATAACTAACACTGTGAGACTTACTCGCCCCAAAGTGCTCTCACAAAGTGTCTCATGTCTTAGTAATCATGCAATTAACTGCGACCAGCAGCCCCATACGCATAGCGATCAGCAGCCCCATATTCATAGCGTAATGGGGCTTCGCATTGTAGCATTCAAGATCATGACAGATTTAGTATCGTGGGTAAATATCAACTTAAAATCCAAAAAAATTCTTCAATTTGAAGACTTACCAATTAGTTGAAGTATTGAAAACAGGCTTCGGTCAATGTTTGATTCTGCCAAATGTCCCTTTCTGTTCGAATCGATGACTAAATGTGACTCGGTCGAGAGGACCTTGGGAGAGCTACATACACTGAATACTACGGCCAGCGCATACGCACACATCACATGCGCACAAATTTCAAATCCATGAACGGATAAGATGTCTGTGTGCGCATGCGCTGGCCGTCAATAAGGTGTCAATTCGTAAGCTTATCCGCCAGTGGACGCAGGTGTCCGCATCTGATCGTATCTCTCCGTATCGCCTGCATTTTTCCCGTATTTTTTTATTAAAAAATTCTTGTGATGGCAAGAGATCCGTGAGAGTCCGCAGGAAAAATGACTCTTTTAAACGTAACTCTGGACGCAGAGCATTATGTGACTGGGGCCCTACAGTTATTTTATTTTATTTCATTTGAGACTAAAGTATACAATATGAAATTTGCATATAAACAAAGTAAATTGTAATGATACTTTTGCATATATTCAAATGAGAATCAAATGCACGTCATTTGTTTGCAATGACACAAAACATACTTTGAGATACATTTGACACAATGAGGAACGGTATTAATAGTTATTCTTGTATTGTATGTCCCTGCTTGACATTTCCGTGCATTTGGTCATTGAACTCCTTAATGAGCACGCAATTTTTTGAATAACTGCACTGAACTGAAGATAAGAATGTGACGTTCGTGTCAGGTAGAAAGTCAAAATGAGGAGAGGATTGGGGAACTCTATGGTTCAGGTCAATACTTGGCCCTTGTGATTTTATGCTCATTTAGCAAATAAAATATAACATAATAAAAAACATTCTTCTTCTTTCATGTCTTTTGCTGCATGTTAATGTGGAAAATATAGGAAATCTGAGCTGTGTTATACAGGTGGTGCTTCGATTTCCTGAGGGTGTTTATACACCTGTTCACCTATTATTTGCCATTAATTAGATATTCTAATCATACCTCATAATATCGATACTTTTTTTTTTAAGTGGTGAAGGCAAATGACCCTAATGTCACATGATGGTGGTAATAATTGTGCTGCATTGCGTTTAGACCACTTCCAGTTACAGGCATTATTACTGAAACATTCACAGTTTATAGAAGCATATACAGAATTTATTTGTACTTATAGAATATGAAATATTAAGAGACAAATGTATGTGTCTTTCTATGATAGTGATACATTAACTTTATTTAATGATTTGTGATATATATTCATTCTGAGAGAATTCATTTGACATATTCTTGTCTAAATAAAAGAAATACTGCAGTTAAGCAAACATGATTTTTGTCTTCTGTTCTTTTTTAGATAACTTTTAACCCCTGTTTTCTTACTACCCTTTTGCTGCTTCTTTGCAATAATACACAGCAATATATTACATAAATTGTGATACTCTACCAAAGGGGA
Source organism: Diadema setosum (assembly GCA_033980235.1). NCBI lineage: Eukaryota > Metazoa > Echinodermata > Echinoidea > Diadematoida > Diadematidae > Diadema > Diadema setosum. Next base: position 264,733 of record JAWLSL010000029.1, read on the forward strand.
AGTAACATAATTGAAGTGTTTGATAAATTGATCCAGCAAACTGAGTCATAGTAAGGTTTAGTTTTGTTCTATTTGTGTATGTGTGTGTGTGTGTGTGTATGCTCGCGCACACCCGTGCATACACACTATGTGTTTCAAAGAAAAATTAGTATATTTAAATTCATTTGCTAATTCACAGAGATGCAAGAACTGGCACGAAGGCATCATTGCAAGGATAATAACAGAGAAAACAGGAAAATGTCACCTTTTTTTTGGGGGGGGGGGGGGCAAACAAAGTTCTATCAGCAGCCTATATCCCAAGTATTCTTTTATGTTATTCTTAGTACATGGACGCAATTACAAGTGGCAAAAAACAATACAAAGGTATAAATTTTGAGTGTAAACCAAAGAGATTACACTTATGAGTAACCCAAATGCGCCTGATAATACTGCGCATACATTCGCTAACGCGGCCACTCCTTGACTGAGCCTGTACAAGTTACGTGTGGAAACGGAAGGCTCCTACCAACAGAATTGCTTTGTGACGCACGCTGAAGTCCCTGGTATTTAGAGAAAGTGATACCACAGGATGATGAGCAACCACGTTAGAATGAATTACAGTCAAGATGATAATGCATTGTCGACAGCTATTGGTAGATACATATTCTTCCCCCCGATTTTTCCCCGTTACTTCCTCATCAATAAAATCCTAAACGGGTTGAGTGCAATACAGTATAACTATGGTTTATCTATGTCTTAATATCCTTACCCTATTATGGCCGCTGTTCCTTGATTTACATTTAAGTGTCTTTCTGATTTTCGGTTTCGTTTCACTAATATAATCAAGTTCTCTTGTTCGTAGTCTAAAAGACCTTGCAGAAGATATTACAACTTTCAATGTTCTGTGGAAAATACTTTCAATTAAAATTCAAAGTATTCTGCTTTTCGCTGAAAGTAAATGATAACACGAAACATTACGCATTTGACTCCGTATACAATGACTTTTAAATCGTGCAGTCATAAAGGCATGTAATTAAATGCATTGAACTGTCAAGTCGTCAAGCAATAACTAATGAAGTCTTACAAAGAAAGTAATTACGCGCCGACTCGAAGACCTTGACGGCCCATTCTCAGTAAACAAAAGCGTTCAAATACGGAATTTTGGTGTCGCCGACATTCCATGACAGTTTGCGGTTCCCTGAAACCTATTAGATACTATTTAAGTGTTTATAATATATCACGAGGACTTTATTTGTTAAAACTAAACACGATCAAATGCGGTTGTCTGCATTTTTGTATAAAATTTTGCTGTTAAACTTCGTTAAGACCCCCAAAACGCAGTGTCGCCGGCTATTTCAGAATTATGTTTTATTGCTCCTCTCCGTCCACAAACACACTTTCGAAATATCATTTTCATGGACGATGAGCATATCATATGTGCTAATCACGATACTCAAAAAGTTCCAAAATTTTTATTGACTTCTTTTTTTTATAGCCTTTTGAAACCTGTCGCCAAGATCACCGCCAGATACGTTACCAGTTTCTTTAGTGTTACAGCATTGCGAAAATAACAAGACTATGCAATGACCCTGTGTATATGAAACCCTGAGGATATACTTCATACATTGCAAGTACTTAGATTTTTTGTGCAACGGCTCTTTTTTGAGAATACGGTACAATGTTTGAAATATCGGTTTTCTACACTTTTATTTGGACAGATACGTGACATACTTTTCACGCCACCCACTGCGACAGATATTGCAATGTCAGACAAATTGTATATTATACATTACTCCTCGGAATGACGCATCGATTCAACATTAAAGTTTAGTACAAGTGAGAAATATTTGGTAGATATCGCTCTCACAATAATATGATCGACCATATACGTTACCACAGATACGTTACCCCAGATACGTGACCGAATTTTGCTCATTGGTCTTGTGCTTTCAGGGGATCAAATCCGGTCAAAATTCATCCCTACACATTACATGCTTCGTTTTGTTGGACCTCAGGATTATATTCTTACACCAAAAGGACAGAGAGGTGAAAAAGATCAACACTTCCACATGATTTTTCTTTCTGCGTCAGTGTCTCACAACTTAATGCCAAGTTTTCCGACAGATACGTTACCACATAATCAAAATGCTGAAAAGAAATTGTAAATGTTTTTACAAACAAATCGTTGTGTGCTCATAAACTCCAAAGTTTTATTCTATAAAACCCAGTCACTTTCATATTCTATGCAACAACTTTGAACGTTTATTTTACAAGACGAAAATAAGATTCAGCATATCAGTTTTTTGCTTTTCAGATTTAGCAGATACGTTACGTATAATTCAGGGAACCCACGGTGACAAATAATGTTATGTAAAACAAAGTGTTCATAAAACAATTCTGCATAGAATGACGCTTCCATAAGAAATTAAAGTTATTTTCAAATGAAGAATATTCAGTAGAAATTGCTTTGTTACTTCACCGACAGATTCATTTACGGTACGCCAGATACGTTACCAAACTTTGAAAGAGTAAAAAGTAGTTTATGAAACGCTTCCGAGAAAAGTTTTTTTTCTAAAAAGTCTTTTCCTAAACAGAAATTGGATCAAAACAATAAATTTAATTCAGAGTTAGGAGTCCATTACAACATGTACATTTGCGGTAACGTATCTGATTGGTGATCAAAAATCATATATGATGCTCTATTTCAATTCATTTTTACTCAATGAATGGCCATCATTTAGAATGTTCCACTTTTTGTTTCGTATTTGACCGGTTTTGAAGTTTCCGAAAACACATCTTTGAATGTATTACTTTGTGGTTGATTTTTCGGTTTTACTCACATGGAATTGAACACTTAAACTGAGAATGGCCCTTACAATGGTTTGATGCACGTCAGTTGCTTTTGCGTGAGATACATCTTGCATACATATGATTATTCATATATTTACATATTATCTCTCGTAATATGTGTGTACGTGAGTGTGTATCACTTTTGTTTGCAAGGTATCTTGCGGCATTTTGTACAGAAGGGTAAGATGGATAGTTCATGACTTAATGATAATAGACTTGCAATACCATCATGTTGTGTAACATTGCCGACATTTACCAAAAGAGGCGTTTCATCCGTAGTATTTTTAGTCAATTGTAAATATTATGATTTTCTCATCGGACTTTCTGATAAGATTCACTTATAATATCCTTGAACTTATCCCTTTGGGTGTACAGTGTAACAGGCATCTTATATTATGCAAAAACTATTCGGTGCCAGGAACATCATATCATTCATCGCATCTGCCAAGGAGCCTACAGGTCCTGTATGCGTAATCTGGCAGAACGCCAGAAATCGGGTTTAAAGATTAAATGTTACACCTTTCTAAACTGAGATACGATGAGTTGCATTTTTCCTCTTTTCTCGGTCATAATTGTTCTAAAGAATTTATTTCCAGCAAAAAAATGACAATTTGACCTTTTTAAATAGTAAAAATTACCAATTTAAAAAACTTACGCAGTTCTGCCGGATCAATCGTCGCCAAATTTTTGCAATCGTAATCTGGCAGAAATGCGTATCTCTGGTCACGTGCCCGGGTTGATCAGCCAGAACTGCGTAAGTTTTTGGCCATGCGGGGGGTTTTTGAGGCAGAACTGCGTATCTCTAGGAGATACGCAGTTCTACCTGATAAGCACGTGTTTCATCAGGCAGAACTACGTATCTCTTTTCGTCGTCAACCACGTGCTTATCAGCCAGAACTGCGTATCTCCTAGAGATACGCATTTCTGGCTGATAAACACGTGGTTTATCAATCAGAACTACGTATCTCGGTCTATTTTCTGCGGGTTGTCTATCGTATTTTACCATCCACCCTCTTACTAGTCAGCGGATGCAGTGTCAAAACAATGAATATTTTACATCGAGTACAATTTTTTTTGAAATATTTGTATTGTATAAAGTCATCATTATTGATTCACATTTCATTTCATTTTATCCATTCATTTGTATGTGGAAAATAACTTGCTTTCCCCAAATGTTGTCAGTCTTTGTTCATGTTTCAGTATTATTTAGCGGCACAAGAAGTACTGCTACATCAAAAGCCTGGCTGGTGCTTGGGTTATTGTCGATCTCATGAAGCAATGCATTTGGATTAAGAATAATATTAGACTAGGTTTTAGATGTTAAGCTATACTGTTCATCAAGACTACACGTACTACACTGTAGACCGTCTAGACCGTAGTCTATTCAGGCCTAACGATACACTAGACATCCAGAGACTAGTAGAGCGGTACGTAGGAATCTGCATACGATAGGCCTACTGATCTCATCATTATCCTAGTATTCCTACTCTATGCCCAAAGTAAGAGTAAGCCTATACCCTTTTGGCTGAAGGCCTAAACTCTATTTAAACTAAAGAATACTAGGAGCTAGGCCTGACTAAAAGTTTATTTACAGCTTTATTAGAAAAAAAATAGACCCTAGTTCTCGTTTGTGTCGACTCCTACTGTAGGCCTTATTGTCACTACAGTACTAACGTTAGGGTAGTAGTGTTCTAACCGTTACTATCTACGCAGGCCTATTAAAAACGTACGAGAACTCTCGAACTCTGTCTACTCGATAGGTCTATGTAACATCCAGACGTCTATTTTGGGGCGTCATTATAACAGACTAGTAGATCAATGAAAATTAGTTTCTAGATTTTCTACTAGTCTAGACTCTAGATCTAGACTCTATATCCAGGTAGGGGCTAAATCTACAGCTAGACTGTTCATTGGGGATCTAGGCCTAGAAGATACTAATGTTATAGTACATCTACGAACAACGTAAAGCCTAACCTGCCTTTCTATAATGACTAACGATAAGTCTATAAAGTCTAGATAGCCTAGTATTAGTAGTAATGTATAGAACACAGATCTAAATCTAAGTTTCAGATCTATTTTTAGGGCTAGATGTTTATGATTTAGCGTTTAACCCGTAGATTCTAGATTCTTCATATTACAGACTTCAAGAATGTCTGTCCGAATAAAATCTAGAAAAATAGAAAACTGAGTAACGACAGAATAACCAGCGATTCAGCCTAAGTTAAGTAACGGTAGGCCCCAGTAGTCTAGTAGGCCCCTACTGCACAACTCTGCAGAGAGTACCGGTACGGTACCAGTAGGTACCTACTAAAAAGTAAACTGTAAAAGTGTTAGTATTGGTCAATTTCTGACGTCTGTAGGATTGGATCGAAAATGCCATCGTTATGGACGGTATCCCAGATATTCATTAAACTTCTCGAGATCAATCCCATAGATCCAAGCCCACTAACCGCTTATTACAATGAAAAACAAAATAAGAAGCTATGGTCAATGGATAACAGATATTGTTGTTCGCGTGACCTACGCTACCGCACAGTACATTGATTTCACGTACATTAACAATGGACAAGTGCTGCAGCAGTATTAAGTAGGCCTAGGCCTCAAGTTGACTGGAGCGTGATGTCAGACAAGATGCAAACTATAACGTTTGTTAGATCCAGAAATGCTCTAGGCTTAAAAAACACTAGATTGTAGCAAAACTTAATAGTAAGGCATACCGCATATTGACCTGTTTTGAAGCCTGCCAGTCTATGAAGGGAAAGAAAGTGGCAATTTCCCCCAAGAGTAACGAGGGTTATTGCTTTAGTGTGACTGTCGTCGTGTACAATACACGTACGTAGCCGTACGCTACGACGTGTTTAGCTAGCTCACGTATGCTAGCTAGGCACTGCTAGCCTGAACGCGCAGCGCGTTCGTCACTACCAAGGTCGCGCACGCGCGTGTTAAGATATACCATGTCCGTGCGGGATGCAGGAACACCTTGGTCCAAGCGCTGTCGTAAGTCGACTTACGCAGTTCTGCCTGATTAACATCGGAAAATTCATTTCGAATCTCGACTTACGCAGTTCTGCCAGATTAATCGCCCTCTCTCCTCAGGAATTTTGCCAAAATTACTTTCTGAAAATAACTTTCTGTACCGATTCACAACTTATTTTTTGGCCCACTTGAAAGAGCATGAGAAAAAACACACAAACACTCAAAACCTGAAAATCGACCAAAATCGACTTAGGGAGTTTTGCCAGATTACGGCCGAGTCTTGTGCGGATGCACGTCACGAGACCGACACCCACGAGTCATACAGCCCACGAGTCATACAGCTCACGAGTCATACTGCCCATTTGTTCGACACTTGCAAGGCCCACGAGACCGACACATTAATCCCCGTGTTGTATCTGTCGAACTCGTGAGCTGTTTTTACCTAGTGTCGAACTCATGGGCTTTATTTGCCTAATGTCGAACTCACGGCCTGTATGACTTATGGGCTGTATAACTCGTGGGTCACCCCGTATGTGCATGTGGTAGATCGAAAACATTCTTATTAAAATTGTCACGATTAGCTCCGGCGTTATCACATTTCCATTATGTCTTTTACTTTTTCCTCCATTTTAGTTTACGTTTACTGTGGTAACATTACTCAAGAGGTTGCATTTATTTATTTATTTATTCCGTCATATTTAAACAGGGTAGTCCCCTCAGTTTCACAACTGCTTTCCAGGGGAGCCCTGTGTACATATACATGATAAAAACATTGGATTACAATAGACGTCATAAAAAAAACATATACAAGTATAACACATATACACAAAACAATACAAACTTTAAAAGATACTTTAGACCATGGAGACTGATTTAAAATATATTCTGAATTCGGCATAAACAAAATGTATTATTTAAAAAAAAAAAAAAAAAAAAAAAAAAAACCTGTGTAATAGAAATTACTGTAATGACACACCAAAAATATAAAACTGAGTTTAAAATACCATAATAGGGGTTAATGGAATCAAAAAAGAAATCATTAAAAAAAACCAATACAAACAGTAAAAAGAATACAAAATTGTTAAAACATTCAATAAATAACCATTATACCATAATCCATATTTATTTAAAACGTGTAACTCAATTGACGGCATAATTTTCTAAATCTTTCAAAAGAGGGGCAAGTTTGTAAGAATACTGGTAAGGTGTTGAATATTGCACTTCCCTGGTAAGAAAAAGATGTTCGCATGTATTCTGTCCGTGGTGTAGGCACAAAGAGGGGGCTGTTGACTGCGTATCTTGTGAGGTAGTACACTGGTCTAATGGCAATGAGTGGTTTTAGATAAGCCGGCACTCTGTCATTTAAAATCTTGTAAACCATTATACATTGTTGGTATTTAAGTCTTTGTTCGATTGATTGCCACCGAAGCGTTTTCAACAGAGGAGAAGAAGAGGAAAATTTGTCGGCATTTAAGGCCAGCCGAGCAAACTTATTCTGGCATCTCTGCAATCTTTGCGTTTTAGTCTTGTTGCCCCAGACCGTACAGCAATAATCCAGATAAGGAACAACTAAAGAAAAATACAAATCAATTAATATTTTCTGGTTAACATAGGGCTTAATTTTAAAAAAACATGCATATGTTTTAGATACTTTTTTTACAATGTTATCCACGTGACTAGACCAACTTAAATAAGGGTCTAAAATTACACCTAAATATTTCATCGTTACCACTCTTTCCAGACTCTCATTTTCACAAATAATTTTAAATTGTTTATTTCTTACTTTATTTCTCGCCCCAAACAGTATAATCTTTGTTTTACCAACATTTATAAACATATCATTAGCATACAGCCAGTTAACAATGCGATTAAATTGGCTTTGTAACGAAGATTCTATTTCTTGTAATGACTTTCCCCTGTTGAACATAACCGTGTCATCAGCATACAGTGATAGTTTGGTGGATGAAGAAAATTGGACATGACAAAGATCATTGATGAACATTGTGAACAACAAAGGTCCTAAGGTAGATCCCTGTGGTACACCTGACTTCGTTGTCAGGAAATCACTAATTTTGCCGTCTATTGAAACACACTGTTTTCTTTCTGTTACATATGAGTTTCACATTGACATGTGAAACTACATCATGAAAGTAAGAAAGGGGCTCAGAGGTTTGTTGATTTTATTATTGTTCCAAGTTTACTTGTCTGTTGAGTTATTTAATTAGTTAAAACATAACCACCATGTAATGACTTCATCTGATAAAAAAGTGGAGAAAGACAGCATAAATGCTTGAAGGGATGGTGCAGTTTCGGTTGAGATGGAACTTCAGATTTCCAACTTCTTTTGATAAAAACTTTTGATATAATGAGAACCTCTTGTGAAAATTTAATATGAAAAACAAACATAATTCTAAGAGGAATTCAAAGGTTATTTGAAAAAAAAAATCGTTTTGAAATGGCTGAGATGGCTGAGTTCTAAGAAACGATGGGGACCCGCATTTTATTAGGATCGCTTTGTCTTCCTTGATGTTGGATATCTCGGCCATTTCATAACCGATTTATATCACGTAAACTTTGAATTCCACTTGAAATTGTAAGGTTTTCAACATTTCATGATATTATAGGGTGCTTTCTATGTATCTCGCAAAGAATTAGAAGTTGAATCCTCCGTTTAACTAGTCTAATACAATCCTTTTAAAGCTCAAACAGTACTTGTTGCTGCTGGTAAAGTTGAACATTTTTCATTGGACTTATTCACGAAGTATCAGAATGATAAATGAATATTTGAATCATATGGGACTAGATATGGGGAAAACAGAACAAAAAATACGCCTGATTCTGTCTACAACATTACATGTTTCAGTACCGTCTATGCTTCGTCCTCTTTCATTAAGAATCTATTTGTTTGTAACATAAATGTACAGATCCTCAGGGAATTCTGGCTTTGGATCAACACATGTTTTACATTCTTTGTCCACTTCTGCATACAACCCCTCACTCATTACTGCTTTTGCCGGCAAAAGTGCTCCACCTTCTTTGTTCACCCGTGCGTACAGTTCCTCACAAGTTTCGGGCTTTGGGGCGACACCAACTTGTTTTACGGAGTCTTGAGGCTCATTGAAGCTATCTATTTCTCTCACTTTTGAAGGGAGAATATCTAGAGAATATTTCTCTGGATTTAGCAGACTATATTCGTCTGAGTCAAAGGCACCATGGAACTGTGGTTTCTTGTGGGTATCAATTTCATTACCAGTGATTACTGTCCCCTGGATCCGATTGATTGTAAACTACCTCGTCAGAAGGTGACGCTTTGATGGAACTTACAGTATAAGAGGGTACTGTACACATTTTGTGAGAAAACAGGGGTGTGATTTGGGGATAGGTCCCTGTGGGAGGCATGACTGATGTGATCATGATCGTTGTCTTCACAAACGTTAATGGACATGTCAAGGTCGGGATATCTACACGATTGCGCATATTCCGCAACCCGTTCTGTATTCTTATTAGAAGCTGTAACAATTGTGGTTCGATTTTGGTATGTTTTGTTGCTGGTTTCATTCTGTTTGCGAGTGCAAACGCTGTCGGACCTCACGCCGAAGTTCAGCGAATTATAAAACTCGTCATCATACAAGCATGCTCCACCATGGGCTCCGTAGACACCATCGGTCACCCTGACGTTTATTTGAGGATCAACATCCTGGTACAATGTAGTTACGCTTCTTATAACAGCTTGCTGCTTTATTCGGTGAAGTTTCATGGAAGCTATTATTTTCTTGACAAAATGGAATACTTGGCGAGGTCAGAAAGGTACTGGTCGTGGTATTGACGTTGGTTTGTGTGAAAGTTGTGCAAGGGAAGATTTGCTCCGTCCTTGACGGTTGGGAAGCCTCTTTCTTTACCCCATCAGGATCATGGTAGAATGTGATCGCCTGGTTCAGGGTCAGTACCGACAGAGTCAAGTTGAACATGTCTAGTCGTTCTCGGAGTAGAAACAAAGATGTCTAAAGGATTCATCTGCAATTGTCCATCTCGTGTTGGGTCAAACGACGTATTCAAACCATCCGGAGGCCTAGGTCTGTTCCTTTGCGAATAATGGACATGAAATATATAAACTTACGCGTATTAAGTTATATGATATGTGATGAAAAATATACGTATGATATTTGAGCTACATGTATATGAGGTGGTCATTGTGTCACTGGATTAGGGCCTTCATTATGACTTATACAACAACTCAACATTCATGATGCTATCAATTCTCAGTGTAGGTGCTTACTATATGTTCAAAAAAAATTCACAAGTTTGTGTTGATACAGATCATTTCACAGACAGGATATTGCTTTAAAAAAAAAAAAAAAAAAAAAAGGAAAATGATTAAAGAGCTTACTCAGCGCCACCCCCCCCCACACACACACACATAAACCGAACACATGTACATGAAAAGGAAAGCAGAAATTAGACAAAAAATGACTACTGCATTTACTCACGTTTTATAAGAACGATTACACCGAGCGAGCCATCATGAACAGACCGGGAAACAGTATGATACACAGAAGGATTCCCATGATGAATGATAAAACAGTAACTTTTATCTAATGAACTCCGGGAACTGTAAGAAAATAAAAAGAGGTGTTTTTCCATAATGTCTAGATACGATAGTTTCGTCACATACTAACAATTAAAAAAAAAAAAAAAACTAGTGAAAGGACTCGGTAATCACTGGTGGAGTCAAGTCTATTTTTCGAAGTCTTCATTCAATTCGATAATCATATCTCAATTATTGTATTATGTATTGCCAAGACAGCAGAAAAACATGTCAAAAAGAAAAGAAAACAATTTCATTGCGAGAACTTGATCGAGTCGCTAACATTCTGAGGTATTAATTTGTATCAAACAACTTAATGATAAGCTGCTTTCACTGTTTGGTGATATGCACCACTAATTTAAGACCTGCCACATGATTTGCACCAAAGGCGGCTACCAGTTAGACAGAATTTTGAGGAGTAAAAAGGACTCTGATATTTTCTTATACAAGCTAGAACAGAAAAATAATTGGTCAATTCAACATATGGCATAGCAATTTGCTGTCATATAAAGTCGGAAAGTCCAAATTCCGAAACAATCTATTTGCAAATTCGAAGATGCTGCATTGTATGTAGATTCCCACGCATTATGCCAAAAAAAAAATAAAAGAGAAATAAAAGAAAACTATTCCACAGCTTCTTTCAGAAAATATCTTGTATGATATGTGGTAATTACTTGATTTTGAGGTACACTACTAAACATGAACTTAAAACGGTCAACATCGAGTACAACATGTACAGTCTATTGACAGAGCATGCCTAAAAAGAAAGGTGAAGCAAAGATTTTATCGTGTTTTGTTTTTGTTATTGTGTAAAGGAAGACCAAGCCGATTAGAATGAAATTAATATAAATAAATTTATTCAATTATCACAAAATTATGCTTTCTAACAACCTTCGACGGAACACAAAGAAATGGACGAGGCGAAATGAGGAACTGAAACTGCTAATTTCATTTAGACACGAATCTCACCTGAAGAAGAGGTGCCGATAGTCTGCTGCAATGTCGTCAGTTCTTGAGTGGTCCGAGGATGACTGTCACCTATACACAGAAAGAAGACAGCTGGTGAATTGAAAGTGAACACTTTCAACATTGTTCTCCTGTTCAAAGTCCCTTGTTGTCCCTTGTTAACTCACGTCATAATACCCCTAGCAAATAATAATAACGAATACGACAGTGTTGTTGTGCCTACCTCTTGGTAGTTGTCGAGCTGATCGAAAGGACTTACGAGATTTCAATGTCTTTTGTTTGTTTTTAGGGTTATGATGAATGAGATAGAAACAATAATGTTAAGATTGAGTTTTTATTCATTATAACATATGCGACCCTGCACCACAAAACAAACAAAAAGTCGCCAGACATTGATTTTTAGTTAAGAGCATATTCTGCAAGAGTAGACTTCAAGCTTTAAAATGGAGTCAAAAGGGGCCTGAGCTTTCGATCCTAGCAGAATCTTCGTCAGAGGCAAAATGACAAACAAGCAGGGAAAGCAATCACATATAAGGACTTTACACTACAAGAACAGACAGGGACAAGCTGGGTACACAGAACAAAGAAACAAAGGAGAGGGTGGGAGGTCATGGGCAAGGAGCCCAACAGGTAAAAGGAGGGGGATTAGAGCAGGAGGGTGGACAGACAATAGGCAGAGGAGAGGGGACAGACAAAAGGCAGAGGGGGTCAGTGATGATCATGAGGATCAAGGAGGCAACCAATGAAGGAAAAGGATGAATAGGGAGGCAACATCAAAGAAGATAGGGAACACCAGAGGGATAAAGAAAGGGAAAGAGTGAAAAAAGCAACAGCAAAAGGAAGGGAGGGGGGAGGGCTGAGCAAACAGTGAGCCCTGAAAGGTGTACCAGGAGGAGGCAACAAGGGGAAGAAATCAAACATATCAAAGTGTATACATATACACACACAGTAATAAGAATGACAATGAAATAACAGTAATGAAAAGAATATTGTTAAAAGAAATAAAATAAAGCACATATTAAAGGTTGTCTCTCAAAACATTTGTCTCTCAAAACATGTGTCTGACCTCACTGCTCGCAGGAACAAGAAAATAGGCAACTTCACGAAGAAACGTCAACGGTCTAACAGATTCAGGCGACACACCACATCCACTGATGTATCCTCCACTTCTGTCGTTAACCTTTCTTCTTCTCCCCTTCCTCAAGCAGAAACGTCTCTTCTCTCAAAAGATCTCAAGTTTTGCCCCACTCCACCCAAGGTCGATCAGATAGCACTACGCCAAGACCTCTCTTCTTTCTACCGCAGGTTACGCCTCAAAGAGTTTTTTCTCGATGAACCCCCTTCTGCTCCTGAGCCCTTTCATCAAAAAAGCTCATGGATTCCCCCCAAGAATAGAGTTCCCTCCCTGGAAACGTACATCGAAGCTGTCTCATCTCAAGTCCACTCCGCAGATACCCTCGACATTGCATCACATGACAATCTCCCTAAGGAAGAACGCCAGGCTCTCTCATCTCTCAAAAACAGGTCGGACATCATCATCAAGCCCGCAGACAAAGGATCAGCTGTTGTAGTAATGGACCGCCAGCAGTACATCGATGAAGCCATGAAACATCTCCGCAATCCTTCCCACTACACACTTCTTGACTTTGATCCCACAGATAATTTCTCCCAACAGATCCAGTCGACACTCGATGACATGAAGGAACATGAACACCTCACCAAGAAGACTCACGAATTTCTCTCCCCCGTTAATGCCAAACCTGCCCGATTTTATCTCCTCCCCAAGATCCACAAACCTGGCAATCCTGGTCGTCCCATCCTCTCTGGAAATGGTTCCCCAACAAAGAACATTTCCCTCTTTGTTGATCACCACATTAAACCTCTTGTCTCACTCGCACCCTCCTACATTCATGACACACCAGACTTTCTCAGGAAGCTCGATGACATCAAGGACCAGATACCCGAGACAGCAATCATCGGTACTTTCGACGTCTCCTCTCTCTACACCAATATTCCCCATGATGAAGGTATTCTAGCCTGCTGTGAGGCTTTGACATGCAGCGGCCATTCCAACCCCCCCCCCCATATCTGACATCAAATCCCTCATGTCACATGTACTGACGAAAAACAACTTCACATTCATGGACAAGCACTACCTACAGATATCTGGCACAGCAATGGGTACCCGGATGGCTCCTTCCTTCGCCTGTCTCTTCATGACCAAGCTAGAGCAGCAGATGTTAGATTCAGCCCCATGTCGTCCATGGATTTGGTGGCGCTACATCGATGACGTTTTCTTCATCTGGACCAGGGAAGAAGAAAGCCTTCATACTTTCATTGACCACATCAATTCTTTCCACAGAACCATCAAATTCACTTCCGACTTCTCCCAAGAAGAGACCAACTTCCTTGATGTCACCGTTAGGAAGGAGTCTAACACCACCACTCTCTACACTAAACCCACAGATACCCATCAGTACCTTCACTCAGCCAGCTGCCATCCCCGCCACTGCAAAACCAGTATCCCTTACAGTCAAGCCCTCAGACTTCGCCGTATCTGCTCTGAGGATTCTGAGTTTTCTTTCCATGCCAGGAACCTGAAGAGACATCTCGCAGCCAGGGGCTACGGTACCAGGAGAGTTCAACAAGCCATCAACAAAGTTCGTTCTCTCCCCAGATCTGAAGTTCTCAAACAGAAAACAAACAAGCAGGACATCACTGACAGAATACCCCTCGTGACCACTTTCCATCCCAATCTACCCTCTCTCCACAATATCCTTCGTGATAATCACCATATCCTTCACACCTCTGATCGTCTCTTGCAGGCCGTCCCAGATACTCCCATCCTGGCATACCGGCGCCCCCACAACCTCAAGGATCTCATCGTCCGTGCTGAAGTACCCTCCCTCACTGACAATTCTTCTCCTTTACAGCATGGCACATTCAAATGTTCAGCCAGCAGGTGCATCATTTGTAGCATACACATGAGAGTGACTCTTTCACCAGCAACTCTACCAGCCTCTCTCACCACACAAAGGGAAACATCACTTGTACTACCACTAATGTCGTGTATCTTGTTGTATCGTGGGTTACAAGTAACAAAACTTAGGACTGCAAATAAGGAAGGAACAGAAAAGGCGTGGCAGTTAACGTCTCGGTGTTTATTGCAGAACTGTCTGTCTCCAGACATGCACTCATGTATATAAGAACAGTTTCAATAGGTGGGGTATTGGAATGTATGCTGACACCTGAGGCACATGCATACTAATACACAGAGGTTACATAATGAGGTTACATAATGAATGTCAGGGTGTCTAGACACTTTATGAATATGCGTACTGTAAATCTGAATATCTGTAAACACAACATTCTCCCTCTCGTTGAAATTACCTTCATGGCACTCATCCATTACAATATACTCCAAACTAATTTCCAAATTGATCAGTGTTTACACAATCCTTTCAACATCATCACATATAAAATTGCCAAATTGATCAGGTTTACAAAACCCTTTCAACTTTATCGCATATAAAACCTCTGCCTTATACCGTTACTCTGTATCTCTTCATTACTGATACATCATGGCAAAGGTGAGTTTTTGTTTGTTTGTTTGTTTGTTTGGTCTTTTTCTTTTTTTTTGGTGTGTGTGTATATATGTACAGTCCAATACTATAGGATGAAAACCTTCATCTTCAATATTTTCCTTTCCAGACATAACATCACAATTGAAACTAATCATTCCTTTACACATGTGATGGAACATTGAGTGTTTTCTCTCTGGTTAACAACATATTTTATATCTACACCACAATCAGTTTCCTGTTTCCTGATTGCCTAAATACAAAATGAATATGACTGATATTTTTTTTTTTCAATACCTTACATAATCATGTAAGTAGCTGGGCTCCCTCCTACTTCTCAAACTTCTTCGTACGTCATGCTGTACCCTACCTCCTTCCTCTTTTCCGCAGACCTCTCTATCCGTCTCTCGTGTCTTCTCTGCGCCACATGGAGACAAATGAAATGCATTCCAAATTGTATGATCATCTAGTTCATAGGTTGCTTTACCTTTTTGTTTAATGATTTGGCGAGGTTCTCCAAATTTCCTTTCACCTTTTTGAACATACCTTTGCTTTTTGACTTTTACTCTGTCTCCGACCTGAAATCTTGGTGTGCGAGCTTTTCTTTTCTCGTCTGTGTACACTTCAGACTTCTTTTGTTTTAGTTTCACCCTTTGTTTGACTTTGTTTCCTTCAGATACCTCTGATTTGTGCTGCCCCTTTGTATTTGGCATTCTACCCTGAATGTCTAACTTGGTCCTTAATTTTCTTCCATGAAGTAGCTCTGACGGTGAGCAACCTGTCGTTGGATGGGGCGTACATCTGTAGGCCATCAGGAGCTCTAGTAGAGTCTCCTTCAGAGAACCCTTGTCTTCAATCAAAGCATTCTGTATACACGACTTCAATACACGGTTGAAACGCTCTACTTCACCGTTCGAACGAGGATAGTACAGTGATGCCCTGACATGAGTGATACCGTGTTGACTGAGAAATTGCTCAAATTCGTGTGATACAAATTGAGGTCCGTTGTCGGAAACCAAATGGGTGGGAATTCCCTCTCTGGCAAATAGAGATGTGAGTGTGTTTATCACTGCTCTGGAAGTTACACTTCTACACAATGCGACTTCAGGCCACTTACTGTGGTAGTCAATTACAACAATGGCATATCTTTGATCTTGAGGTGCACTTTCAATCGGCCCTACGATATCGATGCCAATTTTTTTCCATGGCGACTCTGGAAAATCGACTGACTGCATAGGGGCACTACGTGTGCTGTGAGATTTGTCATTTTCTTGACACGTGACACATGACTTGACTTTCTCCTCAACCACCCTGTCGATACCTGGAAACCAGTATGTTTCTCTCAACCTTTGTTTTGTACGTACTATACCCTGGTGTGCTGAGTGAGCAAAGTCTACAAACTTAGCCTGTAGGGATGATGGTACTACAATTCGATCCCCTGTCATTACAATGTCATCTACTACTGACAACTCATCCCTCAGAAGGAGATATGGTTTGATTTCTTGAGGTAAGGCCTTGTGGTTACCTGGCCAGCCTTCCTCGACATACTTTCTGACCTGTACCACAACTCGATCATTACTAGTTGCCACTTTCAACTCTTCTAGGGTTACTGGGGAATCACTGATCTGACTCAGAACATACTCGTCTTCTTCTACTACATCACAACATTCTGGGCTATCCATTGGTAACCGGGATAGTGCATCTGCCACATAATTCTCTTGGCCAGGTTTGTATTCTACAGTGTAGTTGAACTGTAACAGTTGCGCTGACCAACGTGCTATCCTCATGGTTTGTCTATTTGAGCCCCTAGTACTCAACATGGTAACCAAAGCCTTATGATCAGTCCTGAGCACGAAATGTCTACCCCAAAGGTAAGTGTACCACTTGTTACATGCCCAAACACAAGCCAGTGCTTCCTTTTCACCTGTGGAGTACTTTCTTTCAGCAGATGTCAACGACCTGGAGGCAAAAGCTATTGGAACATCCTGCCCCCCTTTGACCTGGCTAAGTACTGCTCCTAACCCATGATCGGAGGCATCTGTTGTGACTATGGTAGGTAAGTTTGGATTGAATAAGCCAAGAACAACTCTTTGTGCAATTGTACTCTTGATTTGGTCGTAAGCCTCCTGTTGTTCTGGTCCCCATACAAAAGGTACGTCTTTACACAACAATCTTCTCATTGGTTCTACAACCGTGGCATAGTTAGGTACAAACTTTGCATAGTAATTCGTCAAACCTAACACTGATCTGAGCTGACCCACATCTGTCGGGTTGGGAGCTTCAACTATGGCCTTGACATGCCTATCATCAGGTGCTAAACCATGGCTACTAACAGAGTGCCCTAGGTAACTGAGTTCTGACAAGTGAAACTGACACTTACTGGGATTCAAACGCAAACCAGCATCTTGCAGTTTGGTAAGTACCTTGTTCAATCTAGTGTCATGCTTTGTCCTGTCATTGCCGTACACAATGACGTCATCTAGGTAACACTGAACTCCTGGAAGTCCTGCTAGGATCGTACTCATGAGCTTCTGGAAGGTGGACGGTGCTGATGCCAATCCAAAACAAACTCTTTTGAAGCGGTACAATCCATCATGAGTGATGAACGCTGTGAGGTCACGACTCTCTTCGTCAAGCTCGAGTTGGTGGTATGCGGATGCTAAATCCATCTTAGAGAACACAGTGGATCCTTCTAGCTCAGAGAATAGCTCCCCAATATCCGGTAATGGATAGCTATCGACAACAATTGCCTTATTCACCTCGCGCAAATCTACACACAAACGAATATCACCTGATTTCTTTGCGGCGACAACGATGGGCGAGACCCACTCACTAGAATCAATTTTCTCGATCACATCCTCCTTTTCGAGCCGCTGCAACTCCCGCGAGACCTTCTCCTTAACTGACAAGGGTAATCGTCGTAGTTTCTGCTGAACTGGAATATGATCGCTTTTCACCTTGACGCGATGCTTGAAGTTTCTCGCTTTTCCCAAGCCTGATGAGAACAGCTGGCAGAACTTCGACGAAATAGGCACCTCACCATTGTCTGCTTCGACGCGGTCAATGTCGGCCTGGACTGTGCTGCCGTGGATCTGCAGACCCAATTTGTCGATGAGGTCCATCCCTAGAAGCATAGATCCTCTGTGAACGACATAGAACGTAGCCACTGCTTGTCGACTGCCCACTTTAGCTGTGGTGTGGAAGGTTCCAAGAACAGGGATGTCGGCTTTCGAGTAGTCAGACAACTTTACTCGCGCTGGCTGTAATGCTTCCTTCACAAAGTGTTTCTCGTAAACGCTGCTCGGAATGATAGAAACACTTGAGCCAGTGTCGACTGTCATTTGTAAATCAACTGTCCCTGCGATCCGCACAATGCACTTAATGGAACTGGCCGGGTTTGTGTTGACGGTAAGGACTTGTTCTGACGTTCCTACAGTTAAGACTTCTGACTCGTCTTGAACTTCACGAATACTCCGTCCTGCACGACAAACTCGAGCCCAGTGTCCTGATTTGTGACACTTGAGGCATCTGGTACCTTTTGCTCTGCATGTGCGGTCATATGTCGCATGGTCCTTGCTTCCACAGTTTCTGCAACTACCTTGTGTTTTCTGTTCCTTCTCATTCCTGCTCTGTTTAACCTCCGAACCCTGTTTTCCCCATCTTTTCTGCTTGAATAGCTTTTGAACGTTCTGACTTTCCTGATGTCCTTGAGTCATCGCTTTGGAATCTCGCTGTGCATCTTCGATGCATCTACTGCAGTCGAGGACTTTCTGTAGTGTCAGATCGGGTTCAAGTAATAATCTTTCACGTATACGGGGGTTAACACATGCTTCCACAACCTGGTCACGAATCATTTCGTCTTTCAAGTCCCCAAAAGCGCAATGTTTGACCAATTCCTCTAAGGCTGTAACGTACTGCGCAACAGTCTCATCAGCCCTCTGCCTGCGTCGTCTGAATCTGTACCTCTCAGCGACCACATTGATGCGAGGAACAAAGTAAGCTTCAATTGCTGTTAATGCTGTCTGATACGCGTTTCCAGTAAGGCGTGGCTCTGACGCAGATGCCGTACCAGTGTTCAAAGAGTAGAAGATTCTCTGTCCCTCTGCTCCCAAGCAATGTAACAGAAGCGCCTTTTTCCTCTCGGGCTGAAATGTATCACTCCCTGATGCCAATAAATAGTTTTCAAACTGCTGCTTCCATAATGGCCAAGGAGTCGGTGGGTTACCAGGGTGTTGTGAGAAAAATGAGGGTGGAGGTATCGAAGACATTTTGGCTAGAACTGAAGTGAAGTCAGGAATGAAATTCAACAATGTTATAAGTGAAACAGCTTCATCCTCGTCACCAGAAATTAGGTTGTATCGTGGGTTACAAGTAACAAAACTTAGGACTGCAAATAAGGAAGGAACAGAAAAGGCGTGGCAGTTAACGTCTCGGTGTTTATTGCAGAACTGTCTGTCTCCAGACATGCACTCATGTATATAAGAACAGTTTCAATAGGTGGGGTATTGGAATGTATGCTGACACCTGAGGCACATGCATACTAATACATAGAGGTTACATAATGAGGTTACATAATGAATGTCAGGGTGTCTAGACACTTTATGAATATGCGTACTGTAAATCTGAATATCTGTAAACACAACATATCTCATCACTTGCAGAATTTGTAGAATCCAGTATGTTGGGGAAACCAAGACAACACTCAAAAGACGCTTCTACGGACACAGATCTACTGTCAACACAGCCAAGCTCGACACTCCAGTGACTCTACAGGGCATTGAGTCTTTAGGCACTCGTCCAGACACAGTCAGAACCAGCAGAGAGAAGCTCTGGATGAGACGACTTCACACCATCCAACCCCATGGCCTCAACATCCAGGAGGGAAATGACTAACCACCTTTTATATATACATATATATATATATATATATATATATATATATATATACACATATGTATATATTTAATCATTATTATTATTACCATTATTATTCGCTTTTCATATTTCAATTTCATTTTGTTCTTTCTTTGTGCTTTTTTCCATTTGCAGACCCTTTTTTCCCCAATTGATTCCTTCCTCTAGTCCGAGTCTCTTTTATACAACCTTTTTCTACCTACACACTACACACACACTTGGTTTTGTTTGTTTACACATGCTTGTGCTTATTTTGCCTTGCCTGCTTTTTGTGTACTTACAATTTATACAATTTTCTCTCCCCCGGTTTTTCATATGTGCTTTATTTTATTTCTTTTGTCAATATTCTTTTCATTACTGTTATTTCATTGTCATTTTTATTACTGTGTGTGTATATGCATACACTTTGAGATGTTTGATTTCTTCCCCTTGTTGCCTCCTCCTGGTACACCTTTCAGGGCTCACTGTTTGCTCAGCCCCCCCCCCCCTCCCTTCCTTTTGCTGTTGCTTTTTTCACTCTTTCCCTTTCTTTATCACTCTGGTGTTCCCTATCTTCTTTGATGTTGCCTCCCTATTCATCCTTTTCCTTCATTGGTTGCCTCCTTGATCCTCATGATCATCACTGACCCCCTCTGCCTTTTGTCTGTCCCCTCTCCTCTGCCTATTGTCTGTCCACCCTCCTGCTCTAATCCCCCTCCTTTTACCTGTTGGGCTCCTTGCCCATGACCTCCCACCCTCTCCTTTGTTTCTTTGTTCTGTGTACCCAGCTTGTCCCTGTCTGTTCTTGTTGTGTAAAGTCCTTATATGTGATTGCTTTCCCTGCTTGTTTGTCATTTTGCCTCTGACGAAGATTCTGCTAGGATCGAAAGCTCAGGCCCCTTTTGACTCCATTTTACTCCATTGTCTCGCCTTTATTGGATAAGCAGTTTTCAGCAGCCTTTTTTGCTACAAGCTTTAAAATGATGTATAACTCACATCAAATGGAATCTTCTAACCTATCTAAATATTGGAAAGAAAGCACACACTCCAGAAAAGTATAAACTGAGAAAAGAGGCTCTGAAGCAGTGTGTAGAAGAGTGTGTACAGAGTTTTTGTAAGAAATGAAAGGGGGACTGTAAAGACACATCTAATCACACTATTCTAAAAAAAAAAAAGTGTTCGCGGTAAACTGCTAAAAAACACGCTTTCCTGTTCATTGTATTGCGTTAAACAAATACATACTACTGAACGTTTTCGACGTGAACTCGTCGGAGTAGAACCGCACGTATGAAACAAGAAACGCATATACGCCAGATCCTGCATGAGAATGGTTACCCTGATAACGTCATCGAGGCAAACATAATGCGCAAGCTCAACGCTCCGCCCAAGCAATTTGGACCCCACAAACGTCAAGTTTGAGCAGCAACTCATGCAGGCTGTTTGTTCAACTTACTATGCTGTTGAACTACGAGTGATCTTTACAACTCGACGCATGCTCTCCGCAGTACGCAACAGTGCTATCCCTATCAAACAAAATTACGTTGTTTATGAATTTTTTAAGTGCCGTTGTGAAGCACGGTACATAGGGCGCACATCACAGCCGCGACTTGCGGACCGCATTATAAAAACAGCATGTGCCAGCACACATTACGTAATAAGCAGCTAGTTGATCGCGCACAGCCTTCGCGCCAGTGTAAACGTCCCGCTGGCAGTGCAGCCACGTCCGGTAACCCTTCTTTTGCTATCGCTCAGCACTTACTGACTAGTCGCACATATGGCAAGCCAAATTACTTTTTTAAAAGATTTTCTGATATCACGAATTCCCTTTCGTGATATCAAAAATTCGAATTCTGATATCACAAATTAAATTTTTATATATCACAAATACCCATTGGTTACCACGTAAAACCAATTTTTGATATCACGAAATCGAATTAGTGATATCACAAATTCAATTCGAGATATCACAAATTCACATTCTTGATATCAAGAAATACATTTTGTGATATCACTAATTCCAATTTGTGAATTCGAGCGTTAGTTGAGCGCAGAAATACACAGGGAATTCGAGCATTAGTTTTGCGCAGATATTCCTATGGAATTTCAGGTGTTATCTTTACATAGTATATAACAATAGTAACAAAAAAACCTAAATGAAGAGTTTTGGCAACTCGTTTTCATTTAAAGTGATTAGGAATTGGTTTTAAAAGAATCGATAAAAATAAATCTTTTAGCAACATATGTAAAATGCCATTATTGATATGTTGTCAATTGCTTCAAAGTGACATATTATTATATTCTTATTTTTCTCCATTTCTCGCCACTGATTTGGCAGAGACTGGTTGACTTACAACTTTTGTTTGCGTTTCTCTTTACTCTGTCACGTGAAAGATACTCTCTCCCGACCTCCCCCTGTTACTCCTCCAAGTTAATAAGAGACATTTTTCATTGCGCAGATTAACAAAATTGAAGTCCTTCGTACCACTGTTTTTTTTCTTAGTACAAATTCTAACTGTTTGTTTGCCATGCATACTGCTGCATAAACTCCTCATAAGATCTGGATATCTTCACTCTTCTTGCTCTGGTCTCAAGACTTTTGGGCTTGTGCATTCCAGTTTTGTTCTCCCCGGTTTTGGTTCTTGAATAAACTTGCCTATAATAAATTACACTTTAAATTATTTTACAAAATCATAAACATATTGGGGCAGGCAAACTGTACACCCAACACTATTGGTCTTAATGGATACACCCCTTTGTTCTGGAGGACTGATTTTGAGGAGTGAGAAAATGTCTTTAGGAGAAACACGTTGCTCTATGTGACCACCAGCCGACACCAGTGGTGGACATTTGGCAAGTTTACGACTCCCTCTCGCACCCTGCATGACTCACAGTCTCTCTATCTTATTCTCCGCTGCTGACATACACAGACCAGAGGGGTGATTGCCCTCGGTCGGTCCTCCGCAATACAAACACATGGTATGCTTTTATAACACACATACACATACAACCACACATAATTATCATCGATTTGGTGGAAGAGTCTTACTGTAAAGGGGATTACCACATGAAAAATTTATCATAATTAACAATAATGTAGTAATAGATGACAATTTGAGGACCAAAACGATGGATTAAATGTAGGCCCTAAGTGAACATAGTATCAGTGAATTCATGATAACATGTTGCAAAACAATTGATTTGTATCAATAATTCATCGAATATACCTTGATGATCATTTAGGGAATGATGGATGTGTAAATCTCTCATATATAGTTATTTGTATTGTATTGTATTTATTCAGACAAATCAAAAACAACATGTCTAGGGGTGCAAAAAAAGGTACGAATACCCATGCATGTCTGCACCCCTGGAGTACATCATCACAAAATTAAACAAATTAAAAATTATGATTGGTACATTGAAATACAAAAATCTAAATACATATAGGTACAAATATAATACAGTTATTGTAAAATGACAATGAAATCAAACTCTGGCCTTCGGAACAGCAATATATTGCACAAAAAATGGGTAACCAGGATAAGATGTAAATAAGTGATATCGCAAGAAAGGAATAATCGTCTAAGACAACAAACCATATTGCAGGGTATACTAGCGGAATATTAAAACATGGACGAATACATTTAAAAAAAAAAAGTCTATATCATAGTATATGCACATTAATATTGCACCGGACAGAGTAAGATTAAAATTCATCAGAAGAGACTTATATGATATACATGATACATTGTAGAATGAATTCACATACATAAAAACTGTCTTAATAAATATTTAAAGCGAGAAAGAGATGTACTGGCTACAATGTTACTTGGCAATGAATTCCATTCTTGTGAAGTCTTGAGATAAAAAGAACATTTAAAATAATCAGTTCTTGCAAACGGGATATATACTTTCTTATTATGATCATTTCTACCAAATCTGTTCTCTCGTGTAATTCTTTGTTGTCCAGTGTTCACTATATCATTTATCATTTTGTAAAACATTATAAGTCTGAAATACTTACGTCTTGTAATTAATTTCGAGAAATGTATCTTTTGCAACAACGTATCATAACCTGTGTCCCAGTCACGAAACAATAATCTAACAAACCTCTTCTGAACACGCTCAAGTACGTTAATGTGAGATAATCTGTATGGATCCCATGCAGCAGCACAGTATTCTAAACATGGACGTATAAGAGAATTATATAAACTGATTAAAACATGTGAGGGACAATGTAAAAAATTCCTTTTTATGACACCAATAATTTTACTACATTTAACATACTTTTCATTACAATGATCGTTCCAGTTGAGTGTTTCATTGATAATTATTCCTAGATATTTTTCTGAATGAGTTATACTTAATTTCTTTTCACATAAAACATAATCATAATCATATTTTGTTCTTTTCCGTGACATTTTCATAATCTTACATTTATTAACATTAAAGTCAAGATGCCATGTCTTAGACCATTTACCCAAAGCATCAAGATCTCCTTGTAAATCGTCACAGTCTTCAAGTGAATTAATACACCTATACAAAATGCAATCGTCTGCATAAAGACGAATATTAGAAGATATATCATTAGTAATATCATTTATGAAACATAAAAACAAAATCGGACCAAGGATGGTTCCCTGCGGGACACCAGACTTAACATCAACCCAGTCGGCACATTCCCCGTTGAGCACAACCCTCTGCTCTCTATGTTCTAAAAAATTCATGATCCATTTCAAATTGGAGTTTACTACACCGTACCTTTGTAATTTAATTTCTAAAAGACTGTGCGGAACACTATCAAACGCCTTGGCGAAATCTAAAAAGACGATATCCACTTGGGAGCCTGAGTCCATCGCACTTGACCAATCGTGAATAGCTTCGATCAATTGTGTCTCACATGAGCGCTTTTCACGGAAACCGTGCTGACCGTCACACAATATATTGTTCACTGACAGGTGATTAACAAGTCGACGACATACAATCTTTTCAAGTAACTTGCACACAATAGAAGTCATAGAAATTGGACGATAATTATTTGGGTCGTTTTTCTCACCTTTCTTAAATATAGGGCAAATGTTAGCTCTTCGCCAGTCAACGGGCAGCTTTCCCGAGGACAAAGATTCATTGAATAATTGACATAAGGAACTGGCTAGTTGTTCAGACCCTTCTTTCAGTATTTTTGCTGGCAAGCCGTCTGGTCCTTGGGATTTACTGACATCAATATTCTGTAATAATTTACGAACTTCAGCGACATCACAAACAATATTTTCCATGACTGGAACACTAGAAAACAAATCGGTTAGTCGGGGATGAGTAAACTGGGAATCATTGAATGTAAATTGAAACTGTGTATTTAAAATATGTGCAATCATTTTGTCATCTGTTACGTGAGTTCCATTTACTACCAATGATGATATCGTCTTTTGTTCAATCTTCTTTGATTTAACAAACTTCCAAAATCTTTTCGGATTTTGCTTTATATCCTCACATAAGGTATTACACAAATAATTCTTATATTTTTGTTTCAACAATTTCTTAGCTTCTCGTCTAATTTGTGAAAATTTTTCACGGTCATTCTTAGTGTTCGTTGTTTTAGCAATATCATATAACTTCTTACGTTTTTTAAGTATTTTCTTCACTTCTTTATCAATCCATGGTACGTAAGAACCAATAGTTACATTGCGTTTAGGTATGTTTTTCTCAACTGCATCTAGTAGGCTACTCTTCCATATTTTCCAATCGGACTCAATGTCATTACATGATTCACCGTGCATTTGCGATTGTAACAGATCATTTCTATAAGAATCAAAGTTAGCTCTTAAGTAAAGATAAATCATCCTATGATTCTGATTCATTATCTGTGTGTTACAAAGAATCTTAAAAACAATAGCATCATGATCACTTATACCTGAAATAATTTTCACATCACTTATCATAGTTGGATCAGTTGAAAATAACAAATCTAGTGTATTACTAGATGTTATTGTAATTCTGGTTGGTTCCGAGATGTGTTGATAAAAAGAATTCATTTCTATTATATGTAACATTTGATCAGTCAACTGAGAATTGTCCAAATCAGTAACAA
Organism: Diadema setosum; assembly: GCA_033980235.1. Taxonomy (NCBI): domain Eukaryota; kingdom Metazoa; phylum Echinodermata; class Echinoidea; order Diadematoida; family Diadematidae; genus Diadema; species Diadema setosum. Next base: position 290,651 of record JAWLSL010000029.1, read on the forward strand.
ACCCGTCTGACCACTTTAACTGTGGGAGATTAAAATCTCCTGTCAGAATAATTTGCTTATTTCTCTTACCATTTTCGGTTATATGTGACAGAGATTTTTCTAATTCATACATATTGATCATACAACTATTTGGTGGTCTGTAGAATACACCTAAAAACAACGATTTCTTATTTGGAGAAGACATTTCACACCAGAGTATTTCACAATTTGTTTCTAAATCTTGGCGATGCGTTACACATATCTCTTGCTTATGAGCAATAAGTACACCACCACCATGTCTATTTCTGTCTTTCCTTAACACGCTGTAATTTTGTGGAAAAATCTCAGCTGATATAACGTCACACCCCAAGTGCGTCTCAGTACAAAACATAACATCGGGATTTTCAATTTCTATGATTGCCTGTAATTCTTCCATCTTATTAACAACACTTCTCACATTCAAAGATATACATTTCAAGGTTTGATCAACATTATATCTACACTTATCAGAACTAAAACATTTCATACTTTTATCTGTTCTGCCTGTCTCTCTGTCTTTACCCTCATGCCGTGCATAGCATGACCCATGAACAGTCTGACGGGCACTCTCTTCTTGGCCGACAATCTAGAATGGACAAAGTTTCGCTTTGTGACCATATTGCATACATCGACTACACTGAAGTTGCATACCATGGCGACATGACTGCGACCTGTGATTGGGCTCTCCGCAATTTTGACAGCCGAGCGGGACTCCATGGTAGCTGGAATACAACTGAAGGGGTGGGGCACGGAGCACTGATGCGTACGATGGTCTGTCGAGAGCGTAACTGTAAGGGAGGCGTTGGATGTCGGTATTTGAGCGCTTTTGGAGTGGCCGGGTGGGATGGAACTCGCGAGACGTCGTGGGGTGGGGTGGCTGGTTGAGATGATACATGTGATGGTTGGATGGGCCGTGGGGAGGAGGACCTTGGGGAGGCGGGTGGGAATCGAACCGTTGTTGTCGGAGGGATAGGTTGGGGTGAGGATAGTATGGATGCGAGCTCGGTTGACTGGGAGGTCCGTTGCCGAGTGGGGGCGTGGTTGTTGCTGTGGCGAGATGGCGGCTGGGGGGTGGTTGACGATTTGGGGGCATCTGACGAGAAGTTGACGGATTTTGATGGAGACTTTGTTTATCTGTTCGTAGGGTTCCTGGAGGTGTCGGTGGTTCACTTGAGGGGGGTGCAGCTCGGGGTGCGGCTGATGCAGAAGCCTTGGGGATGTCCAACAGGGCATCAATGGCGTGCTGCACTTTACGTAACTCCATTGTTAGGTCGTCGACTCTTTGAGGCAGGCATTTGCATTTCATACAAAGAGGGCCAGAAGAGTCACGGGGAAGGGCGCACAGTTGACAAAGGCGATCTCTCGGCTGGTGAACTGAACTATTGTGAGACGACTGGTCGCTGGCAGTAGAAATGTCATTGTCCTTTTCAAGTACAATGCGGGTGCGGGTGAGGACAAAATGGCGGACTATAACCGGATTTAGCTCAGGGTATATCGCACCCAAGTCCTTTTCGATGAGTTCGTCCTCAAGGTCGGTGTCCGTCTCGATATTGAGAAGGCGTGATAGGCATATTATTTCAAGTGCCTTTCTGGTACTTTGGACAGTGACACCCTTAGGTAGTTTAAAGGAAAAGTTGCCAGATCCTGGTGTCCCCTTGTACTTGTTTGATTTAGGGCCGGACACCATGGTTTCAGTTTACTGGAACATAGAGTTTCAAGTTCGACACGGCACACACAGGTAGAACATTGTTCTAAAAAAAGTTACCAGTAGTATACCTTCCATCTGAATATCAGCTCAAAAGTAATGTTTCAATTCCCTGTGTATTTCTGCGCTAAAAAAAAACAACAAAAAAAAAAACGCTCGAATTCACAGTTGAATTCCAGCGCAAAACTAACGAATTCCCTTTGTATTTCTGCGCTAAACTAATGCTCAAATTCACAGCGATTTTCTGCACTGAACTGACGCTCGAACTCCCTGTGTATTTCAGCGCTCAACTAACGCTCGAATTCACAGGTGAATTTCAGCGCAAAACTAACGCTCGAATTCACTTTGTATTTCTGCGCTAAACTAATGCTCGAATTCACAGCGATTTTCTGCACTGAACTAACGCTCGAAATCCCTGTGTATTTCTGCGCTAAACTAACGCTCGAATTCACAGTTGAATTTCAGCGCAAAACTAACGCTCGAATTCACTTTGTATTTCTGCGCTCAACCAACGCTCGAATTCACAGGGATTTACTGCACTGAACCAACGCTCGAATTCCCTGTGTATTTCTGCGCTCAACTAACGCTCGAATTCACAGTTGAATTTCAGCGCAAAACTAACGCTCGAATTCACTTTGTATTTCTGCGCTCAACTAACGCTCGATTTCACAGGGATTTACTGCACTGAACTAACGCTCGAAATCCCCGTGTATTTCTGAGCTCAACTAACGTTCGAATTCACAGTTGAATTTCAGCGCAAAACTAACGCTCGAATTCCCTGTGAATTACTGATATCACATATTCGAATTTGTGATATCAATAATTCAATTCGTGATATCACAAAATGGAATTTGTGATATCAGAAATTCGCATTTGTGATATCACAAATAAGAATTCTTGATATCACAAATTCAAATTAGTGATATCACAAATTTATTTCGTGATATCACAAATTCGAATTTGTGATATCAAAAAATCATTTTGTGATATCACGAATTACCATTGGTTTTTCACGTGAAACCTATTTTTGATATCAAGAATTCGAATTTCTGATATCACACATTCATTTAGTGATATCTCAAATTGAATTTTAGATATCACAAATTCGAATTTCTGATATCAAAAATTAAATTTGTGATATCAAGAATGGATTTTGTGATATCACAAATTCGATTTCTTGATATCACAAATTAAGTTCATGTGCTACACTTACGGGAATTTGTGATATCACAAATTTAATTTTTGATATCACAAATTGAATTCTTGATATAAAAAATTTGATTTTTTTGATATCACAAAATGGAATTTGTGATATCAGAAATTAACTTTAAATGTAAAAAAGGCTTGCCCTACGCACATGCGCTGAGCATTTCACCTCGTCACAGCTAGTTTCGCATAGTCAGTAGAGCCCGGAGCGACGCTCACCTGCGTATGCTACATGTACATTCATTCAGCTGACCAGTCCTATTCTATGCAGGCAAAAGGAGTTTGTACGCACATTGGCGCTCTTTTGATTTAGATTCTGAGTCATGTTGACGTCAGCCAATCAGCGTACGCACTGTTTCGCTTGCTTCAATGGTTTGTTCGTTTTGTATATATTGTTATGTTCGCGTTTCTTGTTTCATACGTGCGGTTCTAATCCGACGAGTGCACGTCGAAAATGTTCAGTAGTATGTATTTGTTTAACGCAATTTTGAAGTTTTGTACCACCAAGCAGCTCTTAGTTCATTTTATGATACCAAATCTTTACATAATGTAGAAGAAGACTTGCTCTTTCAGAAAATATAAAAAAGTCAAGATTAACCATATTGACCCTTTTCACCTAATTTCAGTCCTCACACTAAATCAGTTCGTGCGACTTTTTGTTCGTTTTGTGATGCACGGTCACATATAGTATGTATACATATGCATATTGTGTGTACAACGTTGCTCGACACTTACATTTCTCTCTGCCCCCCCCCCCCCAAAAAAAATCTATTGTTTGATATAAAAGGAGAGATAAAGTTCAGTTTTGAATTTTAGCTGCCCTGGTCACCAAAAGTTAACCTTTTTCGAAATTTGGTTGCCCTACATCAAGTTTCGATGGATACCAAGTTCATGCTGTATTCACAAACAGTTTGTTTCGGCATACAAATTTTCGAGTGATTCGCTCTTTCTCAAGTGCTTGTGTTATTTCAACTTGGTCAGTTTGTGTTTAATTACAATGTAAATGCACTTCCCAGTATTTTTAATTCAATGTTCCCACGGAACCAGTTTTTTCATAATTATCCCACTAGACAATCTAATGAGTTTCATTTACCCCTCCTGCGAACTTTACTGGCTCAGAATACATTTATATACACCGGTCCTAGATTTTAGAACTCACTAAGCTGTGAAATAAGAAATTCCCCATCTCTGTATTCTTTTAAGCGCAAGTTGAATTTTTTTCTATTAAATCCTCTCTGATGTCCTTTTTTTTCTCATTAGCTATAGGTTTCGGGTTCATCATCCACCCACCAATCATCAATCACTGAATTCATTATTACGTAATGAAGTAGCCATCACAATCCTTGCTCAGCTGAATGCAGCGTCAACTCTGAAGTACATTCTCTACCATCCCCTGTTCCATTTCTTTTGTTCAGCTTGTAGGCATTCTCTCATTCTCTCCTCTTCTTTCTTTCCTTCCATCCTTTTCATCTATTCTGGCAAGTCATGTCATGTTGTTGTGTTTCTTCTGTTTTGTCCTGTCCTGTCTTATGTCATATTTGTGACAAGAGTTTGTAAAAAAGTAATTCATAAGTTTTATGAGCGGTTCACAATATACAAGCTTTGCTGTTTAGTGGACCTCTCTATTCTTCTTTTTTTTTCAACTGAAGCATGACTTTGTATCATCATTTTTTGCCAGTATGCGCTCTTATGTTTGTCGATTTCATTTATCTATTGCAAAGGCAAATGTTTTTGTTTATGATGTAATAGCCGATTTATCTTGTGTTATGTTTTGTTGGGAAAAAGAAGAATGAAAATAAATGAATTGAATTGAATTGAATTGAATTGAATTGAATTGAATTGTGTGCCAAAATAAACTGTTGGTGAATACAGCATGAATTTGGTTTCGGTTTTGTTTTGATGATGATGATGATGATGATGATGATGATGATGATGATGATAATTTTAATATACATATACGCCTGAACGTGTACATAATCTACGTACACATAACATAAAAATGCCGAAACATGTGATATGTATCACATTCATTACCTTACTTAGGCTCTATACATAAGTATACAGCGAAGTTCTTAATAAAATATATTACTTTTCCTATCTAAGGCCAACTTCATTAATTTTTCTCTTTCGCAGGACAGAATTGTGTTCTAGTATACGTATGTATAGATATATATGAAGAACTTGCAACCAAAAGGCGCAAAATCCATTGAAAAATGATGGATTTAGCGCCTTTTGGAAGCAAGCTCTTCATATGTACATTATGATATATACAGAGCATTAAACCAAAAAGCGCTAAATCCATTGAAAATGATGGATTTAAAGCCTTTTGGAAGCAAGCTCAATATTCATTAGGTATCAAGGTAGGCATGTTGTTGTAAAGGTAATATTTATCATGATTACTCTAAAGATCTTCTGTTGATTTATGAAAGTCTTCTTGAAATCGTTTATTCTCGAAGGCCTACATCAATCATTTGAATTGTGACACAAAGCACACAAAAGCTCCTTTGGTTTTCAATTTGGTTTAAGTAGTCAGACTGGGTCATCATAATGAAAGACACCTTCATTGCAATGTACAAACATACAAACGAAGAGAAGCCAATTGGATTTATATATGTGACCGTGCATCACAAAACGAACAAAAAGTCGCACATAGTGATTTTGTGTGAGGACTGAAAATAAATGAAATGGGTCAACGTAACCAATCTTGAGTCTTTCATATTTTCTGAAAGAGCAAGTCTTTTTCTATACTATATCTAAGTTTGGGATCATAAAACAAACAGGAACTTGTGTTTTCGGCAGTTTTTCTCGATCACTTTTTGGTGGAATAGTGTGATTAGTTGTTTCTCATAGAACCCTCTTCCCATTTCTCAAAAACCCTGTCCATACACTTCACTTTCAAATCGAATAACTTTAAAAAAAAAAATAATGCAACTACATTGATAATTGACATTAATCATCTACAGAATATGTTAATGACGCATGATAAATTTCAGCTTAATCTGATAATCCCTTCATTGTTGTTGCTCCACTGGTCAACATCCTGTTTTTTGTTCCATTCATCCCACAGGTAGCATAGTTTCGGTAAAGATTAAGCGCTTGAATACACCCTGTACTTCAGAGCCTGTTTTCTCAGTTCACACTTTCTAGAGTGAGTCCTTTCTTTCCACAATTTAAATAGGTTAGGAGAGTCCATTTGAATTGAGTTATACATCATTTTAAAGCTTAGAGTCTGTTCTTTCGGAATCTATCATTAACTAAAAATCCATGTCTGGCGACTTTTTGTGTGTTTTGTGGTGCAGGGTCACATATGATTCTCGAAGGAGTGTAAACTATATATATGAGTATCTGAATATAAGAACGACCCATACCAAGTCCACAGCAGAAAAGACAATTTCAAGTAAACTTAAAAAAAAATTCATACCTTTTTTATTTGTGCAATAATATTCTATTTAACTGTGACGGGAAGGCAACATTGTATATATACAAATTAGAACATTATATTATTATGACAATTAACATTTGCATTAATTGTGGAGAGGCCATTTTGTGTGATGGACTTGGGTCGTTCTTTGAATCATTTACATGATATTCTGCTATAGAGATGAGAGAAGGACGAGGGAGGACGCTATAATATGATGTAAGAATGACCCAAGTCCTTCATTTTTATATTCATATACGATTTAACTCATTCATTTCAGGCTCTTCCGGGGGTAATTAGGATTTATCATTTATACACAAGAGTCCATGTATAAGCTACAATTTCCCATGTCAAATTGAATTTGGCCAAAAATTGGACTTGGGTCGTTCTTATATTCAGGTCTTCATTATTTATTTATGTTTAAGTTATTGAATGTACAGGCAGACTCATCATATATTCAGCTCGGGAAATGGGATTCAGAAGATTTTATTTGGTACACAACTTCAAGGGGGATATAGTACTATCTTTGCTTTTTTAATCAGATAATTTTGGGCTCCTAAGACCTCAAGTCATAGGGAATTTGCTGTTTTTTGGTTTGTTTGGTTTTTTTTTGCTCAATCATGTTCTAATACACAGCTTTGAAAACAAGTGCACTCGTTAGGATGACCACTGCTACAGCCAACTTGGTTGGCTTGGTTTATTTCTGCGTTTTCTTTCTGCAAATACAATAACATAATTATGAAAATAAAGTGATACACAGTATGCAAAAAAAAAGAGGAAAGTATAACATACTGATCAATAATTTTCAATTTCATGACAATATCAGTCTGTGAGATGAATCCAAGCAAAATGTTACGGCATACTGTATTTATATGTGAACAATGAAGAAATCAAAGAAGAATCTTACATTATACGAATACAATACAACACCAATAAACCTACACATAAAACTCTTAATCTTAACGTTGTATAACAAACAAATTTGCGCTCGGTATAAGCAGTCAGCATGTGAATATTGGTGTAGTCGTTATGAAAAGGTCTTAAACAATTTTTGAACGGCTCGAGTCGTTGTAAGCAGGTAAGCTGCAATTTTGATCAAACTTCGATAAGATACTAATTTAATAGAGTGTTATGCTCCAACTCCCCCCCCCCCATAGTTGATCTCATAGTTATAGTACATACACGAAAATGGATATCTGTAATAACGGTATCAATGTATCTATCCCAGATCCGTTACACAACATACGACAAACCTATCACATCATGATAATGAATTTATGCATTTTCAGTATGGAACTTGTTTAAATCGTTTGATATACATAATTCTGAACAAATATGACACCTCACCTCACCATGGTTGTGTGCTTATAATCCAATATTGTTTGTCATAGCTTTCAGAGATCATTCTTTACCTTTGTTCAGTAGATAACAACGATTGGTGATTTGTATCGTTTGCATTTAGGACAATGATTATTAACATGTACAAACTTACGAAGCACTTCCCCCTCCCCTTCGTGTTTGAATCCATGTTAAACACACACACACACACACACACACACACACACACACAACAACAACAACAACAACAACAACAACAACAAAGCTGTATATCACTTTAAATCCTACCTGGCAATGAAATGAATTTGCCTCTGTCTAGGACCATTTTTTCAAAATCAGTATTCCCTTTTCCGGCCCTAAATTTTGGAATTCTTTAGATAACAGCATAAAAGAAGCCATAAGTTTAATAACTTCTTCTTTTATATTTTGATTTCAAGTGATTTGCCTCAGTTTTCATTAATTCAGTACATAATTATTCTAATAAGATATTGTTCATGAGGGCATGGATCTTACAGGTCCATGTTAAGGGGAATGAAGATTATACGAACCAAGCTTTTTAGCAGTCCCCTCCATTTCCCACAAATCTCCTTTCAAAATTTTGTATGACTATGTATAATATGCAAATATTTTTCCTTTTATTCATACTTTGTTGGAAATGAAATGAAATGAAATGAAAAAAAAATCAGGGCAAAGTCCCCTCACATCGATATATTTCAAATCTCACATGCTTGATCAACTAAATATTTCTATTGCATACTGTCAGAACAGATATGCAAGTGGAAACAGGTCGCAGTGAACTATAGTCCTCAAATACTTCACATGAGCCCGTTACGACATAATAAGCAAATAGTGGTCGTAGGCATACGTAACATGATGTGAGTTTGTGTGTCACTGGTTAATTCCTCACTCGTGAAATATCTATCAAAATCTGTTGGATTCTATTTCCTTCTTGGACATCCTGTATTAAATTCATATATAAAACCCAGGGTTCACCCATCAAACCATCGCCTAAACAAATACTTGATTTTATTCTTCTTCCAGCCTTGTGGTAATGATGAGTGTTAGGGTCGTCATAATATATTATATTTTACAAATTGAGATACCACAACGTTCTCAACCGAAATAATGGAAATTGTCGCACATTAGAAAGTAATGAAAATTGATCGAACACTGATCGAAACTATGACAAACAGAATGACCTTTTTAATTTTCTTGCACACAAATTCAGCAAAGTTGATCAATGACACTCTTGAGTTCTGCTGTACATCGCATTGTATCGCTTTCGTAAAAGCCTGGGAGATTTTATTGTACAATGAGATAATACTATACGTAGTGATATGCCTCAATTTGATATATACGGAACAATCAATGATTGACATCTTCAAGTGGTGTACGTACATGATTTTTTCTTTTTCGCTTCCTTGAATTTCTTCTATGAGTGGAGAAACATCGCAATGCAATAAGGGCAGTCGACTGATTCTTTTTTTTTAATAGTTTTATTGACGTTGTTAACGCAGGTAGGGAGTGGCCGTGTGTGTTGCGCAGTGCCAATGCGCGCATTGGGGCTCCACTTCACTCATGACAAAATCGCACTGCACACATAGCATTCGACTTTACAGGAGGCAAACTGTTGCAGTGTCTGCGTCTTTCCTCCGCCGGGGATATTTTGCATCGAACAAGAGTCGGTGATTAATATCCACTTCAGAGTAATTATTGGACGTATCGTTTATTGCGATCTGGTGAAAAATGGCATACCTGACACGGTCTTTTGCTGTACTCATCTTTTCTAATCCAATTCTTACTTCCTTAATTTTGGAATCTAACAAGCCGCGTAAGTATTTTTTTTTTCATTTTATCTTCCTTCCAACTTTCCCTCGTGTTTCTAGGAGCTCTTGAAGTAATTACAATATCGATTGGAAAAGTGTACTTAGTCCTTCTACCATTAATTAGGTTCATATCTACTTGTGATGACCAAAATGTTCTGTACGGAATCCTTCTTACTTATTAACAATGAGCGATGACATATTTTTTTTTTCTTTTTCTTAACCCATCTCTGTCTTTGGAAGCCTTAATCATTCAAAGCTACTAAGATTGTCAATATCTTCATATTATTATTTCATTGAGACCTAAGATAAATCCTTCCAGTTTTCTAATCGACACAATTCATGAATTAATTGTATATGGGTAGATTGCTATGAACCCCTTTCCCGCATTTTACATCTTGCAGATCTGACACTCAGGAATTGTTCGAGAAAACCTCTGGAGCGCGAGATATCATGTGACAGAAATTGCGTCACCAACGAAGCCTGGGTTATACAGGCACCTCGTGGACGACGAATTCTCTGTGAAATTGAGGCGATTAACAACGGGATACTGGGAGTTTTCATTCAAGACGAAATAGCGAACAAAACGTCTCTGATCTTTACTATGAATCAAAGCCAGCTTTCCTCCTATTTATCACTGACCTACCGGATAAAAATGTGGATATGGTATATATGTCTACCCGGTTAACTTTAAGCTGAGCGTAAGGTGTTTCGAAGGTAAATACCTGCTATAGCGACATTTGTATAATTGCATTAACTCTTTATGTGCCATGGTGGCAACCCCCTGTGTGCTACGTTATTCTGAGACAGGAAGGTAGTCATGCTCTGAGAAAGAATTTTGTTTTTTCCAATCTATATAACTTCTACAAATTTCTGTTAAGACGGGCATACTAGTAGGCAAAGTTAAAGAGGAATGCCAAGCTTTGTTTCGATATAAATTGTATGACGAATCTATTTTCAATTTTTCTTTTGAATGACCAGTTGCTACATTACTGTAAAGGCATGACTTTTGCACATAAAACCGTGACAAAAACTTAGAATGTACGAGCAAATCTAGTAGGGAACGCCGCTTGAAAGTCAATCGCCACATAGAATGCAAGCCGTATATGAGAGGAACAAAAGCACGAGAGACGCTTTCATTGTGCCGCGGGATTAGCAGTGATTAGTGATTTATCGATCGGTTTTGGCGGCTTTGTTTGTTGAGCAGAATATGCGAAGTTGCCACGCCGTCGACTGGGTCGGACGTGCGAACGTGGCACATAAAGAGTTAAGCAAACACTGAGTAGAAACTATATTATCTTCATTCTTTGAAAACAGTAGATCATGGCGATAAATTTGACTCACTGAAAAGTGATGAATATTACACTTAAGTTCTTTTTAATGTATCAACAGCAGTGTAAGAAATAGTCTATTATACTGTGTCCCTTCTTACTTTGGAAAGAGATTGCCCAGTACAACTGTATCTTCAAACTAGACGAAATTGTTCATCATTTTTATTTCTTTGCATAAATCCACGGTAAAGAATAACATAGTCGACTATTGCATCCTTCGAGTCCATCACGTTCATTTTTTTTTCGTCTGTCGTTTTTGTCACGATAAAATAATCATTCAATATTTTATATTGTTCATTCCGATGCCTTTGATTGATAGACACGCGAACTGAATATAAAAGCTAATGCATTATAGGCATGTTTTAAGTCACTTTCGCCATCCATTCTGTCAAACAATATTGTATGTATGCACCCCGCTCTGTTCTCGGCCTGTATATTTTGTTCTGGGCTGCCACGTGTTCAAGTAACCGTTTACAGTGGCAGTAATTCTTCTACATAATTTCTTAGTGATAATTTGCAAATTTGTTGATGCAATATATATGTTTTGTTAATAGAATTAATTAATGTATGCATCTATTATCTTTCTTCGAATCATGAACACTGTACTCCGTAAATTGATGTTATCTGTGGTACATTGTTTTACTGAAAAGAGTTTGGTTTATGCATGAAATTATGCTGAGAAAGATGAAATCAATAGAGCAAACAAGCAAACAAACATAGAATATAAACCACTTCTAACACAGCTAAAGTAAAATAAATATACATTATAGGGGCAAAGAAAATATACTCCTCAGTGTGTTCCATTTGATTTTTTATTCTGTTTTCATTCATGTACACTAGCTAGTCCACAAAAACAGCAACAACAACTACAAGAGGAAACTGAATTGGCAATGCTTGCAGTAAATAAGTCCATTTAAAGCAGACGTCACTATTTTTAAAGGGGAAGGCTAGTAACTGATCAGTGGGAATCAGTGGAAATGCTGGGAGATGATTGTTCCAATCCTCATGGGATTCATTCAAGAGTTCATTGTATACCTAATTGTTGTGTGAAAATGATTTGCTTCAGAACGGTCTCATATTCAAGTAATGTGCAGATTCAAGTTAATGCTCCGTCACTGACCAGGGACGCTAACCTGGAAGCATTAAACTGCACATTACTTGAATATGAGACCATTCTGAAGCAAATCATTTTCACACAACAATAGATATACAATGAACTCTTGAATGAATTCCATAAGGATTGGAACAATCATCTCCCAGCATTTCCACTGATTTCCACTGATCAGTTACTAGCCTTCCCCTTTAATGTAAAGTCAAATCACATGCTACGTTATGTAATTAATAGCTTAAATAGTCTTAGAAGATGATATGCAGACATATTTCAAGAGGATCTATTGACGCTATCCTCACACAAATCTTGACTTTTGTATAGTGCAATCAATATACTCCTTATATTTTAAGTCAAACAATCCAGTGCAAATTCATGAATCTGTCCATTTATTTTCATTAAGCACCATCTGTAAAAATAGTAGGAGGACTCTCTAACGATGAAGGCTTGGTGATTGTGGAACCAGACAGATATGTGGGCTATGATGGATTTAACGTCGCAGCTGCTCAAGTGGTCTGTGAAGAGCTCGGCTTCCTAGCAGCAGAAGGGTACATACCTCGTACATTGCCTAGCACAGCAGCACGGAGCAGAACTCTGATACGGCTGCAGTGTCCTGAAGGTGAATCCGGCAGTATTGAGCATGCTGATTTTACCAAAATGTATTATATGTGTGCAGTTATAAGGTTAACTTTACAAAGAATAGTAGCTTTCAATTTCAAGATGTTAAGGAGATGTAGGTAAGATCGACATCTCAAGTTTCGGAATACACTTGAAAGGGAATCAAAGTCGGAAATGTTTATGAAAGTTCGTAATGAAGGTCTATTACCGTTCTAGATTGGCACATTCTCCACAAACTCCCGACTTACGAGTTAGAGTAAATAAAGTATGTTTGAGACTTTTCTCCTTGTCTTCATCAAAAGAAGATAACTGCTTGTCATAAATATTTTACGTGCAAAATGAAATAACCAAACCTTTACAGAGTTTGTTGTTCTTTTTTTTTCATTATATTGCACAGGTTATACATATACACGAACTATAACGAAGTGTTTCTCGACGAGAACAGATTGTCCCCGAAATGAGGCTGTGAAGCTGAAATGCCAAGGTGAGATTAAAGGAGACTTTGGGAGAATTTTGAGAATTTTGTATTACTTGAACAAACAAAAATTCTTTCAGGTGTAAGTTTTCTTCAATTTATCTCCCTCAACAAATGCAGTTTGTAAAATCGCAACTGCTGATCTGTAAATCATTTAACAAACATCTCGGAAAAAAGGAACCACGGGACTCAAACCTGTCAATTACATCTGTTTTCCGGGCAGCGACACTACCACCAGGCTATCCCTGGTTGCCGGCAGTGACACGATGAACACAAAACAAATACCCAAGCTTAGAAATCCCTGCATTGTTAACATTTCAGCAAATGGGCTATCTTCTCAGATGGATAATGAAACGAACAATAAAATTGCTAGTAGAATATTTGTTCATCTGCTCAAGATCCACAACAAATTCCATATACATGGCCCTACCAATTTACATGATGTGAAATTATATGAATTGTCTGGAATGACCCTTCAGCTATTGCAAGTCAAAAACGACTCGAACATTTATATTAAGTTTGTATAACAGCTGTTCATATAATTATGTTATGTCGTATACCCTGCAACCAAGTTACCCTAAAAAGAAAAAAAAAACATGAACATAGCAGTAAATACAAACTAGACTTGGAATTTGTCAACACTGACAAATTAGGTGATCCGATCTGTTCGAAAATCAACGATTTGAGTCTCCTGATCCCAATAGGCATGACCATACCGGTTTCATCTGTGTTTAGTGGACATTGGCCGTGTGATGTTTGGATTCTCATTTAGAAAAGGTAGTCAGACCTGACATCTATGGTACACAATTCCGTATACACTAACGAAGATACAGAATGAAGTATATTTGACATTTGACCCCAATTTCCACAGACAAGATGGCATCTGAGCAAAAAGTGGTTATTTTGTGAAATGATCCTTGTAACATGGTCTTTACGTGTGCAAAATATGGGAAAGATAGGACATGTATTCACCAAGATACAGGATGATACATTTATGACCTTTGACCCTAATTTACATACCCAAGATGACGTCTGATCAAGTAGTTGTTATTTTATGAAATAATGTACGTGACATGAACTAAACATGTGCAAAATATGGGGGTGATAAGGCCTGTTTTTCTTGAGTTATTGTAAAGAAAGTTGCAGAAAGAAAGAAGTATCTCAATACATTGAAGATTGGCTTTAATTTCAACCACGTTTTTTGACAAGATCCCGACATCGTATGAAAAATGGAGGGCACACTTTCGATAGCGCAAAGTCTCAGCTACAACATACTAAGATCTGGGAGAAATTCACCAAAGAGTAAGTGAGCTAGTGCTCGATAAAGACCGTCATGTCGATTTTCATTTCCAGAAAAATTCCCTCCCATAGAGATAACACGTAAACTGGTTAAATTTGACAAGGTTACATTATATCCATTTTCACGAGGTGAAGACATCATCCGATTAAAACTTTGATGAATAAAACTTAAAGAGTATTAAATTGGCTACAACATACTAAATTCTGGACGAAATTCACCGAAGGGTAAGTGAGCTAGTCGTCGATAAAGACAATCATGTCAATTTTCACATCTAGACAAATTCCCTCCCATAGAGATAACACGTCATAATGAAGATAAAGAAAGAAGTACATATGACCTTTGACCCTACTTTGCACAGACAAGATGGCGTCTGAGCAAAAAGTGGTTATTTTGTGAAATGATTCTTGTAACATGGTCTTTACGTATGCAAAATATGGGAAAGATAAGACATGTATTCACCAAGATACAGGATGAAACATTTTTGACCTTTGACCCTAATTTACATACCCAAGAAGGTGCCCGATCAAGTAGTTGTTATTTTATGAAATAATGTAGGTGACATAAACTAAACATGTGCAAAATATTGGGCTGATAGAGCTTGTTTTTCTTGAGTTATTGCAAAGAAAGTTGCAGAAAGAAAGAAATATCTCAATACATCGAAGATAAGCTTTAATTTCAACCAAATTTTTTGACGTGATGCCGACGTCGTATGAAAAAAAGAAGGACACATTTACGATAGCCCAAAGTCTCAGCTACAACATATTAAAATATGGGAGAAATTCACCGAAGCATAAGTGAGCTAGTGCTCGATAAAGATAGTCATGTCAGTTTTCATTTCCAGGAAAACTGCACTCCCATAGAGATAACACGTAAACTGGTCAAATTTGACAATGTTACTTTTAATCCCTTTTTACGAGGTGATGCCGTCATCCAATTAAAATGTTGTTAGTAAATGACTGAAAGACCATTTAATGAGCTACAACATATTGAAATTTGGATGAAAATCAACAAAAGAATAAGTGAGATATGCTTGAGCAAACTTAAAATTCGATGACGTCATTTTGAAAATTTACTTTTTTTACTTTATTAAGAAATTTGATATCTTTTCATCATTTTTCCAGCATCGCCAACCAATGAAATGACATGTCCAACTCATCAGCTTTCAGAATATGTAAAAAAAATTGGGGGTCACCGTCCATCCTGACGAGTAAAATTGGATTTAAAATTGGCGGTTTTTTGCATTGTTGCGCTGTATATCGCCATTGACGCGCGCGCGGAATTTCAACTTTGACGGGCCCGTGTGACGTCATATTGGGTCAGATTGACGTGAAACTTGGTAGAAATATTCCTTGACATTTCAGGCATCCGATAAATGTGAAAAAACGGGAAATTTCTATTGCATATGAGCTGTGCGTGCGTATATGCGCGCGCGCGTACGCGTCCGTCCAATTTTTTCAATTTTTCAAAAAATGCTCCAAATGGTCTGAAACGTGTGCAAAAAAATTTTGAGCTCGATTTGAGCATACAAATATTTCAACGCGCGCGTACGCGCACGTTTTAAGAGAAAATATGAATTTTGAGAATATGAGTAACATGCGCATAACTTGAAATGTATGTGACGTAAATTTCATTGAAAAATTCCATTCCATTAATGAGATATGAATGAAAATGTGTTTTCATATAATGACGTCATAGTGACGTCATGGTCGACTGATCACAATGATACATTAGATTTGTCGTCTTTGGGACATGATACATATACGGTATGAGTTTGAAATTGATACTCTGAGAACTTTTTGAGTAAGTAGATACACAACTTTTGTCCAGAAATAAGAAGAACCAACAAAGAATCCGTAGAGATACAGAAGGTGATCCGAGAGGATACTCGGATCACCTAAAAAGAAAGAAAAAAGAAAAGAGAAACACCTTAGAGTTGGTGTGACTTCAAATAACGCTATTAATCATGATGGAGCCCAGTTCTCTGTTCCAAATTGAGTTTTATATTTTGTAAAATCGTTACATTAAAGTGGAATTTCAAAATATTTTAATGTCGACGTTAAACGTTGCGATTTCAGGAAGTCTGTAAACATGAGCTTCGATCTTCTTTACTCAAATGGCTAGTCCACAGTGTTGATGCTGTTAAAACCATTTTTTCCATCTATTTACATGATCTGTATTAGGATATAAAGTCCAAAAATTACATTGTTGGAAGGTAAACATGGTAAAGAATCTGATTCATATGATCTTGCTAAAAATATAAGTTCTCTCAAATTCGTTCCATGACTCGAAATCTCTTCGGACGTGAACATGCCTTTTGCAATGTTGATTTTTTATATACATTTGTGTGTGTATATATATATATATATATATATATCTATAATAGTAAAAGGCGAAGTTGTTGTTGTTGTCGGGGCCTTATGTATTTCCTGTTTTATTCCGGCGTTGCTGGTTTGTCTATCTCCTCCCGAGCCGTCGGCTCCGGGCCCCCGAGACCGGTGCCGTTGGCAGCGGGAGGGTCTCTTACGTGCCTTGGACCGGCTTTCGTCCGCGCTCCGCCTCCGTGTCGACGTCGAGGACGAAAAAGAAAAATTAATTAGATAGATGCATAATGCATTTTTGCGCGTGACGTCAGAGCCGAGCGTTTAAATATTCACCGATCGTGCGCTGGACTCTTGCTTTCTCGATCGTCCATCTTTTAGCTTGCAGAGACAGTGGGGATACTAAAGTCAAAAAGATGATGGCGTGCAGCGAAATCTCTGTCATATTCCGCCGGACACGCACGCACGCACACAATGTACTCTCGGGTACGGTACGGTATGCCAGTGTGTGGACGGCCTGCGCCTGTGTATGTATTGACGATGGTTACACGAAACACTAACTGCGTGCGCGTGATATGGACACTCATTATGTCATTGTTAGTATACAAGGGCATTTACGTACAGCGACGTTCGCCATTGGCGTGCCCAAATGAAAACAACGAATGCTGTTATTTTATTGTATTTTGCACAACTGCAGGATACTATGCAGCTCAGGTACGTCATTTAGTTACTCTCAAGTCGGGTATCATTGCACTCAGACTGTTCAGGACGGCTAAATATCCACTTAAATTTTGTCCTTGCCGATCGTACCCTTCCATATCAGAGTACACGCACCGCTGTTCATTCGTTTACTGCATGGCTGCTGTAAACATGAATATTCATAAGACGAGCGGACGCGGGGGAAACCCTCGCTTTGCTGACCGCCAATTTTTGAAGTTACAAGTGGACATCAAATGTGCGGTTCTATGGTGCATGAAATCAAGTTTTGGTGACAAAAATAAAAAAGAGGGAGCAAATGACGATAAAAATATTCTTCTTTCTCCCATAACGTGGGGAAAGAAATATTAAAGAAAAAATACGAGGCCCTGAGACCCATGGATTCCCACGGGTGCCTACTTATTAAAGCTATAATGACTATCATCTCCCCTCCCAAAATAATTTTATTAAATGAAATTAAATGTAATAATAGTATTCATAATAATAACAATAATGATAATGTACAGTCTGAAGCAGATAAACGGGTGAGGATTATGTAAACATATTGTCGTTGTGTGGGATTTCTTTTTTTAAATGATGTGTTAAAAAATAAATATTATTCATGACATACGCCATTTTTTAGCTTTTTCATGAAGAGAAAAGATGTGTACGTGCGTTGGGGCCAGAAAGGGCTCATGTTTGTTTGGGTGTTTTTGTTTTTGTTTTTGTTTTTTTTTTCCAACGGGCGTCGAGACTGAGGGTACTGTAAATGGCATGGGGGAGGGGAGATATGCAGGGCAAAATGTCAATGGCACCCCCTTCCCCCGTGCTTCGACGGGAAGAATCTTTGGGCAAAGAAGACAACCCTCGAATTTCCACGGGTGCTGCTAAGTTGATCTGTGATAACAGCAAGCGGGGTTATTTTAAAGTCCCATTCCATGGACCGGCTCCTCAGCTCATGTGTTAGGAGGGGATGGCCATGGGTAGAAGAGGGTGCAAAAGAAGGAAGGAGAAAATAATAAAGTTCTTTCTTTCTGACTACTAAAAACGTGGCGAAAAATAATATGAATAAATACCCACGGATGCCTGCTTATTAAACCTATAATGACTATATCATCTCCCCTCCCAAAATAATATTTATTAAATGATGATACAATAATAGTATTCATAAAATAATGAAAATAACGAGATATGAAACTCGTCACACTGAAGACGAGTTAGGTGATACGCTTGGGGTCATCAGATGTCGGTCATCCGTGATCGACAAAAAAAAAAAGAATATAATATAGCACCTTGAAGTTATAATGAGATACTTAGTTGAACTTTTTTGGGCCGACATTATTCAGATCACATTTGTTTTTCTGTCACACAAACTAAGTGGAAATTCTGTGCGTGTGCGACTAAGTCGATTTACGGACTTTTTGAGTACGTACAGTGCATAAACTTAGACCCCGTTTACGGTGCGGGGCTGGGCCGAGCCGCGGCCGAGCTGCGGCCAAGGCCAACCTCCATTGCGAGGCCGAGCCCCGCAATTTAGTCCGTTTACACTGCCGGGCTCGGCCGCGCTTTTGATTCAAACCTTTCAATATTTTGTCGTAGTGGCGCTCTACTTTTAAACAAACGCAATTTGGTATTGTCTGGTTTTCAGATCCTTTGCCAACTGAATTCCGTGCATGGCGACGAAGTCGCCGTTCGGGCAAAGGCCTTTGCCGAAGGAGAAAATCCTTTGCAGGACAAAACCACCTTAAACTATGCTAGTTTTCGACGTTGAAGTGGTTAATATCCTGAATAGCGAAATAGTGCAGGCGAGGGTTTGGAAGCCAGACTAAAAGTGGCCGCGCATTTAGCCCAGTTTGCGTTTACACTGAAGGCTGGGCGCGACCGCGGCTCGGCCGCGGCCGAGACCACCTCCAGAGCGTGGCCTAATGCGAGGCCAACTTTGGCCCCGCATTTGGCCTTTTGCGCGTTTACACCGAAATGAAGGTGGGCTCGGCGCGGCCGAGCCGCGGCCGAGCCTCGCACTGTTAACGGGGTCCAAGTGATCCTCGGCACGTACAAATAAAACATGACAATAGGGAGCTTTAGATTTTGACGCGCGGACGTTTGAGACGACGAGTGCGCTGGACGTTCTCCTCTCCCCGCGTCGTGTGGAAAAGTAGCTTTAGATTACGCTGGGACGCAACGTATAAAAAATAAAATCGCGCCCCCATATGATCAGTGCATGAAGAAGCTCTCTACGTCGCAAGCTGTGCGGACGTGAAAATAGCCCAGCATGCGTAGTGAAAAACTCAGGCGACGCAAGCTAAAAATAGATTGACTTTACGCGCGCTACTGCGCAAGCTCAGACCATGTTTTTTTCCTTTGAACGTCCGCGCGTCTAAAATCTAAAGCTCCCTAATTAAGTGTTTATAACCATCCTGGCTTTAACAGTGGCGTTTTAAAACATGACCTTTGACCATTATTTACATAACCAATATGACTCCCTCTAATCTTGCTATCACAATGATCAGTTCAGAGAGCTCTTACAGCTATATACAAGCCTGTGAGATTTACCAGCAGTTAAACCAATGAAGCCTCCGATACTCGAAAGTATGGTAAAAATAGTAAAGTATTATGGAAGGAATTGAATAGAATTCGTGGTGACAATAAGCATATGTCTATTATACCTGGTGAACTTGATGGTGATAAATTAAACAGGTTTTTTGTTAATGTTGGTGAAACAATATCTAGATCTTTTAAAGACGAAGCTTTTAAATGGTATCATCCGCAGTGTATTCATTTTTTTCAATTCGATAGTATCGACTCAAATAGAATCTTTACATTATTATCGAATCTACCAACAGATAGTAGTATGGATGTGTTAGAAATGGATGCAAAACTATTGCAGGTTGCTGCACCAGTGATTTATACCTCTCTTTGTAGATTGTTCAATGAAAGCCTGACAACTGGTCAAGTACCAGTAGATTGGAAGAAAGCAAGAACGACACCTGTTTACAAAGGCAAGGGTTCGAAGAATGACCCTACCAATTATCGACCAATCTCTGTAGTTTGCCATATATCTAAACTCTTGGAAAAAGAGGTCCATAAACAGTTTCTGAAATATCTCCAGAGCAACGATTTAATCAATATTGATCAATTCGCTTTCCTTCCCGAACATTCAACGCAAACTTGTTTGCATCGTGTTGTGGATGACTGGTACGAAGCGTTTAACAACAATGAATGTGTAGTAGCCTGTTTTCTTGATATATCTAAATGTTTTGATAGTATTGATATGAATATTGTGTTGACCAAGCTTAAATGGTACGGAGTTCAGGAATATGAGTATAAATGGTTCTCCAGTTATTTACATGATCGAAGTCAAGCTGTCCGGGCGCATGGATCTTTGTCAAAGTTTCGTGATATTAGAGTGGGTGTGCCCCAGGGTAGTATACTAGGACCCCTTTTATTTTTGTTATTTATGAATGATATAACTCAGTGTCTTAGATTTTCACAATGCAATATATATGCGGATGATGTGGTTATATATACCACCAGTAGGTATGTTGATGAAGCATCCTCACGTCTGCAGTCAGATCTGAATGATTTATATCTTTGGTATACTAGGAATAAGTTAAAGATCAACGTTGATAAAACCAAAGTGATGGTTTTGAGTATTTCCAAAAAATATGATCTGAATATTTGTATTAATGCTGAACGTATTGAGCAAGTTCACAGTATTAGGTACTTAGGTATTGAAATTGATGATAAGTTATTATGGAATAATCATGTACGACAGTTAACGAAGCAGCTAGGTTGTAAAATTTATTTACTACAGAAAATGCGTAAGTTTGTCAATCAAAATGTGTTGAATTTTCTGTATCTCACTCTAATACAACCTTGCATAGATTATGCTTCTTCTGTGTGGGGCCATTGCTCTTCTAAATCACTGGATAATTTGTTACGTCTGCAAAAGAGAGCAGCAAGAGTGGTGAAAAGTAATTATGATTATGTTAATAGTCATGGTGATGATCTTATCAAAGAACTTAAATGGAAATCATTTGAGCAACGACGAGATTATTTTTTGGCAACATTAATGTACAAATGTGTATATGGTTTAGCCCCCACTCGTATGGTTAATGAAAATAATAGAAATGGTCTGTGACAGGCATTCTCATAACACTCGTTCAGCCGACTCACTCAATGTGGTCATTCCAAAACCAAATCGTGCATGTTTTAAGAAGTGCTTTCGCTTCTCGGGAGCTCAAGTATGGAATTCACTACCAGACACTTTACAAAATGCCCGGACTGTTCAGCATTTTAAGCGTGTATATAAGCAGTTATATTTTTTGTAATATGTACTTGTTGTTGTGACCATCTCAGCTGCAGAAAATCCTTCCTGTCGTTTTTATTCTAGTTATTGAAAATTATTTATCTTTGGGCTTTTTTTGTAACCTCTTCTCTGCGAGAGACAGCGAGGGAACATTATCATATCTCTTATATGCTTGTTAATATTATGATTATTCTTTGGTGTGTGTGTGTGTGTGTGTGTGTGTGTGTGGTGTATGTGTGTGGGCGCGCGTGTGTGTGTGTGTGAGTGTGTGTGTGTGCGCGCGTGTGTGTGAGTATGTGAGTGTGTGTGTGTGTATGTGTGTGTGTGTGTGTGTGTGTGCGTGAGTGTGTGTGTGAGTGAGAGATTGGGTGGATATGAGTACTCTGCTGTCATGTGCTCCCTTTGAAAAGGTCATGACATGAATGCCAGCATTTATGCCATGTGGATTCTAATGCTTAGTCCAGATGTGTTTTTCTTTGTCTTTCTCTGCAGTCTTCTCGCCAAAGGAGTTGCAAAGTGAATTTTAGAACATGAATTTTATATTGTTAATAATTAACTATTCATCTGATTTGATATTTTAATTACTGCAGCTGATTTGGATTTTATACTGATGACAATTCATTGTAATGACTGAATTTTTGTTTGTATTTTTATGTTTTATCTCAGGACCTTGATGAAAAACAGCTCATGCTGATCAAGCTATCCTGAATAAATATGTTTCAATAAAAATAAATAATAAAAACAAGGGATATAGAGCAAGTGAGTCTGTTTACATGAGAATGTGATTTATCCCGGACGAAAGTGATACCTCAATTAAAGAGAAAAGGGCAAAAGAAAAGCGGGCCAAACGTACGGCTCTCGCGAAAGAGACATCACCTTTAACCATGTAACTATAGGTCTCCTCCAACTAAGAGTACACTTTGAACGTAAGCTTATACGTGAATGATAATTTATGACGATCTCACGTGATCGACACACATTCAAAGGGGACAGTTAGAAGTGGAAGGAGTGCTTAATCGTGTCATTAATTCCTAATCAATGACACCACTACTATAGGCATATCATAATTTCTCATCTAAAATCAGTGGCCTATAGGACTCATGCACCATTACTTGTATCGTGCATAAACTTTGCTTTTTAAGCTTTGAGTGAAACGTGTCATAACATAATTCTGTAATTCCATCAGCAGTGATTGATATAACAAAGAAGAAAGATATATCACCATATTGAATGCTTAGAACCTAACGGGGGGGGGGGGGGGGGGGGGTTATTATAGCATGATACTCGGTTCTTTACTGCCCAGATGCCAACAACACCCATCACCCACGGCTACGCATAGAGAAACAGCCATGGCGAAAATAAAACTTTGCTTTCTCGTAGGCAGAATGACACAGAACCCCGTCAAACACACTTTTATTGGCAGGGATGGACATGAAAAAGTTCATTACTAATACTAACCAGCGTATGCATTCCATTCATGTGGCGCGAGATACCTCTGTAGCAACATAAAGCCTGTCTTCAACTCCGTTTGTCGAACAATGACAACTTGAAATTTCAAAGAGATGAGCGAGACGCTGTATACACCTGGCCTAATAAGAGTTAATTTATTCAGTTCTCATTCCTACTTCAAGTTGGGTTATGTTATTGTAATCATTCCCATCTGCAGTATAACAAAACCAAAGTGAGGGAAAAGGGGAGAGAAAAACGAGAGGTGGCAAAAGGAAAACTGCATGCACAACTGCAATCCATATCATTGCGTGTGACAAGTGAAGCAAATGCATTAGTTGTTATAGCAGTGTTTTATGAGCATTAACAGGCAAATAGACAGACAATGTCAAATATAATAACCATCAATTTAATGTCAAAGAAGATGGTAAACAAGATGCATTGAAACTGTAACTGCTGCTCTTCTACTTGGTCACGGAACGTCCAACTTTATATTCAACAAAAAAAAAAAATGTTAGGGGAAAGAAACAAATTTAGATATAACATTCTTAAATTAAAAACAAGAAAAAGAAAATGTCCACGTCAGGATTAAAAAAAAAAAAAACTCCGCACGAACATGCATTATATTCTAGATGGGAATACGGTCTTGATGCAAATGTCCAATGATTGTCTCATTACTTTAAAAGCAATCTATGGTTCCCTTACCATCACCAGTACCACACCACAATGACGTCTCTAAAATCAATGGTAGCACATTTATCATTGCATCGTGCATTAACTCCCTTTTCCTAAACTACCAGTGGAACGTGTCATATTATATTGTGTATTTCGATCAGTAGTGATTGACTTTAAAGAAGAAAGATAAAAAATTGAACGCTTACCACATTGCTTCTAGGGCTATTCCAGTTTGGTACTGATCTGTTCTATTCTCCCAGATGCCAGCAACATATATCACCTATGGCTAACTAGTGAAACAGCCATGACGAAAATAAATGACAGAGAACCCCGTCATAATCACTACACTTGGAAAAGTGTTGCCCGAAATTCCTCATTATGAAGCAATATCAAGTCACTTCCTTCCCTGCCTGTCTTTAACTCCGTTATTTGGTCAAACAATAACAACCTGGAATTCCAAAGAGATAAGCGAGACGCCATGCACCTGGACTAGAGTTAATTAATTCAGTTCCCATTCCTGTTCGTTATGTAAACGTACACGTTCCTGAATATCCTGCTACAGTATAACAAGAACAAATGAAGCGAAAAGGAAAGAGAAAACGAATGGTGGCAAGCGGGGTACTTTTTCAAGGGGCAATTTACAACATTACGTGTGACAAAATTAATGAAGCAAATACAACCTCCAAACTCCAATACAAAACAAGGGAAATAGAGTAGCTTTGTTCATGACATCAGAGTGAAGCTCAACTGCAGAAAAAAAGAAAAAAGAAATAAAAGGAAAAAGTCCTGCGGGACTCGATTAACTTCTCTCCTTCCGGTCGGGCATTATAAACACGCAGCGTGCTAAGCGATTCTGCCACACGGAGGATCCGAAGATCTTGTGCTAAACTTAAATCTATCTATGTATGCTATACACAACACAAATTTACATTGATATTCAGTAGGGATATTGTGTGTGTGTGTGTGTGTGCCTGTGTGTGTGTACGTTTACATGAAAACATGATTTCTACATGGACGAAGGTGAATACTCCATAAAAGAAAAAAAAAACAAAAGATATAAGTATTTTGTTTCGTGCTCTTATGGCGTTCGAACCCGTACGTGTGCAACCTCACGTCTCTTGTGACGTCGCCTTTATCCTCTCGGCCATGTACGTCTTGACGAGAAAATATGAGGAACGTAAGCTTATATGTGAAAGATGATTCAGGAATAGTTTGGTCCACATTCCATTCTCATTTTCAGTTTTTAGCTGCAAAATTATCAACCTGATGAGGAGATCTGAAAAAATAAAATGCATGATTACTGCAGCTTATTGTCTGAGCTACCACATACTTAAGTTTCAGAGGAAATGGAGCAAAATCAGCTGAAATAAAGGTGCTTAAACGTTGTCAAGTCAATGCATGGTTTAAAAAAAAAAATCACCTCCCATAGACATAACACGTCAACTTGTCTGATTTTGAGTCTTTACCTTTAATCACAATTTGAAGTATGATGGTAAGTCTTCTCGAACTAAGAGTGTGGAACGTAAGCTTCTACGTGAAAGATGAATCATGACGATCACCCGTGACTGACACATCTTCAAAGGGATCACTTATTAGAAGTGGAAGCCCTCGTGCAAGATAATATTGTCTCAGCAATTCCAAAGCAATGATACCCTTACATTTAGGTGTACCATAATTTCCCTCTGAAATGAATGGTATTATTCATGTACAATTGCTTGCCTTGTCCACAAACTTTGCTTTACAAACTTTCAGTGAAAGGTGTCATAACATAATTCTGTAACTCCATTAGCAGTGATTGACTACATAAATAAAGATAATAATATCAATTGAACGCTTAGCGCGTATAACTAAGGGGGATTTTAGCCTGATGTGTTATTCACTGCTCAGATACCAACAACACTCATCACCTACGGCTACGTATAGAGAAACAGCCATGACGAAAATAAGGTTTTCCTTTTCTTTGGCAGATAGACACACAACCCCTTTAAACACACTATAACTGACATGGAGGGACATGAAAAGGTTCATTACTACTACTAAACAGTGATGCCTTCTACTCATGTGGCAGAAGATACCTCTATAGCAACATAAAACCTATCTACAATTCCGCTATTGGGTCAAACAATAACAATCTGGAATTTCAAAGAGATGAGCTAGACGTCATACACCTGGCCTAGAGTTATTTATTCAGTTGCCATTCCTGCTCCAGTTGAGTTATGTAAATTATTTTCCGACCTGTCTTGTGCAGTGTAACAGGAACAAACGTAGAGAAAAGGAAAGAGAAAACGAAAGGTGGCAAGCGGGGCACTGTGTACTAAGGGCAATTTACAACATTACGTATGATAAACGAAGCAAATCCAACCTCCAGCCTCCGACAAAAAAAAAAGGGAACTTGAGTGACTGTGTGTCGTGGGGTAATGACATCGGAATGAAGCTGAACTGCCAAAAGAAAAACAAAGAAAGAGAGAGAAAAAAAAATAATAGCGTCCTGCGGGTCTCGAACATCTCGTCCTAAGGTAGTGCATAATGACCATGCAGCGCGCTAAGCGACTATAAAGCCACACGGCTGTCCCGAAGATTGGATGTGAAATTCATATCTTTATATCATTTACAACATGAAAAAGTTCATTACTACTACTAAACAGTGATGCCTTCCATTCATGTGGCACAAGATACCTCTATAGCAACATAAAACCTGTCTAAAACTCCGTTATTGGGTCAAACAATAACAACCTGGAATTTCAAAGAGATGAGCGAGACGCCATACACCTGGACTAGAGTTAATCAATTCAGCTCCAATTCCTGCAAGTTATTTAAACGTACATGTTCCTACCTATCCTGTTACAGTATAACAATAACCAATGAAGAGAAAAGGAAAGAGCAAAGGAAAGGTGGCAAGCGGGACACTGTAACAAGGGGCAATTTACAACATTAAGTGTGACAAAATTAATGAAGCAAACCCAATCTCCAAACTCCAATACAAAACAAGGGAAATAGAGCAGCCGTGTTCACGGTTAGGTACACTTGATAAAATAATATGATAAATGACATCGGAGTAAAGCTGAACTGCCGAAAAAAAAAGGAGAGAAAAAGAAAGAACGGAAAAAAGTCCTGCGGGAGTCGAACTTCTCACCTTCCGGTAAGGCGTTATGAACACCCAGCGCACTAAGCGGCGCTAAGCGATTATGCCACACGGCTGTCCTGAAGATTGAATTCGAAACTTAAATCTAAATACTATCGTGAATGTGTGTGGACTTGTGATGGCGCTATTCAACTTCTCACAAGTACCAGCGTGGATTCGATCAATATACAGTTGCAAAGAAAAATTGTGAATCGTTCTGTACATATTGCATTCTCATTTTCAGTTTTAAACTACAAAATTATCAACCTGATGA
The DNA here is from genome assembly GCA_033980235.1 of Diadema setosum. Taxonomy (NCBI): domain Eukaryota; kingdom Metazoa; phylum Echinodermata; class Echinoidea; order Diadematoida; family Diadematidae; genus Diadema; species Diadema setosum. The sequence continues at coordinate 317,830 of JAWLSL010000029.1, forward strand.
GGAGATTTGAAAACATAAAATGCATGATTACTAAAGCTTATTGTCTCAGCTACAACATACGTATGTTTCAGAGGAAATGGAGCAAAATCAGATGAGGTAAAGGTGCTTAAACGTTGTCAAGTCTATGCATGGTGTAAAAAAAAAATCACCTCCCGTAGACATAACACGTAAATTTGTCTGATTTTGAGTCTTTACCTTTAATCACAATTTCTAGTATGATGACGGTATCATATTTCAAAACCATTACATGGACTTGAGAGGCAAATGTTCAAAGTACAACATATCTGAATTTGGGATAAAATTGAGCTTAAACAACAGAGATACGAGCAAATGAATGTCATAAACAGTACCTCAAAAAAATCAATTCCACTTTTTTTATTTAAAATGACGATGTGATGACGTCATCGCGTTTTCCTGGCAATATTGATACTTGGAATGTTATTTACAATTCATATACTTTTGTAATATGCAATGGAAATATAGGGTCAACGGACGATTTAAAGAGCTATGGCGAAATAAACAAAGACATGTTTTTTCACTATATTTGCAGAAAGACGCGCACGCGGAATTTCAACTTTGACGCCAGTGCATTCCTTTGTTATAGGTCGAAATCGATCGGAAATCAATGGATATTGTTACTCAAAGTATCAGGAATCCAAATCAGTCAAAAAAATTGCATTTTCATGTTGCTTACGGGCTCTGCGCGCGAAATTGCGCGGACGGACGCGCACGCGAGAAAATGTTTGAAACGCTTAAAATTGTCTGAAACTTCGAGATTTCCCATTGGGAAGTCGTTTTGAGCCTTTTAAAATTTTGACGCGCGCTTACGCGCGCGTAATGATGACCTGTGTAACTAGCGTCAAGAAGTAAGATAGAGCGTGACCGGAACTTCATGTCCCCCGAAAATGATACAGAAATGACATCTAGTTATGAAGTTATGATCGATCATGTGACAAGGTCCGAAAATCACAAAATGGCGCCTAGATGACGTCATAGATATGTTACTGTCATGAAAACCTTATTGTGGCTAGATTTTGTCATGAGACATGTTGACTGAAAATGTCATGTTATTTCGTAATGTCATTCTTGAGATATTGACGACACAAAATTGTCCAGAAAGAAAGAAGAATAAAAAAAAATAAAGAGAGATTTTGACAATCACAATAGGTGATACGCTGATAGCGTATCACCTAATGATAATGTACAGTCTGAAGCAGAAAAACGGGCGAGGATATGTAAACATATTGTTGTGTGGGTTGTATTTTTTTTTTTTGAATGACGTACGTGGTAAAATGAATATTATTCATGACATACGCCACTTTTCAGCTTTTTCATGAAGAGAAAAGATGTGTGTGCGTTGTGGACAGATAGGGCTCATGTATTGTTTTTTTTTTTTTTTTTTTTTTTCAACGGGCGTCGAGACTGAGGGCGAATGGCATGGGGAAGGGGGAGATATGCAGGGCAAAATGTCAATGGCACCCACTTCCCCCGTGCTTCGACGGGAAGAATCTTTGGGCAAAGAAGACAATCCTCGAATTTCCACGGGTGCTGCTAAGTTGATCTGTGATAACAGCAAGCGGGGTTATTTTAAAGTCCCATTCCATGGACCGGCTCCTCAGCTCAAGTGTTAGGAGGGGATGGCCATGGGTAGAAGAGGGTGCAAAAGAAGGAAGGAGAAAATAATAAAGTTCCTTCTTTCTGACTACTAAAAACGCGGCGAATAATATGAATAAATTCAAAAAAATATGAGGCCCTCAGACCCGTGGATTTCCACGGGTGCTGCTAGTATATATATATATATATATGGGGTATGCAAGTAGAAAATAACACATTTCTTTTTTGTAGTTGTTATAGAAGCATTTCGTGATGGCTCCATGAACAAAGGTGTATACTTCAATTCACTTGTCTTATTTGTAATAATCATTTAGTTCCGTGGTTTTTTTTTTTATTATAGTTTTTCACGGTCAAAGTCATACTTTTGTCATTCAAATTCATTGATGTGCATACAAATTCATACGGCACACGCACGCGAAAATATTCGGGCATTCAAATTTAGAATCCGAGCTATCAATTTCATTTATGGCAGTTCTATTTCTGTTTTCACCAAATCAAAGTCACAGCTGGGAGTTCAATTTGCAAATACGAGCACTGACTTTCATACTCTTGCATTCAAATCCACGCGATAGTCATGTGATAGTCCCGATGAGCTTGTTTGAAACGTTCAATTTCATTTTCATCAGGTTCCTACTTCGTGCAATCAATTTAACGAGGAAAAAGGAGTAGACTTTTTTGAGAAAGGAGAAAAGGCAAACACAACCTATGAAGGCATGATTATAGAGTAATTATGGTTGTTTGCAGGCACTACTGACAAACTGACACACAATAGGCGTTTTCACATCAGCCCGATGTTTCGAAATAGCGCGCTATTTTCTGACTTGGGAAATTTTCCCGATAGCGAAACAGCGCGCTATTTGACAATGTGAACACAAATCAACGCGCTAATTGTATCGCTTTGATCGAGAAAATTTCTCGAGTCCAACTCGGGAAATTTCTGAAATAGCGGGATAGTAGCGCGCTATTTGATAATGTGAAAACGACTCGAGAAATCAGCGCGATATATCCCATTATGCCTAGCGTGTGTGACCCGATCGATCGAGGCAAACTGCACACAAATCACGAGGAATTTTTGAGAGGGCACACACATTACTTATGCTGTTTGCACATACTCAGCTGTCGAATTAGCTCGACAAAAATTCGGGCTGATTCTCTTCGGGCTGATGTGAATAAGAAATGAAATAGCGCGCTAACTCGCAATCGCGAAAAATTTCTCGAGCTTGGATTTTTATCGGGCTGATGTGAACGCCTAATACTGATCTCACATAGTCCCGCAAAAGTAGACCAGTTTGATAGCAATACACAACAAACAAGACGTATATAATGTTCATGTATCAGTTTCATTAGGTGTTTTCACATCAGCCCGATGTTTCGAAGTAGCGCGCTATTTTCTGACTTGGGAAATTAACGCGATCACGAAATAGCGCGCTACTTGATAATTTGAACACAAATTAGCGCGCTAATTGTATCGCTCTGATCGAGAAAATTTCTTGAGTCCAACTTGGGAAATTTCTGAAATGGCGGGATAGTAGCGCGCTATTTGATAATGTGAAAACGACTCGAGAAATTAGCGCGATGCATCCCATCATGCCTAGCGTGTGTGACCTGATCGATGAGGCAAACTGCACACAAATCATGAGAAATTTTTGAAAGTGAACACATTACTGATGCTGTTTGCACATGCTCAGCTGTCGAATTAGCTCGAAAAATTTTCGGGCTAATTCTCTTCGGGCTGATGTGAATAAGAAATGAAATAGCGCGCTAATTCACAATCGCGAAAAATATCTCGAGCTTGGATTTTTATCGGGCTGATGTGAAAACGCCTAATGTAGTCGAAATAGTTTTTTTTCCCCGAAGGTGTCAACCAAAATTCCGTATTATGCTCGTCTGTAGGCCTATACAGTGCCTAATGTTAATTATTTGTTTGTTTGTTTGTTTGTTTGTTTCATTTTCCATCCAAGAATATGGCTGGATAGCTCATATTCAGCTGCAATAGCTGGTCCTCCGTATGGGGTCCAGTTGGATGTACGGTTGGACCACTTCACCGGGTTAAACACCCTGCTCTTTTCGATTAATGAAATTTAATGAAGTGGGATCTTTTACGTGTATGAGTTGTGACTCTCTCACACATGGGACCTCCATCTTTTATGTCCAATCCGAGGGAAATGTGTCTGTATATTCTTTTTCATGAAGCCCGAGTTCAGAGTTTCCAACGAACAAGTTGAAATCTGTACTTCAGAATAAACCTTCATCATAATTTCCAGTATATTCAAAGCTAAATTAAAAAGAACAGCACATACACAGCCCCAAACTAACTATTTTTTTTTTTTTTTTATTGTAGGCAGTTATTTGGAACTTGGTAGCCGTTTCACAAATTTGAACGACCAACGAGATTCCGTCGCCAGCCTTGACGTGAATCTGAATGCTCATTCCTGAAATGCGTGCTCCTCTCTAAAATTTGAATGCTCCGATAGTGAAATTTGAATGCTCTCGAATGCTCCGACAGTGAATATGAATGCTCCGATAGTGAATTTGAATGCTCCGACAGTGAATTCGAATGACTGGATTTTATGCCCCAGTCACACAGTGTTTTACGATGGGTTACGTCCGCCGCGGATAGATACGGATGAGTGGATGCAGGGGGACGCAGCGTGGACGCAGGCATCCGCAGGAACGTATGTGGACGTAATGCCCCAGTCACACAGTGCTTTACGATGGATTACGTCCGCCGCGGACAGATACGAATGAGTGGACGCAGGGGGACGCAGCGTGGACGCAGGCATCCGCAGGGACGTATGTAGACGTAACTGTCCGTAACTCATCCGTAAATAAGTGCAAAATGACGTCGCAAAATGTTCAAAATTTCGCAGCGGGACGCCACGGACGCAAACTTACGCAAGTAACCGTAACCAAACGTAACTATCCGTAACTGAACGTAACTACCCGTGGCTTGGACGCAGACCATCCGCAAAAAAAAAATTACCTCCCTTCCGTTTGCGTTCGCTTATGTCCACCGTAAGTATCCGAAATTAACCGCAAGTTAACGTATCACAACAGTTTCGTCTGCTTACGGATATTTACGAACAGCTACGGATGCTGCGTACAATACGTCCTTCGACGTTTTCCGTGTTCCACTCGCATGGGAACACAGAGACTCGTGGGAAGCCACACTACTCCTGCTGCCAAGCTGCAGCGCCATTACCTGAAGGAATGCAACAACACAGTCGGAGCGGTGGAGAGGCAGAACTGCATGGTCAAATTATGAAATTTCTCCCACAATTAATGGTCATTTTAAGTGGCACCCATATACCATGTATACTCATGACATCGGTTGACTCTTGGTGCTGAACTTTTTTTCTTGTACTCTTCGAATGGATATTTTTCGAAAAAAGCAATATTTTGGGTAGGGGATGGGGTGACAGCATTTTATTCACTCTTCTGACCGGGGAAGGTGTGGGACAGGGGCAACTAGGCCTATATAAAATGAGAACGAATTTAGTATTTCTCTATAGTCTTACCCATTTTACGCTCCATCGAATGTGTATTCTTTTTTTTTTTTGATAATAATAATAATAATAATAATAATAATAATAATAATAACAATAATAACAATAATAATAATAATAATAATAATAATGATAATAATAATAAAGGACATTTATAGTGCGCAGCTACTATAACATTATACTCTACTGCACATTACAAAATGACATGCATACATGAAATTCAAACAGAAAATTCATTACTTCAAGAGATGACTTGATATTGTACTGGGGTGTGGGAGGGGTGTTTGAAAGTTTTGATGCCTTTTTTTTCCTGTAAATTTAATGAGCATTGCTTTATCATAGATATCTCCTTAACATAATCCAGTAAGTCATGAATATCACTGAACAACGACAGCGTAACCACAGTTTGTCTATTCCATGACTGCAAGTAATATTTTCTTACTCTAATGTTTAACTTTTCGATCTACATTGTATTTTATTTGCGGTATAGTGATGTTATAATATGTGACCCTGCACCACAAAACACACAAAAAGTCGCAACACATGAAATTTTAGTTGAGAGCATATCCTGAAAGAGCAGACTTTAGGCTTTAAAATGATGTATTACTCATATCAAATTGACTCTCCTAACCTATCTAAATATTGGAAAGAATGCACACACTCAGAAAAAGTGTAAACTGAGAAAAGAGGCTCTGAAGTACAGTGTCTATTCAAGCGCTTTTCAAGCCGTGCTGGTTGTGCGATGAATGGGACAAAAAACAGGATGGAAACCACCAGAGTAACAACAATGAGGGAATTATCAGATTAAACTGAAATTAATAATGATAATAATAATAACAATAATGATAATAATAACAATAATGATAATAATAGTAATAATAGTAATGATAATGATAATAATGATAATAATAATAATAATAATAATAATAACAATAATAATAATAATAACAATAATGATAATAATGATAATAATAGTAATGATAATGATAATAATAATAATAATAATAATAATAATAATAATGACAATAATGATAATAATAATAATAATAATAATAATAATAATAATAATAATAAGGCCTTAATTACCCAGGGTAGACAAGTCAAGATCGGCTCGGTTGACCCATTTCACCTATTTTCAGTCCTCACACAATATCAGTGTGTGCGACTTTTTGTTCGTTTTGTGATGCATGGTCACATTATTCTTTACATTTATGACGTTTATTTATATTTGAGTTGCACAAACAAAATTCAAACTTCAAGTTCAAAATTTCATATATCTTTTATTACTGTAAAGCAAATTAAAGGATTACGACTTTTTTTCACAACTTGTACGTAATTCAATTTCAGTTTTCCCCAGTGTATAATGTAAGACAGTCCAAAATGTGATAACCTTGCTGTCATAATACACTGACTTAGCAGGGATCGTAAGAGAAAACCAAATTGTCCATAATTATTCATAACAATCTGTAACTATCCGTAACTATCCGAAAATATCCGCAACTCTTCGCAAGTGTTCATGTGTTCAAGTGTTCTATTATGTGCCAATTCGTAAGAATATCCGCAAGTTGACGCAAATATTCGCATCTGGTCGTATCTGTCCGTATCGCCCGCATGTTTTGGCTCGCATGTTTTGTACAAATTTCTGGTGACGGCAAAGGATCCGCGGGGGTCCGCGGAAAAAATGACTTTTTTGGACGTAACGCCAGACGCAGAGCATTATGTGACTGGGGCTTATTTAAGGCGAAATTTCTTTTGTACACAACCAAAGAAAACTATTTACCTTGGGTGAGCTTTCGCCTACTGTCTGTAGGCTTCATCAGACTGACGTTGACTCGCCATAGATGGGGTGTAGGCAGTCTTATAGTCCGAGAGAATGGGAATGTACGCTGAAGATAATTCGTATTGCCCCTCGTCACGATTCATCATGACCATTGTGTTCCCGCCCCCGTTGTATGTGGATCGCCTCTCTTATCCAACGTGTGAATTTGTTGCTATCTTTGGACACGATCTTGCTCTGTTTCCAGTCAATGATGTGGTTTTCCTGCGCTACGTGATCACTTATGGCTGACTTTTTAGGAGTGAGATCTGCCTCTTTCTTTTCGGCCCTTGTGAAATATGTTTTCCCCAGTGACTCTGCCTCTTTCTGGTGTTCTGACTTCCTGATTCCGAATTTCCTGCCCGTCTCCCCTATGTAGACCTTGTCATAATCCTTACAAGGTATTTTGTACACTACTCCTGTCGAGTCCTCAGGTGATCTTTTGTCCTTGGGGTGAACCAACAGTCCTCGTAGTTTGGTGAGGGGGCGAATGGTGGTAGCAACATTGTATTTGGTGAAGATCCTTTGGAGTGCTTCAGACGTGCCCTTTACGTATGGGATCGTGACCATGCATTTCTTCTTGGTGGTCTGGGTAGACTTGGGTTTATCCTTGGGCATTTGGGTCATCTGTTGGTTGACCTGTCGAAACGACCAGTCAGGGTATCCACATAATCTGAGAGAGGACTTGATATGTTAAGACTGTAAGACTGCCTACACCCTATCTACGGCGAGTCAACGTCAGTCTGATGAAGCCTACAGACAGTAGGCGAAAGCTCACGCAAGGTAAATAGTTTTCTTTGGTTGTGTACAAAAGAAATTTCGCCTTTAGAGAATTACCAATCAAATGAACCTCTTCCATGTATGTAGAGGTCACTGTTCGTAACTCATCAGTAAAGAAACGTAAAATGACGGCGCCAAGCCCGCGAAAATTTTGAAATTTCGCAGAGGGACTCCACGGATGCAGGGTAACGCAAGTGACCGTAACCAAACGTAATTATCCGTAACTGAACGTAACTATCCGTAGCTTGGCTCAGACCATCCGCAAAAATAAAATCTACCTCCCGTCCGTTTGCGTTCGTTTACGTCCATCTTCAGTATCCGAAAGTTAGCGTATCACAACACTTTCGTCCGCTTACGGATATTTGCGGACAGTTACGGATGCTGCGGACGATTACGTTCTTCGACGTTTTCCGTTTTCCACTCGAATTGGAACACAGAGACTCGTGGGAAGCCACACAACTCGTGTTGCCAAACTGCAGTGCCTTTACCTGAAGGAATGCTACAACACAGCAGTGGGAGCAGTGGAGGCAGAACCGCATGGTCAAGTTATGAAAGTTCTCCCACAAATGGTCATTTTAGGTGGCACCCATATACACATGACATCGGTTGACCCTTGGTGCTGAACTTTTTTTTTTCTTGCACTCTTTGAATGTATATTTTTCGAAATAGGCAATATTTTGGGAAGGGGGTGGGGTCACAGCATTTCATTCACCTCTCTGGCCGGGGAAGGTGTGGGACAGCGATAAACTATATAAAATGAGAACAAATTTAGTGTTTCTTTATAGTCTTACCCACTTTACGCTCCATGGAATGTGTATTACATTTTTTTGTATATTGTATTTTGGTGTGGGAGGGATGTTCGAAAGTCCTAATATCTGGGTTTTTTTTTTTTCCTGAAAATCTAATAAGCATTGCTTTTTTATAACAATCTCCTTAACATAACCCAGTACATGTAAGTCATGAATGATTTGCCTATTCCATGACTATAAGTAGTATTTTCTTACTCTAATGTTTAACTTGTCGATCTATATTGTATTCTATTTGCGGTATAATAATGTTATGTATTCTTTACATGTATGATGTTTACACATATTTGAGTTGCACAAATAAAATTCAATCTTTAAGTTCAAAATTTCAAATATCTTTTATTACTGTAAAGCAAATTAAAGGAATGCGAAAAAATTTCACAACTTGTACGCAATTAAATTTCAGTTTTCCCCAGTGTACAATATAAGACAGTCCAATATGTGATAAACTTGCTGTCATGATACACTGACTTGGCAAGGATCGTCAGAGAAAACAATATTATAGTCTATACTTATTTATAACAATCTCGAACTATCCGTAACTATCCGAGAATATCCGCAACCCTCCGTAAAAATTCGCAACTCTCCGCAAGTGTTCAGAACTATTTGGAAGTTTACGCAAGTTGAAAGAACAAATTACGTGCCAATTCGTAAGAATATCCGCAAGTGGACGCAAGTATTCGCATTTGGTCGTATCTGTCCGTATCGCCCGCATTTTTTCCCGTATCTTTTGTAAAAATTTTCTGGTGACGGCAAGGAATCCACGGGAGTCCGCTGAAAAAGTGACTTCTTTGGACGTAACGCCGGACGCAGAGCATTATGTGACTGGGGCCTAATTAAATTTGGTTGCTGATTCAGTGCTGCGAACGTGGAATGCGTGAAATAGAAATTTGAATGACAAAAGTATGAAATTCACCGGGGAAAACCTATATTGTTATTATGAATACACTGTAGTTCCCTCCGGGTTTTGTGATCATCCCGATAATGCGTCTAATGGTTACTGGAACTCTAATATGACGGGCTACGGATCCACAATAACTCTCACTTGTGGAGAGACTACGTAATCGACGGCAACGCGACGCTGCGGTGTTCAAGTCAACCCGGATGGTCGACCTATTCCCCGGTCTGGAACTCTTCAATCCCATCTTGTCGGGCATCGGAGAACACAACAAATGGCAAGTCTGTACTACAAAATTATATTTTGACCTCATAAAGCATCCCTTGAAAAATCGCACCGGCCGATTCTACCAAGTCTAGAAATACCCATATTTGTTTTGATTAGGCTTATTTCTGTGCATTCGTATTTTTAGAAAAAAGTGAAGTCTCTACTAAACACTAAACAAAAAGTAAGTTCCCCCTAAAACAAACCTCTGTAGTTTATGAATCAGGAACCTTTGAGGAAATCTGAAAACAGGATCATGTAGCTGTATTTCTCGGCTACCTTTCATGTGAAATTCAGTGGATATCACTCGGTCACACTTAAAGTCAAAATGATCACTTTTTGAAGTTCACAAGCCCAATTTTGCAACTTTGATTTGGTGATATCAGCACAATTTTCAATTTTCCAGGATAAAGAGGCATGCAACGTATAATTTATGTGCTTCTTATCGTACCATGTGACTTGTGCAAAAAAAAAATTAACGGTTGAGTGACCACAGAGTGAAAATTGCCAAAATGGCCGATTTGACATGTTTCTCGTGGTAATTTCTATCAATTGAGATTGAATTCGTGTGTTGAACAGTTTTTAAACACAACGCACGTAATTTCACGGTTGAATGAGCACATTAAAAACAAACAAAAATAATTTTAATTGTGCAGTAAGAATTGCAATAATTTTGCGCACTGAAATCAACTGTTTAATGTTTTTTGTATTGTGTTCAATACCACTGTGCATACAGTGATCACCTGACATATCAGTCACGCTTCAATGAGCATGTGGGGCTGGAAAACCCCTTTTACCCTATATAATAAAAGATATTCATTTTTATGTTTTAGTTAAAATATTGGGAAATTACTCTGGTTTCAATGAAAAAATTACATTTCAATAAAAAGTGACATTTTGACATGCTCCAGTGAGCACATAAGATGAGCAAAGTGTGCAGGTCAAAACCATTTTTCGTGGCTGAAATTCCAATAAGATTTACATTTGTTTTATTTATGAAGAGATGTTCAGCGGTGTTAGGGGATAGAGCCTAAAAAGTGAGTGCAGATGCTACCCAATCTGTGTTATATTGCCATAACGATCGTATTATAGTCTACCAACATTTTAAGCAACTATCATCACCATCACAATCATCAACACCACATGAACAACAAAGGCCACTATCTCACCACAATCAATATCTGTCTCCAGACTCTCAGTGCATATTTGCAGCACGGGAGGATATCGATGTTTAACAAAAGTGAAATTTGGTACCATGTCAATGATTGATTGCATTTATTTCCCTTGAGTTCATGCATGACTTCATGACGTCACAAAGACCTCAAGAACTTAATGCCAAAATTAGTATTCAGTAGCGAGAACAAAGGCCCGGAGATTTAATTTGCATAATTTTTCATCTCTGCCCCAACAAGGGAATTTCATCAAACTAAAGGCAGACCAATTTCCCAGTAATACTTCAATACTTCAAAGGTAGCCATGAATTATAAGGGGGATTTCCGGCCCCATGTACCCTTTGACGTGTAAAATTTTGAAGGAATGCCAAGGATCACTGAGACATTTATATCGGTCCTAAAATGCAATAATGAAATGTTTTTCAGTTGATTTTAAATGCAGAATATCAAAGCAACACCTGCTGAATGATTTCAAAATGATAAATCATTGTTTCATAATGTGGTCATTCAACCGTGAAATAAACCACATTGCATGCAAAAACCATTGTTAGTTTTCATAAACATAAATTCCTCATCTTCATATGAACTTACCATGGGGATTATGGCCAAACTGCCAATTTTTCATTATGTAGGGTAAAAAAGGGGTTTCCAGCCTCACGTGCTTACTGAAATGTCAGGTGGTCACTGACATGCGTGTGGGTATTAGCACAATATAAAAAAAGCGTAATACAATTGATTTCAGTGCGCAAAAATATCTCAGTTCTTACTGCACAATTTAAAATGTTATTTTTCTATGTTTTTAATGTGCTCATTCAACCGTGAAATTACGTGAATTGTGTGTAAAAACTGTTCAACAAACGAATTCAATCTTAATTGATAGAAATTACTACAAGAAACATGTCAAATCGGCCATTTTAGCAATTTTCACTCCGTGGTCACTCAACCGTGAAATTTTGTGCACAAGTCATATGGTACGTTAAGACGCACATAAATTATACGTTGCATGCCTCTTTATCCTGGAAAATTGAAATTTGTTCCGATATCACCAAATCAAAGTTGCAAAATAGGGCTTGTGAACTTCAAAAAGTGACCATTTTGACTTTAAGTCATGCTCACTCAAGCGTGACCGAGTGATATCCACTGAATTTCACATGAAAGGTAGGTGAGAAATACAGCTACATGATCCTGTAGTCACATTTCCTCAAAGGTTCCTAGTTCATAAATTACAGAGGTTTGTTTTAGGGGGAACTTACTTTTTGTTTAGTGTTTATTTTGATCTTGATAGCAGGATTAAAATGTGTTTGTAAAAAAAAAATTGTTATCGCCTCTTGACAGCTTGGTAGCATGAAGGCAGAAAGTGTGCAAAAATACGCAAAAATTGACAAGTCAATGGTAGCAATGATGTTTTATGCCATTACTGCTGTACTAACTATCCTGTGTTTGACTGTCTTGACCTAATTATCTTAATTATTCTTCATACTCTTAATCTAATTATCTCTTCATAACAATTACTACAGAGGTTAAGTTCCAACAACGCAGGGTCAAACTAACACGAGGCGGGAAATAATTGTGTTGATAAGGAACTCGCAGTTCTATTCTCTGGCACTGGTCTTCTTGATGTACATTTCTCTGTTTTTCATTGTAGACAAACAATGGCAAGATGTATACACGACCACAGAAAGCAGAAATTTTACTTCAAGTGAGTAATTCCTAAGTTCCTCGTAATAGTATGTTGTGCGTGTTATTTATCATTTTTATTATGTTTTTACCTGATAGCATTCCGTTCAATTTGTCACTGTTTATTGCAGTTTTAAAAATATATTGAACGTAAGCAAAAGGCACAGTTTACCAATGGAAGCAGTGATTAAAAAAAAAAATTTCGAGTTTACGTCATATCACATTACGTTTAGGTCAGTCGTATTACAAGACATTCTACCATAAAAAGAATTCGCAATAAAGCCTAAAAATATAAGGAGATTCCATTATTTTTTTCACTAAACCATAAATGTAAACGTTTTAGTCTACAAAAATCATTATAGCTAATGTTTACATTTTGTATATTTACGAATACTTAACATTCGTTATAATGAATAGAATTCTAACATTATTGTTTCTCACCCACATTTAAGAACTATATTTGGAAGCACTAAAGTCGGGATTTTGTTTCATCTGCGAGTGGTAAATAATGCCTTTAAGAAAGAAATCGGTTGTCTGCCATTCGTCATAAACATGATAAACCTAAAAAACAAACAAACTCAAACGCATCAAAACTAAGTCCTTTCGCTCAGCACGACAGCTACCAAGAGGTAGGCATAACAACACTTTCGTGTTCATTATTATTACTTGTTAGGGGTATCATGGTGTGGATTAAACAGACAAACAAGGGACTTTGAACAGGAGAATACTGTGAAAAGTTTTTACTTACAATTCACCCTCTGTTTTCGTTCTGTTTATAGGTGGCACTCATCTTCAGACCACTCAAGAATTGACGACGTTGCTGCAGACTATCGGAACATCTTCTTCAGGTGAGACTCGTGTCCGAATGAAATTAGCAGTTTAATTTCCTCAATTTGTCTCGTCTATTTCTCTGTGTGCAGTCGATGGTTAGTTGGAAGCATAATTTCGTGATGGTTACATACATTTCATCATATTACTTTCATTCTAATTGGCTTGGTCTTCCCCTGAAAAAAAAAACATCAAGGGAAAAACTTTTTGCTTCACCTTTTTAGGCATGTTATAAGTCAATAAGCCAATACAATTGCACTTGAGGCTGCTCGTGTTAAAATTGATGTTTGTCTACTCTTCCTCAAAATCAAGTAATTAAGCACGTAAGACATTTCTTTGAAAGAATCTGTGGAACAGTTTTTTTTTTTGTTCACAATGTGTGGAAATCTATCTTCAACACAGCATCTTCGAATTTGCAAAGAAATGATTTCGGAATTTGGACTTTTCGACTTTTACGCAGCTTATCACTATGCCATGTTCGTTGTTATTTTTGTTCCTGTCAAGGCGGTGAAAAGTCAAAGCCATTTTTTTTCCAAAACTTTTTTTTTTCAAAATTTTGCTGCCAATCATCTGGTAGAGTTTCAGATTAGTGGCGTATCGCCAAACATTAATGAGAGCAGACAGCTGCTGGCAGTTCGTCAATTAATTTGTTTGATACGAATAACACAGAATGTTTAACACTCGATCAAGCTTTCGCGATGATTTTTCATTACTTTTTTTCTTGGTTTTCTGATGTCTTGGTATTATAATCCTAAATGCTTTGTGTAAATTTCAATAATGTCAATGATCATCGAATTGAATGACAATTACGAGAAATAAACTTGACGCCATAATTCATGCACCAGTGAGTCACTGGGTGATTAGTGAGTCACTTCACAATTTATTTAATTTTCAATGTGAATACATAATCATAATTATAGAGACATTACGTAATATCTTAAAAGTACGTTGTGCGTTTAGAACTTGCCACATTCTAACACATTGTATTATTTTCCACCGTCGATTGAATAACGTAGGTTATTCAGTTCCTGGATTTCATCAGATAAACTACACTCTTTTATCATTCATCCTGGGAATCCTTCTCTGTATCATCCTGGTACTGTTTGCCGGTATTTCCATGATGGCTTGGTGTAAACGTTATTTTAAAGAGTGAGTGATTCTACAGTTATTTCTTTCTCTAACTTCCGATTTTTCGTTTCATAGATGTGTGTGGTTTGTGTGTGTGCACGTTTGTGTGAAGGGGGGATGGTTCGGCAGTAAGCTCTTGAATTCTTTTCTGAGTTATTTCTTGTTTTATTCGAGCAATGTGTTCTCGGAGAAATGATCTGTATTAACACAAGCCTGTTACATGTTTTCGTACATAGTAAGTACCTACTCACTTGACTTTATACGCGTAGGACGGTGTGTCACTGTACGTTCCTCGCCTAGTTTTCAAAGGTCGGTAGAGATGATCCTATATATATCACTGCATATTATAGTCGGTCCTTCCAGCGGAGGGGAGGACGTCCCGGTGGCCGTGCTGTGTGAAGTCATAATAGTAAGCTTCACGTGGGAGGCAATGCTGTGGCATGCGGATGACATGCCAAAAACAATTTCATTCTGCGTGGGGTGATTCCTTGATATATTAATCTTCTTACATTCAAGGACTTATTTATGTCCTCATTTCTGATTCGGTCCAGACACCAGCAATGGTCCTGAGGCATCTAATCTCAGAGGTTTCAAGTCTACTTGTGTCTGCCTTCCTTTAATACGGTCCATATACGTTTCAGCACCAGAAAAGATGATTGGTCGGATGTGAACTTTATAGATTCTCACTTTTAAGATTCTCGTTATGATTTGGTTTGACCATAATTGTTCCTTTGATTCTACCGACAGCTCAAGCTGCAAAGGGTACATTTAACATAATTTGCTTCTGATGGCACTGTACTGCCAAGAAAGACAAACTTTTATGTCTTTTCTATAGCGTCACTATCTATTGTGGGTACCTACACCGAGAATTAATTTCATCTTGAATGTTGAGTTGTTGTAGACCTACAATTCATGACGTACACACATGACACATCACGGGCATAAATCTGTACCAAGGAGTGGTGGAGGGGGGGGGGGGGGGGGGTGGTTGATTGGCGATAGTCATCACATCACTGACCTCTTTCGTAGAGATCAATGCATCAGTATGCCTATACTAGCACGAGTAATATACCAAAATAAGAAATAGATAAAAAAGAAAGAAAAAAATTGTAATATGAATCATGTATATCTGTATACGTAGCTATTTCATTATTTCTATCGGACTTTTAAATTTTCTTGCATGAATTCAATTAAAGCAATCATCACTTTACTATTGGGGCGTCGATCGATTTTCACGGGGGGGGGGGGGGGCAAAACTTGAAGATGGTGAGCAATGAGAAGAGAAAGACTGCTGGAAGAGAGGGATATTTCAATCCTCCCACACGACTGAGATTTGCATTTTAAGACGTGAAATTCAGGGATCTCGTGCGCATTTTTTATGAAATAATCGATTTTCATTTATCAAAATACTAAACAAATAATCAGGGAAATGCACAGAGGAGGGATGTGATGGCTGATAGGCACTCCCACATTTTGAGATTTGGCATTTGCAGGCTTAAAATTCAGAGATATGGTTAACTTTTTGTGAAGTATTCGATTTTTTTTGGGGGGGGGGTATCAAAAAAGTGAGACAAATTTATAATCAGGAACATGTGTGGGGAGGGTACGTGGGTGATACCCCATTCCAAACGAGGGAGATTTTTGCATTTTCAGACTAGAAATTCAGAGATCAGGTGCACGCCTTTGATTAAACATTAGATTTTTGTTTCTTAAAACAATAAGGTGAGAAGGATATATGTGACCCTGCACCTCAAAACAAATAAAAAGTCGCCAGACGTGAATTTTTAGTTAAGACCATATTCTAAACGAGCAGACTCTAAGCTTTGAAATGATGTATAACTCAAATCAAATGGACTCTCGTAACCTATCTAAATATTGGAAAGAAAGCACAAACTCAGGAAAAGTGTAAACTGAGAAAAGAGGCTCTGAAGTACAGTGCCTATTCAAGCGCTTAATCTTTACTAAACTGTGCTGGCTGTGCGATGAATGGGACAAAAAACAGGAAGTAAACCACCAGAGTAACAACAATGAAGGGATTATCAAATTAAACTGAAATTAAAAATGCCTCAGTAATACATTCTGTCCATAATAAATGCCAACTTTCAAAGCAGTAGCACTATCCTTTCAAAAGTTATTAGAGTTGAAAGTGAAGAGTGTGGACAAGGTTTTTCAGAAATGAAAAAGGGATTCTAAAGAGACACCTAATCACACTATTCTACCAAAAATGTTCGAGATAAACTGCTAAAAAAAAAAAAAAAAAAAAAAAACACGTTTTCCTGCCCGTTTTATGATACCAAATTTTAGCATAATGTAAAAGAAGAACCGCTCTTTCAGAAAATATGAAAAAGTCAAGTTTGGATAGGTTGACCCATTTCACTTTTTTTCAGTCCTCACGCAAAATCAGTGTGTGCGACTTTATGTTCGTTTTGAGGTGCACGGTCACATATAATTATATATATAAAATACATACATATCATGCTGGGCTTCATCCAATGCATGGTTTGTTACAACCACCACAGAAATGTTTACTTGCATATTTCATTCTCCTAAAAACTTGGTTTTTAATGCATTCTTTGTTTTCATAGACATATAAAGTTTACATCAATAGATGACAATATTGACAAAAATGATAATACACACGTACGCACACATATTATATCTAACGGTTAGATCCCCTCACACACACACACACACACACACACAAACATACTTTACAATTGCCAATGACATTTAGATCCCTTTTTTTGAAGTAAATCGTACACAAAATATTTACATTTACATGTATGTTTTTCAAACGAATTGATACATGTAAGGATTGGTTTTTTTATTATAAGTGTTTGATCGAAAACTGAGTAAATCATTGGATATCACGCATTTTCCGTTGTCACGTCAAAAGAAAACGTAGGCGCACAGCAGATCCGAATAGCTCGAATCCCAACATCACTCCCGACTCGTGCGCAGTGCATCATTCTTCAACGGAACATCCAGGCAACAGAAATGGGGATGCCTCCTCCCGTCAGAAGAAAGTGTATCAAATCTACCAGAACTCTTCGGAGGTGAGTCAACAATAACTTATAACTAACTTCCAGGGCACGTTTTCATGAAAGTTGTCAGCCCTGACAAGTTGTCAGTCTCTAAAAATCAGCATAGCAACAGTCAGTGACCAGAGCTTCTCAGCCAATCAAAACCAGGGATTTTACTGAAATTGTCAGAAGCTGACATTTTGTCAAGGATGACAACTTTCATGATACGGTGCCCAGATTGCTTTCAGTCATCATTGGTCATTATGTTTTAAAGATTTTTTTTTTCTCCTATTCTTTCCTATTTCGGAATGTAGGTGACTGTTAAATGCTTGTAAGTTTCAAAGATTTTTACTGCTTTTATTTATTGAAACAATCAAGAGCTTCACTAGTCAGACTCTTTGATCTTATGTTCTAATTAATCCGTCACAAAGTCATGTAAATTCAATAAAGTCAAACCATCTAACCAGCAGAAATGATAATAATGTGTGCATTTTTTGAAACTCTCTACATTTCTTGACAGGACGACAACTTTGAAGCAGAAATGATCGAAGATTCAGCGGACACGAATTCCCACCATCTCCATGACGTCATAGACCAAGACAGTGAATACTTTGGCCAGTATCAAACCGTTAGAGGTAATGCAAGGAT
Organism: Diadema setosum; assembly: GCA_033980235.1. Lineage (NCBI taxonomy): Eukaryota > Metazoa > Echinodermata > Echinoidea > Diadematoida > Diadematidae > Diadema > Diadema setosum. The sequence continues at coordinate 335,990 of JAWLSL010000029.1, forward strand.
AGAGCAATACATGGACATGTCAGGAACAGTCATGAAGAACATTAAAAAAGATATCACTTTAAGTCCACGTAGGGATACCTTCGCAGCAAGTGAAAAGGATACTGATGAAAACGGGTACCTCGTTTCCAGTGTCAGTCAACACAGAGTAACTGGAATCACACCTCACGCACGTTGTGATACGACAGGGACTTTTGTCATTGACGATGCCCTATCCGACGGTCCTTTACCCTACGGAGCACCATCCATTCAGTATATTCCTGTAATCGACTCTACTAGATCTAGTGACTTACAATCACCAGTTTACGAAGATATCCCTTCAACTTTTGACCGATCCGCACTCGCAAGAGAACCGCAACGTGCTCCCAAGTACCGGATCATTGGTAAAAAAGATAAACGCGCCCCTCCTCCTATGAGTCCGAAAGATCCTCTCTATTCTGTTTCAATTTATCGGAACAAGGAAAGGGAAGAACGCGGAGTCGATGAAAATGGGTACCTCATTCTTGAAACATGTGCTGGTGAAATTGTTGATGAGCGTCATGTTGGCAAGGACAAAAGAGTCCCCACAGCATCTTTGTACAAAGATAAGACGTCTTCTGAAGTAGATCTTCATAGGACACAGAACTCCCATGGTAAAATCAAATCGGTAATCTACGAGAGCATTCCCGATAACCTAAAACTCTAGAGATCCTGTAATTTCTTTTCAAGGTTTTAGTCTCGAATACGATGTGACTATATATAGAAAACACCTGAAAGTTCTTTACTTTAACCGTAGATGCACTCATGTCTTCGAGAAAAACTCTATTTTGCATTTTTGCATATTGTTGCTGTATATTATTAAAATGCTATCCATGTAATTTTCATACCCATATATTATAGCACTTTAACTTTGCTTGACAGGGAATACACTACTGTATAAGTTCAAGACGCAAAAACACTTCTGTGACATAATTGACGTGTCTTCAGATAAACAAAGTTTAAAAGGCACTAAACCCATTGCAATTAGATTGTTATTGATACTCATCATCGGTTTGGGAGAATAAAAAGATTATGGAGAACAGCGAAAGAGATTTATTGGTTGCAGCTAGCTGAAAGACCAGCACCTTACCATAAATAAGTTAATTTTTAAGGAATCTCACATTCGTGTATGATGGGGGCTTTATAGTATATATAACGCATATCTCTTCTAGTGATAACAATACTTTCTTTAAAAGCATTTTCCTTCGGCTCGTTGTATATCTATACTGTATTGCACCAGAAAAGTTAGTGAAATCTTGTAAAAGGTAGCGACATGAAAGAGAAAAAATAACTCCAAAGGAAATTGCAATATAAAGGCCAACGAAAAGCAAAACTATACAAATAACTCGTTCATTAATTCCTCCAGGATGTAAGCAGATGCAATCATACAAAACCCTGACAACATGTTATTGTTACGATTAGCAGAAGGCCAGGCAGCACGCTTTCTAAGAAAGATAAAAGATATTCATTTAAGGGATGCTCACTAATCGAGTTGGAAATTAGATGAGGTAAAAATGTCTATACCTCACAACTGACCAACTGAATTGATTATGAACGTGAGATGTACTTTGACTGGTTATCTAAAATCCGAACTCCTTGAAATACTCATAATTTCCTTTTATACCCTAGCAAAATTTTATAAAGCTATGAAATTTCGTATATCAATGAAATGAAATACTAAAAAAAATATGAAATGTGTATGAATTATAGCTTTATTGGTGTTGTATTATATTCGTATATGTATAAGATAGGGCCTCATCCACTTCAAGCTCTGCTTATGTTGACGGTCCCCTGTATTGATTTCTTCTTTGTTCACATAAGCTTTAACATGTTGCTTTGATTCATATGCTATTACAGACTGATGTTTTTATGAAATTGACAATAATGATGTGCATGAATATACTCTCCTTTTCTGCATACTCTGTATCACTTTGTTTTCATATGTTATTGTATTTGGAGAAATAAAATGCAGAAATAAACCAAACCAAACCAAGTTGGCTGTAGCAGTGATCATCCAACCGAGTACACTTGTTTTCAAAGCTGTGTATGAGAACATGATAGAGTAAACAACAAAAAAAAAACCAGTAAATTCCCTATGTCTTGAGGTCCTAGGAGCCCAGAATTATCTGACAAAAAAAAAGCAAATATATTATATCTCCATGATGTTGTGTACCAAATAAAATCTTGTGAACCGCATTTGCAGAGCTGAATATAGGATGAGTCTTCTTGTACATCCAATAACTTAAACATTACTATATAGTTTACACTCCGTCGAGAGTCGCATGTTTATTATAACAATGATTACTTCTCTTTGTTTGTTTGTGTTTTGCACGTGAAGGTGTCTTGGTTATGACCTAAAAATTGGAAACAAAAGGAGCTTTTGTGTGCTTTGTGTCACAATGAAATGAGTAATGTAGGCCTACGAGAATAAACGATTTCAAGAAGACTTTCATGCATCAACACAAGATCCTCAGAGCAATCGTGATAAATACTACATTTACAACAGCATACCTATCTTGATACCTAATGAATATTGAGCCTGCTTCCAAAAGGCTTTAAATCCATCATTTTTCAATGGATTTAGCGCTTTTTGGTTGAAAGCTCTGTATGTATATATCTATATATATGTATATATCTATATCTATATCTATATATATATATATATATATATATATATATATATATATATACATATATATATAATATGAACACAATTCTGTCCTGTGAAAGAGAAAATGAAGCTGGCCTTTGACAGGAAAAGTAACATATATTATTAAGAAATTCACTCTATATAGGGTCTAAGTAAGGTAATGTATGTGATAAATGTCACATATTTTGGCAATTTTTTTGATAGCTTTGCGGGATATCAGACAAAGTTATGTGTTCGTAAATTATGTACACGTTCAGGTATATATATATATATATATATATATATATATATATATATATATATATCACATCATCATCACCATCATCAAAACAAAACCGAAACCAAGTTCATGCTGTATTCGCCAACATTATGTTGATTTCGGCCCACAAATTTTCGAGCGATTCGCTCTTTCTCAAGTAAAAAAAAAAAAATGAGAAAGAGCGAATCGTTCGAAAATTTGCGTGCCAAAACAAAATGTTGGTGAATACAGCATGAATTTGGCTTCAGTTTTATTTGTGATGATGTTATCACGCCACCACGTGGACAACTTATGATTATATTTGTATATATAATGGGCTAGACATTAGGGCTAGACATTAGTGGCTCGGTGGTCCGAGCCGGGCCACCAAATTTCGAAAAATGTCTGGGGCAGCTTAAATCAAGAATTAAACTTTATCTCTCCTTTTATTTCATGCCAATACATTTCTTTTTCAGGCCACCGGAGAAAATGTTAGTGTCGAGCAACGTTATACACACATAATATGTAGTGTTTATGTATATATAATACATCGTATATACACTTTTGTTGTACGTTAAAAGGACAGCGACTTCTCTTTATACTCTCGTAGGTCTTATACAAATTCGGAAATCATTATTACGATAATGATTCATCATATTGGAAGACAATCTGGTATCCCTGATTCATGAATTCAATGTCCTCAACAGTTTATTGTGCCATTGTTCATTGATGTTCTTTTCAAATTCGAAATTTAAAAAATTTCTTCTGTTTATATTCCGTTAGGTGCCACATCTACCAGGGTATATTAGCGCTTCTTTTCTATCAAAATATTAGAACATGAGGTATGCGTTTGGAAGTTTTTGTTGCTAAATAATCATGCAACTAATTGACTTAGTACAGGTATCAGAATCAAGCGGCGCAAAGCATTTGAATAGCTTACAGTAATATTTAGTTAACATACTCATTGCAATCATTCACCGTTAGTTGCAGAAACAAACACACATGAATATAATGATTACATACAGATCTTTGTCTAAATTCATTTCTGGGTTACAAACATCGCTATTGATTTACTTTGATTTAGTAAAATGAAATATCAACCGAAATAATGGAAAATGGTCGCACTTTAGAAAGTAATGAACACGTTACTGATCGAAACTATGACAAACAGAATGACTTTAATTTTCTTTTACACAAATTCAGCAAATGAAAAGTTGCTCAATGACACTCTTGAGTTCTGCTGTACATCACATTGTATCGCTTTCGTAAAAGCCTTGGAAATTTGATTGTGCAATGAGACAATACAACGCAGTGATATGCCTGAATTTGATATATAAGGAACAATTAATGATATCGTATTGTCAAGTGGTGTACGTACATGATTTCTTTTTTTTTCGCTTCCTTGAAAGTCGTCTATGATTGAGGAAACATCGCAATGCAAAAAGGTCAGCCGACTGATACATGTATATATATTTTTTAAAAGTTTTATGCGCTTTGTTTACGCAGGTATGGGAGTGGCTGTGTGTAGCTGCGCAGTGCCATCGCGCGCATTGGGGCTCCGCTTCACTCATGGCAAAATCGCATTGCACACATAGCATACGACTTTACAGGAGGCAAACTGAAGTGTCTGGGCCTTTCCTCCGCCGGGGATATTTTGCATCGAACAAGAGTCGGTGAACAATATCCATGTCTAATGAGTAATTATTGGACGTGTTGTTTATCGCGATCAGGAGAAACATGGCATACCTGACATGGTCGTTTGCTGTTCTCACCTTTTCTAATCCGATTCTGACTTCCTTAACTTTGGAACCTAACAAGCCGTGTAAGTATTTGTTTCATATATCTTCCTTCCGACACTACCTCATGTTTCTCGGAGCTCTTGAAGTACTTGTAATAACGATTTGAAAAGTGTACTTATAGGCCTAATTCCATTAATCAAGCTCATATCTAGTTGTGATCAAAATGTTCTGTACTGAATCCTTCTTAATAACAATGAGAGATGACAGATTTTTTTTTCTTTTTCTTAACCCATCTCTGACTTTGAAAGCCTTAATTATTCATAGCTAATAAGATTGTCGATATCTTCCTATTATTAATTCACTGAGATCTAAGGTAAATCCTTCAAGTCTTCTAATCGACACAATTCACGAATTAATCTTATATTTGCAGATTGCTATGAGCCCCTTTTCCGCATTTTACATGTTGCAGATTTGACACTGAATTGTTCGGGCGAACCACTGGAGCGCAAGATATCATGTGATGAAAATTGCGTCGCCAGTAATACCTGGGACATACAGGCACCTCGTGGACGACGAATTCTCTGTGAAATTGAGTCGATTAACAACATGGTACTCGGAGTTTCCATTCAAGACGAAATAACGAACAAAACGTCTCTGATTTTGATTCTGAATCAAAGCCAGTCTTCGTCCTATTTATCACTGACCTACCGGATGAAACTTTGGATATGGTACGACATGTATATATATCTACCCGGTTAACTTTAAGCTGAGCGTGAGGTGTTTCGAAGGTAGATACCTGCTATAGCGACATTTATATATTGCATTCTTTGAAAACTGTAGACCATGGCGATAAATTTGACCCACTGAAAAGTGATGAATATTACATTTTAGTTTTTTTTTTTTAATATATATAAACAACCTTAGCTATGGTACGTGTTAATATATTCGACAGTGTAAGAAATTGTCCATCTACCATGTCTACTGTGTCCCTTATAGTACAGACTTTGGAAAAAAAGATTGCCCAGTATCTTCAAACTAAACGAAATTGTTCATTATTGTTATTTCTTTGCATAAATTCACAGTAAAGAATAGCAGAGTCGACTATTTGTCATTCTACGAGTCCATCACGTTCAACTTTTTTTTTTCAATTTCGTCTGTCGTTTGTCACAACAAAATTATTATTCAGCATTTTTGATTGTTTATTCTGATGACTTCTGTTGCGAAATTGTTAGTAACTATAGCATGAAAGTATGTTTTCAATTCCTTCATTAATACTTGTTATTGATATACATTAATATATTTCACTGATCCCCTCTCCTCTTTTGCACAAAAACACGCACACCCCGCAGACACGATGTTGCATGTTTTCATTGGGTTTGTTATTTGATTGATAAACACGCGAATAGAATATAAACCTAATGCATTAGGCATGTTTAGGACACGTTCGCCATACTCGAGTATTCTGCTAAACAATATTGTATGCATGCACCCCGCCCTGTCCCCCCCCCCCCCCCCCCCCCGCCTGTATAGTTTTTCTGGGCTGCCATGTGTTCAAGCAACCGCTTATAGTGGCAGTCCTTCTTCTGCATAATTTCTTAGTTGATTATTTCCAAATTTGGTAATACAATATAATTTTTTAATAGAATTCATGTACACATTCATTATCTTTCTTCGAATCATGGACATTGCACTCCGCATATTGGTTTTATCTGTGGTATTACCGAAAGGAGTTTGGCTTATGTATGAAATTATGTTGATTAAAATAAAATTGATAAAGCAAACAACAAACATGGAATATAAACCACTTTTAACACAGCTAAAGCATGATAGATATACATTATAATGGCGAAGAAAAACATCCTTTTTGTGTTTCATTTGATTTTTTTTTCTTTTCATTCATGTACACTAGTCCACAGCAACAACAACAACAACAACAACAAGAGGAAACAATGAGCAATGCTTGCAGTAAATCAGTCCATTTAAAGCATACGTCACTGTTTTTTATGTAAAGTCAAATCACATCCCACGTTGTGGAATTGCCAACTTAAATAGTCTTAGAAGGGGATTATGCAGACATATTTGAAGAGGATCTATAGAATCTATTCTAACAAAATTCATTGACTTTACTTAGCGCAATCAATGTACTTCTTATATCTTAGGTCAAACGATCCAGTAAAAAACTATGAATCTGTCCATTTATTTTCACGAAGCACCTTCTGTAAAACTGGTTGAGGGACACTCTTCCCACGAAGGATTGGTGGTCCTGGAACCAGACAGATATTTGTGCTATGATGAGTTTAGCGTCGTAGCTGCTGAAGTGGTATGTGGAGAGCTCGGCTTCCCACTGCAGCAGAGGGCTACTCGCCTCAGATATTATCCACTACAGCAGCACGGGACAGGACTCAACGGCTGCTGCGGTGTCCTGAAGGTGAATCCAGCAGTATTGAGCATGTCGATTTTACCAAAATGTATGTGAGCACTTATTAGGTTAACCTTACAAAGAATCGTAGCTTTCAATTCCAAGATGTTTGGGAGATGTATAGGTAGGATCGAAATCTCGTGTTTCGGAATACACCTGAAAGAGAATCAAAGTTGGAAATGAAATGTTTATGAAAGTTCGTAATGGAGGTCTATTATCGTTTTAGTTGGGCACTTTTCTCCACAACCTCCCGACTTAGGAGTTAAAGAAAAAAGAAGAAATTATGTTTGAGACTTTTCTCCTTATGATAAATATTTTCGGTGCAGAGTGAAAACCAAACCTTGACAGAGTTGTTTTTGATTTTTTTTTTATTGCACAGGTCATACATATTCACGTACTATAACGGAGTGTTCCTCGACGAGGACAAATTGTCCCAAACACGAGACTGTGAAGCTGAAATACCAAGGTGAGTTTAAAGGAGACTTTGGGATAATTTTTAGACTTTTGCAATAATTGAACATGCAAAAAAGTGGTTCAGGTGTGAGGTTTTTTTTTTTTTTTTCAATTTGTCTCCCTGTACAAATGGAATTTGTAAGATCGCAACTACTCAGATCTATAACTTTTTAACAAACATGTTGGTAAAAAGGAACCAGTGGGACTCGAACCTGTACTGCTTTCCGGGCGGCGACACAAACCACCAGGCTATCCCTGGTTGCCGGCAGTGACACGATGAACTTGAAACAAATACCCAAGCTCAGAAATTCCGACGTTGTCAATTTGCTAACATTTTGGAAAATGGACTACCAGTATCCAGTCATCTTCTCAGATGGATAATAAAACGAACAATAGAATAAGAATATTGGTAAATCAGCTCAAGACCCACAACAGATTCCATAAATCTATACACATGGCCCTATCGACTTATATACATGATGTGAAATTATATAAAATGTTTAGAATGACCCTTTAGATATTGCAAGTCAAAAACGACTCGAACATTTACATTAAGTTTGCATAATAGCTATTCATACATTATATCTGTCAATGTCTGTCGTATGCCCCGAAACCACGTTACCCTAAAAAAAAAAAGAATGAACATAGCAGTAAAGACAAAAAAAGAAAGAAAGAAAAGAGAAACACGTTATAGTTGGTGTGACTGCAAATAACGATAGTGACCAGGATAAAACCTAGATCTCTGTTCTAAATCGAGAGTTTTGTATTTTGTATAATGGTTACGTTACACTGGAATTGAAAAATATTTTAATGTCGAAGTTAAACGTTGCGGTTTCAGGAAGTCAGTAAACATAAGCTTCGATCTTCATTGTTATAATGGCCTGTCCACAGTGTTGATGTGGTCAAAACAGTTTTTTCTTTAATTTATATGTTTTAGGATATAAAGTCGATAAAGTACAATGTTGGAAAGCAAAGTATCTGATTCATCAGATCTTGCTCAAAAAAGAAATTCTAAAATTCGTACATGAACATACTTTTTGCAATGTCGAGTTTTTTTTTTTATTTACTTTTTTTTCTTTTGGCTATATTTATAGATATATATATACTATTCATAAATATATATAATATATAGTATATGGTTTTGCAAGACGATAATAAACCTACTGGTTTTTTTTTTTCTGTGCTGAACTGTTGTTATAGAAGCATTTTTCTCTATCTGACCTTATTCTCCCCCTCCCCCGTCTTTTTAAACATATAGAACGTGTGCAGTTTGTGATAGCCCTGATGTAAGAACTTATGAAAACGATCATATTTAAAAAAACAACAACAACAACAACAACAACAAAACAGTGACTTTTTTATTCGCAACATGCAAGGCTAGTGTGACGAACAGATGGAACGAATGCATAGTACACTTATACACTTAAAGCTATTTACATATATCAAAATATGTTATATGCTCTTTAAGTCGCTTCGTAAATGTCCTTTGAACAACTCTCCGTGATTTGAACAACAAACTCTCCGTGATTTGTTATTGCTTGTAAGCGAAAATGTTGTGGAAAACATATCAGAGTGAAATTTACTTTCATGATAGATAAGTCACATGGATTTTTCACATTTCTTACATTTCTATCATGCTGTATTTCTAATCAATCACATATAAGTATGTATATATATATATATATATATTTATATATATATACATACTTATATGTGATTAGAAATACAGCATGATAGAAATGTGAGAAATGTGAAAAATCCATATATATATATATATATATATATATATATATATATCTGTGTGTGTGTGTGTGTGTGTGTGTGTGTATTTCAATGTAATCAACCAATCAGCTCATCAATATAAGTGTAAGATTCGTAATTTATGATTTAATTTAGGATCATCACGCTACCAGAGTGACCAGTATAACATTTTCTATCGCCCATGCCTGTGATGAGTAAATGCTATTAAAAAAAATACTTCGACTTTCCACATTTGAGTGTGTGTGTGTGTGTGTTTGCAATTCTGAAAAGTTCGGTGACAATCACACGCATTTTCATTTCAACGTATAAATTTTGATGGCTCTATGAACAAAGGTGTATGCTTTAATATCCTTGTCTTATTTGTAATAATTATTTAGTTCTGTGTCGTTGCTTTTTGTTGTTTAATATCATGGATAAATTGTAGTTCCCTCCGGGTTTTGTGATCATCCCGGTAATTTGTCTAATGGTTACTGGGACTCTAATATGACGGGCTACGGATCCACAATAACTCTCACCTGTGGCGATGGATTCGTAATCGAGGGAAACGCGACGCTGCAGTGTATGAGTCAACCCGGATGGTCAACCTACTACCCGGTCTGGAACTCATCCATCCCATCTTGCCGGCCATTGATAAATTCCAAAAACGGCAAGTCTAAAATACAAATATTTTTACTTCATAGAGCATCCCTTAAAAAAAAATCGCGTCGGCCGATTTTCCACCATGTCTAGAAATATTCATATTGCGTCGATAAAGGCTGTCTTCTGTGCATTCGTATTTTCAGAAAAAAAGTGAAGTCTCTGCTATTTTGATCTTGATAGCAGGATAAACACGTTTTTTGTAAAGAAATTGTGTTAGTTTGAGGCTCGTTTACTCTGTACTGATAAGGCAGAAAGTGTGCAAAAAAAAAAAAAACACGCAAAACTTAACAAGTCAACGGTAGCAGTGATGTTTTATGCCATTCCTAACTATCCTACTACAAAAATCCATTTTTCATGAAAATTACAAATTCCATCAACTTGATATTGACATATGTTAAGGGTAGCAATTATTCCCCCTGCTTTCTGAAAGCGGTTGGTCCACTGCTCTTTCATAATTCTAGAAAAGTGAATTTTTGTTGAATATCCTTTATATTTTCTTTGTATTGTTGTCCACTCATACGTCATATCCTCTAGTAGTCTCCTCATCCAGCGGTTCCAACACCAAAACTTTAAAAATTCATAACTTTTGCATCGATTGTCCGATTTTTCTCAAACTTTCACTGATGTGTTCTACTAATGTTGCTGCTTTCACTCAATCCACATTGCTCTTTGGGTTTACCTTCCCTTTAACCAGCAGTCTTACTTCTGTCTATAGGCAGAATAATAGGTGACATTCATCTTCGGGCCACTCAAGGATTGACGACATTGCAGCAGGCTATCGGCACATCTTCTTCAGGTGAGATTCGTGTCCGAATGAAATTAGCAGTTTCAGTTCTTTATTTTGTCTCGTCCATTTCTCTGTTTGCCGTCAATGGTTACTTGAAAGCATAATTTTGTGATGGCGTCGTAAATTTCATTATATTAGTTTCATTCTAATTGGCTTTGTCTTCCTTTAACAAAAAAAAAAAACCCACACGAAAAATCTTTGCTTCACGTTTCTTTTTAGGCATGCTAGGTCAATAGGTCTACATGTTGAACTCGAGGCTGCCTGTGTTAAAGTTGATATTTGTAGTTTACCAGAAAATCAAGTAATTATAGCACATATCATATAAGATATTTTCTGAAAAAAGCTGTGGAATAGTTTGTTTGTTTGTTTGTTTGTTTGTTTCTTCTTCTTCTTCTTCTTCTTTTTGTGGATAATGCGTGTAAATCTACATACAGTACAGCATCTTTGAATTTGCAAATAAATGATTCCGGAATTTGGACTTTCCAACTTATGACAGCATACACGTATTACTATGCCATGTTGAATTGACCTATTATTTTCCTGTTCGGTTTGTATGATGAAATATCAGAGTCCTTGTTTACCCCTCAAAACTGTCTCTCTGGTGGCCGCCTTTGGTGCGAATCGTGACCTGTGGTAGGTTTTAAACTAGTGGCGCATATCACCAAATAGTGAAAGCAGCTTGTCAATTAATTTTGTTTGATACAGATAACCTGTAGAATGTTAACGATTAGATCAAGTTTTCGCAATGATTCTTTTTTCTTCTTTTTTCACATGGTTTTCTGCTGTCTTGGCAAGGCAATATAATCCTAACTGCTTTATGCAATTTGAAACAATAGGTGTGATACGATTATCGAATTGAATGAAGACTACGAAAAATAAACTTGACTCCACCAGTGATTACAGAGTCCCTTCACTATTTCTTTTATTCTTATTATGTGACGACTTTATCGTATTGAGACATTATGTAAAAACATAAAAGTATACATTGTTTTTAGGACATGCCATACGTTCTAACACATTGTATTATTTTCCACGATTGAATAACGAAGGTTATTTTTATCTATTTTCTTTCAGTTTCCAGAGTTCATCAGATAAAAGTTACTGTTTTATCATTCATCCTGGGAATCCTTCTGTGTATCATCCTCGTATCCTCGTTTGCCGGTCTGTTCATGATGGCTCGGTGTAATCGTTCTAATAAAACGTGAGTGAATGCAGTAGTCATTTTTCCTAATTTCTGCTGTCCTTTTCATATAGATGTGTACGGTTTATGTGTCTGTTTGGAGGGGGTGGCTCTCAGTAAGCTCTTGAATTCTTTTTTTATGCCTCCGCCACGAAGTGGTGCCGGAGGCATTATGTTTTCGGGTTGTCCGTCCGTCCGTCCGTCCGTCCTTCCGTCCGTCCGTCCGTCCGTCCGTCCGTCCGTCCGTCCGTCCTTCCGTCCGTCCGTAATGAATTTTGTGGACAAGGTAACTATCGAAACCTGTTGAGGTATCCTAATGAAACTTGGCATGTATGTGTATTAGGGGGTGAAGTTGTGCCTATCAACTTTTGGGTGCACATGCTCAAGGTCAAAGGTCGAAAGGTCAAGGTCAAATACATAAAATTTCACTATTTCCACCATATCTATTGAATGCCAGAAGAGATTTTCTTGAAACTTAGTGTATACATGTATTACCCAATTAAGATTCTCTGGTGACAGTTTGGGTCATGAGGTCAAAGGTCAAAGGTCAAAAGGTCAAGTAAAAATATTAAAACTTCTTTTTTTTCTCCGTACCTTGGAAAATTGTTCAAGGTATCTTCATGGAACATAGTATATACGGGTCTAGGGCAATTACCCCCTGGGCAATTACCCCGGACCCTTCCCCTGTCCCTAATCCTAATCCTAATCCTGAAACTAATCCTAACCATAACCCGAACTCCTAACACTAAACCCAACCCTAACCCTAATCTTTACTCTAACCTTACCACTAACCAGTATTTAGCCGGGGGGTAATTGCCCTCTGGGGGTAATTGCCCGGATACGAGTATATACATGTACTGATTGGAAGTGATTATCTAGAGAATGTAGGGTTCATGGGGTCAAAGGTCAGGGGTCAAAGGTCAAGTGCAAGACTTCAAAATGTTACTATTACCCTCATATTTATGCAATGCCAGCAGGGTTATTTTTTTACACTTGGTGTATGCGTGTGTAACCTAATAGAAATTCTCTGGAAAGTTTTTTTTTTCTCTTTTTGCCTCAAAGGTCAAAAGGTCAAAGATAAGTGAAAGTGCTGAACTAACTTTTTCCTCCATATCTCGGAAGTGGCTCAAGTTACCTTGAAACTTAGTACATATTATGCATGTTCTACCTGAAAGTAATTATCTTATGAATTTTAGGGTCAAGGGCCAGATGAAAATGGTAACAATTTACTATTCAATTCAGAAATTGAACTTTTTCTCCACACCTGTACCTTGAAAATTACTCAATGCCTAAATGTATGAATGGGTCAAAGTCAAGTTAAAGTCCTTAAATCCCTAGATACATGCTCTCCTATTCATTCAATTAAACCTACGTCAAGGAAGGTGAACATTCAACACATTTGTGACAAACTTGTCATTCCAATATTTTGCCAATTTGTGAAAATGTAATCACACAGTGTCCACATGTACTATCTAGACCTATTGGGAAAATCATGCATTATGGCGGAGGCATACCAGTCGCCAAAGCGACATTTCTAGTTTTTTATTCAAGCGATCTCCTCTCTGTGCAGTGATCTGTATCAACACAAACTTGTGATATGTTTTCGAACATAGTAAGCACCTACACTGAGAATTAATTGGATCATGAATGTTCATTCTTATAACATCCGGGTCAGAACGGTTGACCCGGAAGGGGTCCGATGGGGTCACACACTGTTCCGGGTCAGAAATGACAAGGATTGGGGTCATGACCACATTCAGAGTCATGGATTGGGTCAGGGTGACCCCATTCCGGGTCTTCATGACCAAATTCCAAGTCATTTTTGACCCGGAACGGTTTGTGACCCAAACGGACCCGGTTCCGGGTCAGTTCTGACCCGGATTTTATAGAGTGTTGAGTTGTTGTACAAGTCATGATTAAGGCCCTACACCCATAACACAATGACCACCTCATAGAACTTTATCACAGGTATATTTTCACCACATATATGCGTAAGTTTATATTTCATGTCTATTATTTGCAAAGGAACAGACGGAGGCCTCCCGATGCTCCGAATACGTCAGTTGAGCCCACACGAGATGGGCAATTGCAGATGAATCCTTTAGAAACCTTTGCTTCTACTCCGAGAACGATTAGACATGTTCCGCTTGACTCTGTCGGTATCGACGCTGAAGCAGGCGACCACATCTACCAGGATCCTGAGGGGGTAAAGACGGAGGCTTCCCAACCGTCAAGGACGGAGCAAATCTTCCCTTGTACAACTTTCACACAGACCAACGTCAATACCACGGTCAGTACCTTTCTGACCTCACCGAGTATTCCATGTTGTCAAGAAAATAATAGCTCCCATGAAACTTCACTGGATGAAGCAGCGAGCTGTTATAAGAACTGTAACTACCAGGATGTTGATCCTCAAAGAAAGGACAGGCTGACCGATGGTCTTTATGGAGCCCGTGGAGGAGCATGCTTGTATGATGACGAGTTTTATAATTCGCTGAATTTCGGCGTCAGGTCCGACAGCATTTGCACTCGCAAACAGAATACAACCAGCAACAAACCATACCCAAATCAAGCCAGAATTGTTACAGCTACTGATCATGCTGATAAGAATATAGAACTGGTAGCGGAATATGCGCAATCATGTAGATACCCCGACCGTGCCATGTCCACTGGCATTTGTGAAGACAGCGATTATAATCACATTAATCACGCCTCCCACAGGGACCTACCCCCAAAGCACACCCCTGTTTTCTCGCCTTCTAATCCGAGTTCGCAGCACAATGGTTGCTCTCACAAAAAGTATACAATGCCCTCTTCCAATATAAGTTCCGTTAAAGCGTCACCTTCTGACGAGGTAGTTTACTATCAACTGGATCAAGAGGACAGTAATGAAATTGATACCCACATGGAACCACAGTTCCATGGCGCCTTTGATTCCGACGAATATAGTCTGCTAAATCCTGAAAAATATTCTATAGATATTCTTCCTCCAGAAGTGAGATTAACAGATGGCTTCAATGAGCCTCAAGATTCCATGAAACTGGTTGGTTTCGCCTCAAAGCCCGAAACTTGTGAGGAACTGTACGCACGGGTGACCAAAGAAGGTGGAGCACTTTTGCCGGCAAAAGCAGTAATGAGTGAGGGGATGTTTGCAGAGGTGGACAAAGAACGTAAAACATGTGCTGATACAAAGCCAGAATTCTCTGAGGATCTGTACAATGTTACAAACAAATAGATTCTCAATAAATGAGGACGAAGTGTAGGCGATACTGAAACATGTTATGTTGCAGACGGAATCAGCTGTATATATTTTTTTCATGTTTTCCCTAAATCTTGTCCCATTTCAAATATCCATTTAACGTTCTTATACTTCGGGAATAAGTTCAATGATAGATGTTCGACCTTACCAACTCAAGTACTGTTTGAGTTTTCAGCATTTGTGCTGTCTATTTTCCCCCTTTTCATTAGATTAAGTCAAGGGCATATCATCACATGGTGGTTATTGTTCTTAGTAATGAAATGATTCAACAAACAAGTGATCTTGGAACAGCAACAACAAACCTTTGAACCCTTTTATTATGCGATGTTGCACATGTAATAATGCAACCTCTTGTGTAACATCACCACAGTAAACGTAAGATAATAAATAGAAAAAAAGTAAAAGACGTAATGCAAATGTGACAAGGGCAGATGAATGCTATGGAGGAGATAAGAATCCTTGCCCGGAATTGTTTTTGCATAATATAAAAGACCTGTTACACTGTATACTGTAATGCCAAAGGGATGAATAAAATGATAACTGAACCTTATCAGAAAGTCCGATGAGAAAATCGTAACATTTACAAATCAACTAAGTTACGCATGAAACGCCCATTTGGGTAGATGACAGCGATGTCAAACGTGATGATATTGCAAGTCTATTACATGTATCATAAAATCGCATCAACATGAGCTATCCATCATATGCCCTTCTGTACAAAATGTCGCTCGATACCTTGCAAAATCAATATGTATATATGAAGAGTTTGTTTGCAAAAACCGATAAGTCCATTTTTGAAGATTTTGAAGTACAGTTTCTGCCATAAAGTACAAAACAATACCTTTTAAATGATATATTGGTCACTACATAATAAGGTATATTTTTGAAGTTATGGTCAAAAGAAGCAAAAATTTTCCCATTATACTCTATTTTTCTTGACCTTTAATGGCAAATATCTCCATTAGACAAATATGGACTTATCGGTTTTTGCAAACAAACTCTTCATATGTATGTATATGTCAATGTACTGTTTATGTACTTAAGTAATTTGATGTTTTTACTTTATCATCACAGTAATATAATTATCTCACACCTAAGCAAATGACATGGGCTGATTCATTATTACGTCTCATTGAGTCTGCGCGTAATTACTTCCTTGTAAGTCTCAGCTTTGTTTGACGATTTTACAGTTCAATGTATTTATGCCTTTATGACTGCACGATTTAAAAGTCATTGTACTGAGTAATGCTTATATGTTTCGTACTAAGCAAAGTTCCCACTTAGTCGAGTTGGAGTCTCGAGTTGCGTCGAGCTGCGCGAGCTTGAACTCGCGTGAACTCGCGTGAACTCGCGTGAAATTTGTCAATTTTAATGAGCTGCGCATGAGTGATCTACGAGGCAACATCGAGTTCACTACGATAGCTGTACAGTCAACCGGCAGGCCTCCGAAAAGACGAGTGATCCGAGCGTGATACGAGTCTCACCGATCTTGGTGTGAGTTGTGATGACCAGTGTACGACTTAAACCTAGCTTTCATCGAGGTAAAAAGAGCTTGTTACGAGCCCGTAACGAGCCCGTTACGAGCCCGTTATGAGTTCGCGCAATCCCCGCATGTTCGGTTTGGCCTACAGTGGGGTCTTTTCTCGCATTTTCTTCTAATGGGACCTGGTCTTGTGGGTCTAAATGTTTAGAGGCTTGGTCTTCTGACTGCCTCTGTAGCTCATCACGGATGATCTCTTCTATTTATACTGTCTCTTCCTGCTCTTCTACCTCTACTTCTACCATTGCTTGATTGATCTCCATTTCCTTCTCCATCTGTTTTTCTTGGATTTCTTGAGCCGAGGCATGTTTGTTTGTTTGTGTTTTTTTGTCTTAATATTTACGTAGTTCTAGAAATGTAATGGCAATGACCTATTTGTGCACGTGCACATGCGTTTAGGGTTGAATGAGTGTCTCCTGCCTTGAAAACGCTGGGAAAATGTGAATAATTCCATATTAACAGGTCAGTGCAATGCACTCTGAATAAGCTAATACAAAACTTGTAAGTTTCAGAGCTCGATCTAAACTCGCGCTTAGCGTTAAGATATATGATATGTATATATGTATGTATAATATTATGTAAATATATAATATATGTACATTATTAAGTAATTCAATGTGTTTACTTTATCATCACAGTAGTATAATTATCTCACACCATAAGCAAATGACATGCACTAATGTATTATTACGTCTCATTGAGTCTGCGCGTAATTACTTCCTTGTAAGTCTCAACTTCGACTTTACAGTTCAATGTATTTATGCCTTTATGACTGAACGATTTAAAAGTCATTGTACTGAGTAATGCTTATATGTTTCGTGTTAGCATTGACATTACGTAAAAAGCAAATTACTGAACATTTGTAAACTATTGATCAAGAATCAATAAATGAATGTTGCAAACAGAAATGTATTCTGCCTATTTCTACTATGCAAGATTACCAAATATGAAATAAAATATGATTAGAAAAATATGACATAACATTTCCAAAAGAATGATTATGACGGTCTTATTAATACCTCATTGCACCAGTATTCCATAAGTTATGAAGATTATAACCTGTCATTGCGTCTAAAGTATAGTAAGAGAAGACATTGATGAAACTTTTCTAAAGTAAGTTGGTTTGCCTATTGTGCAAGGAAAAAACAACAACCATATCACCATGATGAATACTGTATGTGATATTACCTAGTGTAACCATTAAACTATGTGTTGATGTAACCTACCCAATTCTATTCGATGAGTGTTGGTTTCAAGTTTAGTTTAACGCTTAATATATTAATGATTAGAAAGGGAACATTAAGCAGATATCTACCAATCCTGATGATGTAGCTTTCCGAGTTGTCATTTTGAAAAGAACAGAGGAACTTTGTCACGGTTGTTTGTAGATTGATCTAGAAGTGCGTATTGACAATAAAAGCAAATGACTTTGTGCTGTGGTGAAATCGAAAGATAATCATAACTTGGGCCAGTGGTGGATTCAGGGGAGGGGGGGGGGGGAGTACGGGGCGCCCCTATATTTTTTGTTAAAATAAAAGAATTAAAAGGAAAAAAAAATGAAAGTTCGCTCCTCCCCTTGTTTTATTTTGCGCCCCTTTAATGACTGAAAGGTAAACCAAATTACTGTCCTCTATTGTTCTTTTTAACAACTATAGAATACTGATTTATGGTTTTAAGATTTACAAGTGTCTGTTTGATGTGTGGACGTGCAAAGAGGGATGACCACAAACTTACAGCGTATCACTACTTTTCACAATTTATCCCGCACCACACGATGACACCGTAAGGTGCAGCATAACAGCAACAATCAAAACGTCAAATTATAAATGATAAAAATCGCTAGTTGGTGCTATATACAGGGCCGGTGTCACCGTCGATCCGTTCCGGGTTCCGGGGGAACCGATATACCGGCTAAATCCAGTCGATTAGTTCCGCGGAACGAATATACCGCACAATAGGCAGTACGCAGAAACGTTCCGCAACCGTCGATCCTATAGGCCTCATTAAAAACAAAATGATATCTGTTTATTGTGGATGCCTATACCGAAGCCAAAAATCTAAGAAAGCTATTTCTTCATTTTTAAAATGATATCAAGGACAAACCTGTTTTTACGTTCTGATAATTTCCCTTTAAATGAATCATATCATAGCCTCGTACAAGTGGCGCGAAGAAATGAATCACTGTAGGGCTTACAATGTATTAGCTAAGTATAGCATGCACAAATACGTACTAGTCGATCATCTGGAGCCGTTGCACAGACAGTGTGCGATTAGCCTTTATTTATAGACAAAACTTCAAAGAACAGTTCAACGAAAGAGTATGATAATACTATAGTTATAAAGTCCTACATTTATAAGAGACTGCTTGAAGTGGGAAGGAGGAGAGAGGGAGGTTTTGCTGGTAGGGTACAGCAAGGATAAACATGTTTTTTTTTTTCGGTGAGCTTTGTTCTGATAAGACAATCATTGTTCAGCTGTACTTCAAAACGAAAAAGAATGTTGGTCTAATAGTCTGCAAACAAATTGTGTATGCAGGGGAGTAAAATGGAGCTATGCATGTGGATTTCATTTCATTTATTTATTTTATTCTAATTTTTCTTTCAACAAAACATAACACAAAGTAAATCAAAAATGCAATCATAAGCAAACATACATTACAAAGTATGACATTCAATGGTAATTAACAAACTAATAAAGATATGCACACATACTGGAATTACAAAGTTATGTTTGCAGGGTAAAAATGAGAACTACCCTGCATACACTTGTCGTCTGTTCCTCTCTTCTTCTCTGACCAGGAGCATTGCTTGTAGATTTTAGACCACTCTAAAATATCTTAAAAATACTTATTATAATTACAAGAACGTAATTATGCATAATGCAAAAAATATAAGACAAAATGAAACAAACAACACAGACACAACAACGTGACATGACTAAACTGAGGGGAATATACGAATGAAAGGATTAGAGCAAAAACAAAATTAAAGGAAGAAGGAGAGAAAGAGAGAGAGAGAATGCCTACACGCAGAACAGGATAAACGGAAGAGGAGATTTATTGATTGATTACTCAAATTATCCACTCTGGAATTTTTCATACTTTGGGTATCGCAACAAAATTAACATTCAATACATTACGGGTACACCACAATCAGACATGTCATTGAGTACAAAATGAAACTCACTCACATTAACATACAGTAACGTATGCACCATAATAACATAATACATTAACCCGACATTTACAACTACACGTATGTATACAAAAGCTATTAATATACAGCTGTATATCACTTTCATATAATTATTCCACTCATAAATGTATTTGATAATATCCTTTCATACATCATCATTCTACACCAAACAATTATATCACCACATATCCCAATATATTTGTATAATTCACTCCAAAAAATTCCAATATATATATATATATATATATATATATATATGTGTGTGTGTGTATATATATATATATATATATATATATATATATATATATATATAATAATAATAATAATAATAATAATAATAATAATAATAATTACCATGGCAGCGCCTTAACAAAATAACACCAAATGTGTCTTGCATGTACACCTGTAAATCATTACATATTCCAAATTTAAAATTACATAACTTAAATAGTGTGGGAATAAAAAAACAAAAAAATATTTAAAATAATAAGATTACCATAACAATGCTTTCTCTATCAAACACACACGAGAAACATATATCCTACAAATCTACACCTCACTTTCATCATCACCAAATTTGAACTCAATTACTTCAACAGTATAAAGATAATCACTCAATATCGCCATAATAATTATACTCCAGATTTCATCAGAATTAATTCAGAGCTGTAGAAAAGTTCGCGACGTAAACTTTGCTACGAACCGCCCGACCGCTCGACCAACCACACACAATTCCTGTATACCTTCTTATACTCTTTGGATATGCGGGAGCATAATAATAATGATAATAATAAATACACCAAAAACTAATCATTACAACTTATCTAATTACTCTGGCATTATACGTGTGAATGGAATCCGGGACAAAAGCACTTCTAAAACGGGTACGCTTTGTGCGAGGAGGACAGAGTCTGATACCTGATCTGTTCAGGCAATAGTAACCGTACAGACGGTGTGTTAAATCGGTCATTATCTTGTTTACCTTGACCATCATTCTTCTTCAACTAACGAATTACCATCTGTTTTTATCCACATGTTCAAAAGGAATCGCTCTGTCCACTGTTATCCCACTTGCCAGAGTGACGCCTATCACCTTCCCCGTACTCGCACTATTTTTGCAAAGAAAACAATTGTATTTACTGGACCCAGATATTGGAATGACCTTCCTCAAGATATTACTTCTTCTTTGTCTTTATTCACCTTCAAACGCAAATTAAAACAGTTATTACTTAGTGCATACACACTTCCAAGTGTTTAGCAACTTTTTTTTTTGATACTCCCAGTCTTTTGTCCTTGTCCGCAGCTTCAAGTTATTAAAGTTATTTAATGGTACCGATACATTTTTTTAATACATAGCATTCCTTTTCAAACAAGCGAAATCCGTATACAGTCTGGTTTGTGCGATATCTATGTGGTTCATTACTTTATTCTTTATCGATTTTTGTACTGATATAATTTTAGTTGGTCAAGACAAACATATCCGTTCTCCGTATAATTATATGCCTATGAATTTGGGAACCTACAGTTTTACAAGCGTTAAAGCTTTTTATGTATAGGCCCCATCATATTTCTGATACTTATTTGTGACATATTATGATATGACCATGTACATTTGTGTCAAGAATGTTTTTTTTTTCTTCTTCTTCTTCAATCAAAAGACATGATTGTATATATTTGGTATTCTTGTTTTATTGTCAATAATTTTGTAATCTCATCATTGAGAAAATGCAAATATGAAATTTGAACTGAACATCTTATTTATTCTTACACGGTCATGGATGGCTGAGTAATCATTCTTTTTGGACAATGGGTCAAATTGGACTTGGGACCAAGTTTCAGTTAGTGAGACCAGCATAAATCCTTTTCAATTCACCTTTTTTTTTTTTTTAATGTTCAGACTGGTGAGACATACCTAGGGCCCTTCTTCTTTGAAAACAACCGCAACGAAAATGGATGCTTACAAATTTTAAATGAACATGTCATTCCTGAATTAATGGAAAATTTTCCTGTGCAACAAAGTGGTGTGTTCAGACGCCTATGGTGGGCACAGTATATCGCACCAGCCCATCGACTAGTTGCAGTAAGAAACAGATTGGCTGAGGTATTTGGAAATCGGGTGATTGCCTTGTATCATGATGTGGATTGGCCACCAGAATCTCTGGATCTAACTTCTTGCGATTTTTTTTTCTTTAGGGTTATCTCAAGAGCAAAGTGTTCATTATCCCTCAACCTGACATTGCAACTCTGAGACAAAGAATCACTGATGAATTTGAAGCTCTACGCCATCAAGCCACAATGATTCGTAGGGCTGTGCGTGAGATGTAGAAAAGAGCTAATCTCTGTGTGGGAAGCAATGGTGGCTGTGTTCAGGGGCATGGGATGTAATGTTAAAAAGAGATATCGGGAAAAAAAAACAATGGTAAGTTGTGATTATTAATTTCATTATTCCATTTGTTAACTTAATTTCTGATAAGGTGCATTGATTCTTGTAGTGTCTAAACTTGGTCCCAAGTCCAATTTACCCATTGTCTAAAAAGAATGATTACTTAGCCATCCATGACCGTGTATGCATAAATATCATTTTGAAGAGGAGTATTATATGGTTTTAAGATGTTGCTACTCACTTTGGTGTAAAGTTAACACAATCTTCACAAATTTGAAATCAAATCTTGTTGCGTGTTTTTTTTTTTTTATATACGCACTGTATAAACAGAGACTCTCCACCTTATCTGCCCACTACACATGTATTTTCTTTTTTAAGTCCAAACCGATTTTGTATAATGTACTTTCAGTTTCTCTTAGAATCGTAACTATGCTCTCTATTTCAAATGTGCTTTCTAATTATCTTGCAAAACGTTAAATTTTCAATCGCCCATCTCAACCAAAACTATACTGTATCTCTTTAGAATACCTTGCCTGTTTGAAGTAATCTCTGTGTATTGATAGACCGCCTCCCCAAAAGAGAAACACACACACACACACACACACAAACACACACACACACATTCACATGCACATACACACGGACACAAGATATAATAAAGACAACTGAACACACAAAAACAAAATTCATCCCGTCATCTTTAGTTGTTACAACTGAAAAAATAATGAACCAAACGAACATGCATGTATGACGTTGGCGATTATATTGGTCGTTATATTGCACTAAAATGATTAGACTCTGTGCCCTGAAAATAGACATTAAAACGAAGGTGGACTATTTGAGCTCATAGTATGTTTAATATGAAGCTCCTTGTATTACAGTAGTTAACATGAAGCATGCCGAACATCCCAATTACAGTAACTCATTTGGTTATTCTGTTCAAAATTATTCAAATCAGAGAGAGGTTGGCATGACCAACGTCACATCGTGCAGAACTCTACAAAGCAGAGTTCTGTGACTGTACCATGGCCACCATGACGTCGAAAGAGATAAGGGAGGGGGAAAAAAGGAATCGCTTTGTAGTCCGGGTTTCAAATTGGCAACTTTGTTCGGTTGGCTGGTCAGAGAGATTTGGAGAAGTTCATTGGCTGTAGAGGGAGACTGGAGAAGTACATTTTACTGAAGGGGTGTTTCCTCATTACCACTTTGTATACATTGTATACGGAAGAGACCCGGATGGAATCGGCGGTGGGGGATCTTATCGGCGGTGAGGCAAAAATCCCGCCGATTGGATCTGGGGGATCTGATATACCGGCCAAAGTCCGCCGATAAGTTCCGGCGGAACTTATCGACTGGCCGGAACGGATCGCCTGTGACACCGGCGCACTGTTTTCAAAAGTGTGGGGGCCCACTTCCGGGTTTCATGAGCTAACAAGCAAAAAAAAAAAAAAAAGGTCCTCAGCTCATTCTCTCCCCTCCCATTGTAGTGCCTTTTACGTACTTCCGGGTTGAAAAAAATTTGGGGGCCCAAAGTGATGACACCTTATGTATTCCTTTGTATGGTGCACAAAAAGTGTGGGGGCCCGAGCCCCCACGGCCCCCACGGCTGCGCCGCCCCTGATATATACATGAAAACAAGCTCGTGTCAATGTTATAAGAGTAGCCTACTTACGGGAACATGGAGAATGCAATTTTCTTTTTCTAAATGTTTGGAATCATTGTGGATTTCAGGTAGAAATTCTTCGAATACAATACCGTATGTCCCCCCCCCAAAAAAAAAAAAAAAAATCACAACGGGAACCTCCGCAATGATATCTCAAAAAATATTGAATCAAACTAAATACAAAGTCAGGGTATGAAACTATTCATTGCCCACATCTTAGAGAAACCCCCATTCGATTTGCTTCAGAGGTCAAAGAGAAATGAGGAATTTTGTAGAGGATGTCAGGAATCTCTTCCCTCCAAGTTCTGTCTATTGTATTCACACACAAGATCATCAAAGTGCTAAACTTGGAACAATCAGACTCATGACATGCTTTACAACAATCCACATTTCTCTGTGACCGCTTAACCAAATCGAATAGGGTTTTCTTCATTAGAGCTAAAATGTCATTTTTAAGACTTTGAAGTAGCATTTTTAGACAGGTTAATCATATTGGGTGTTATCAATGCGAAAATTTGATTGTAATTTTGAATTACAATAATTCCATGAACATGTAAACAGTTCGGATTGAGTTAAAAATCAAACAAGCAGCAAACTCCAGGAAAATTCGAATACAGCATTTTCGGACTGGAGTATGGAGAATCAAATTTAGCCCTTCATAACCTCCCAGCTCTTCTTCTTCGCATTGATCCCGTCAACCGGTTGACAGGGGTACGGGTCCACTCGTCAGGGAAGATTTAAATATTACAGCATCATCTCAGGAATGAAGTGCTAAAGAATTTTATTCATGGATTTCTCTACAGACCTCATAGATATACTAAGTAGTAGGAGGAATGACAAATAGAACCACATATACACAGTACACTCAAACCTGCCTTAGCGGCCACCTGTCTATAGCGGCCGCTGAAAAATACCCCGATAGGAAAGCTCTGTTAAAGACCCTGTTTATAGCGGCCACCTGTCTAACGCGGCCAGTGGCCATAAATTTTGTTTCCCGCGGTGTAGATTTTAATCTGTCTATAGCGGCCACAGAGCTGATAATTCAGCGCGTTTTTCTGCTTTTAGTATAGCCGTGCCAGTCACCCATGGGCAACGTTCAGTGATCACCACCGCTGTGTTCATCGCTCATTCAGTATCAAGCTTTCTTCACGACTATAGACATGCTACTGTGCAACAATAAATATTTTAAGAACCCCGGCATTTTTCAATGCATGAAACACACGTGTGCATACGTACACACATACATGTACATTTAAGTACCCGGTACTTACAGATGTATACAACGGTGACACATGTACACGTAGGCAATACACACAAAGTTGGATAACCTGTCTATAGCGGCCTCCTGTCTATAACGGCCACTTTTTTCGTCGCCCTTGGGTGGCCGCTATAGACAGGTTTGACTGTATTTCAAACTCAATAGAGAAAGCGGCTACCACCACAGTAACATGCGCAGGTCAAATGAAAATATTTTCCACAATACAAAAGCTGTAATGATATATCCTGCAAGTCTTTACGACTTCTAACAAGAGAACTTGCTTGTATCAGTGAAGCAAAACCGAAATTTTGAAAGACACTTTATTGAGGAAGAGCAGCCATATTAGGTAAGGGTATAAAAGCAGATAAACCTTATACTGTAATTGCAATCAATCCGCTTACGATTGTATGTATGTGAAAGTAACGGGGAAGAGTCCGGGGGAAGAATATCTACCAATAGCTGTCGACAATGCATCAACATACAGCGGTGACACATGTACACGTAGGCAATACACACAAAGTTGGATAACCTGTCTATAGCGGCCTCCTGTCTATAACGGCCACTTTTTTCGTCGCCCTTGGGTGGCCGCTATAGACAGGTTTGACTGTATTTCAAACTCAATAGAGAAAGCGGCTACCACCACAGTAACATGCGCAGGTCAAATGAAAATATTTTCCACAATACAAAAGCTGTAATGATATATCCTGCAAAGTCTTTACGACTTCTAACAAGAGAACTTACTTGTATCAGTGAAGCAAAACCGAAATTTTGAAAGACACTTTATTGAGGAAGAGCAGCCATATTAGGTAAGGGTGTAAAAGCAGATAAACCTTATTCAAATTCATGAATTTCTTCCGTCGAGATGTTTTCATTGCAACTGATTGACAAATTGCCCTACATCGACGTAAATAAGCACTGAATTGATCAGTGTTTTTTTTTTTATCATGGCTACTACTAAAAAAAAACACTGATCAATTCAGTGCTTATTTACGTCGATGTAGGGCAATTTGTCAATCAGTTGCAGATAAACCTTATACTGTAATTGCAATCAATCCGCTTACGATTGTATGTATGTGAAAGTAACGGGGAAGAGTCCGGGGGAAGAATATCTACCAATAGTTGTCGACAATGCATCAACATCATGCCTATGTAATTCATTCTAAAATGGTTGCTCAAAATCCTGTGGTACACAGTATCACTTTCTCTAAATGCTCGGGAATTAAGCGTGCTGTTTGTAGGAGCTTTCCGTTTCCACACTTACATTGTATAGGCTCACTCAAGGAGTGGCCGTGTTAGCGGATGTACATGCGCAGTCTCATCAGGCGCATTTGGGTTACTCATAACAGTGTAATCTCTTTGGTTTATAAACAGAACAGAACACATACCGAACAGAATAAAGCACACCACAAAATCATATCCATTATATCTACGTTCACTATCACAGCACATATTAGTACATACTACATACGGCGGTTCGCGGAGGCTACCCCGCGTCTGCCCTGGTCAATCGCAGGGTGAGATTTCTCTGGAGGCTCTCCGGGGGCTCTCCGGAGGCTGTCCACTGTGTTGCGTCTTAACAAACACAATCTTCTCCAGAGAACAATCTTCGCCGGAGGATACCCCGAGGGTACCCTGCGTTTTGTGGCCAGTTAAGACGGGGCTAGTCAGTTCAGTACACTTTCCTGTCTATCAGCGTCAAGTTTTTGGAATGAAATGGAATGAATATAGGGGCCTACATAATAATTATACAGAACAGATGAAGGCGCAAGCGTCTACTCAATAGATTGCACTAATGTGGTCAAATTCATAAATATGTAAATGGACCTATAGTAACTAGTATTACATTAACCTGCTCCTGATGACAAACAACATTATACAGATCTAATACGCAATCAATTTTAAGAATATTAATGGCAAATAACAGGTGAACAGGGGCATAGACCCCCTTAGGAAATCAAAACACCACTTGTATAACACAGCTCAGATTTCCCATATTTTACAGCAAAAGAGGGAGAATGTTTTATCATATTTGCTAAATGAGCATAAAATCACAAGGGCCAAGTATTGACCTGAACTAGAGTTCCCCAATTCTCTCCCCATTTGACTTTCTACCTGATACGAATCTCACATTCTTATTTTCATTTCAGTGCAGTTATTTAAATTTTGCTTGCTCATTAACGAACTGAATGATCAAATGAACGGAGATGTTAATAGGCAGGGACATATTAGAATGACTATTAACGAATGCCGTTGCTCAAAGTGTTTTGTCTCATTGCAAACAAATGACGTGCATTTGATTCTCATTTGAATGTGCAACCGTCCCATTATACATTACTTTGTATATATACAAATGTTATATTGTATACTTTGGTTGGAAATGAAATAAAATGAAATAAATGATTGGCGCGAGTAGCAATTTGATTACTGATTTTTTTTTTTTTTTTTGAGCGCCCAAAGACGAATTTGAACGCATTTTTTAAATCGCATTTCGGATGATATCGACTGCTTGAAACGTTAGTTTGAAATTAACTGAAAAATCCTACATATAGAAACTGGAATATATTCGTCTTCCAGTGTTCGGCAAATGTCAGGACCATTATGACATATTACATCTAACACAATGAATTACAACACCTAAACCAAAGGTGGTCGCAGACTATAGAAAGTAGTTTAAGAAGTTACAGATCGAACTATATGACAAACAGAATGGGCTTTTATCTTCTTTCAAACAAATTCAGCAATTGAATCGTAGATTAATCATTGACACTCTTGAGTGGTGCAATACATTGCGTTGTATCGCTTTCGTAAAAGCCTGGAAAATTCTAAGTGCGAGATATTACTTTGCATTGATGTTCGTCACTTTAATTGTTAATAATCCAAAGGAACAAAATAATGATTGACATTGTCAAGTGGTATATGTACATGATATTTCTCTTTTTTTTTTCACTTCCTTGAAAGTCTTATACAAGTTGTGAAACATCGCAGTGCAATAAGCTGATTGAGGTCAGTAGACTGTTTTTTTTTTTCGGTCTTACGCATGTTTTCTTCCGCTCTTTTTTTTTTTTTTTTTTTTTTTTTGGTGCACGTATTAAAGTAGGGAGTGGCTGTGAAGTTGCGCAGTGCTAGCACGCGCAGTGCGGGGCTTCTTTCATTCATGACAAAATCGCATTGCGGAAGTATAGCGCACGACTATACTGCAGGCAAACTGAAGTATATCTGTGTCTTTCCTCCGCCATTGACATTTTTCATCGAACAAGAATATCCAAGGCTTATGAGTAATTACTGGTATTAGTTTTCTTGATCGGAGGGAAAATGGCATACCTTGAATGGTGTTTTGCAGTTCTTATCTTTTCTAATCCGATTCTGACTTCCTCAGCTCAGGAACCAAACACGCCGTGTAGGTATCTTTTTCATATTTAATTCTTAAAATTCTGTCTCATGTATTTCTC
This sequence comes from Diadema setosum, assembly GCA_033980235.1. Classification (NCBI taxonomy): domain Eukaryota; kingdom Metazoa; phylum Echinodermata; class Echinoidea; order Diadematoida; family Diadematidae; genus Diadema; species Diadema setosum. Next base: position 364,617 of record JAWLSL010000029.1, read on the forward strand.
GTATAATACTTATGGAACTTGCACTAACATCGAAACAGTTTATTGAGGCCTTCTTTCATTAGGTGGGCTAATACCTAACTGTTTTGATCAAATGCTATTTGATATTATTCTTATTAACAATGAGTTGTGACAGATCGTTTTTCTTATAACCCATGTATCTCTTATCTTTGTAAGTCATAATTGTTTAGAGCTATTAAACTCATCAATGTTTTATTTCATACGAGATCTGAAATAAATCCTTCCAGTCTTCCGAGCGATATATTTTCATGGATTAATGGATAGATTCCTATATAAGCCCCTTTTTGGCATTTTATATCCCCCAGATTTGACACTGGATTGTTCGGGAAAACCACAGAAAGGCACGATATCATGCGACGAAAACTGCGTTGCCAACTATACCTGGATTATACAGGCACCTCGTGGACGACGAATTCTCTGTGAAATTGAGCATACGAACAACGATTTAATGGGAGTTTTCTTTCAAGACGAAAAAGCAAACAAGACGTCTTTGATTTTCATTCAGAATCACCATCAATCTCTCCCCTTTTCATCACTGACCTATCGGATGAAGCTTCGGATATGGCATATATTATATCTACCCAATTTACTTTACGCTGAAAGTGAAATGTTTCAATGGTAAGTACTATTGTGACGTTTGTATTTCGTAATGAACAAACACGAAGTGGAAACAACACTTTCTTCATTCTTTGGCTTGTATACCAGGCAAAACAAAAGACCATGGCGATAAACCAGACCCACTGAGAATTGATGAGTAGGCGTAATAATAGACATTGGAAATTAGAGTATAATTGTGGTCGAGGTTACGGCATAGCAGCTCAAGAATAATTAAGTAACGTCAAAATTTAATACAGTTATATCCGTTGTTGTATATAGCAAACAATAAATAGAGGGAGCAACTAAATGAAAGAGAAATTAAATGGAATGATGTGCCTACTTGTAAATGCATTCGACATTTCCTGTATCTCTTAGTACAGACTTTAAAAAGTAAGAGGTTGTTCAATATTGCTATCGCTTTGCGTATTAAAAAATCAGAGCTAAAGATTAACATGGTTGACTGCATGATTATATGAATCCATCAAGTTAATTCTTTATTTCGTCTGTCGTGTTTGTCACGTCGTGTTTGTCACGATTATTTAATACCAAACATTTTTGATTGTCAATATATTCCGATGACATATGTTGCGAAGGTAGTTTTCTTTTCGCCCTCGGCTTTTAGGTACCTATAGAAACTCTGTTTTAATACGGTCATTAATGCTTGTCCGCGTATTTCACTAATTTGCTCTCCTTTATACATAAAAACACACAAACACGATGTTTCCTATTTGATCGAAAGAAATGGAAAATAAGCCACTCTAAAACAGCTAAAAAACGGTAGATATACAAAATAGAGGCAACGATAAAAGATTCTTTTGTGTTTGTTTGTTTGTTTGTGGTCTTCATTCATTTATATTAGTCCAGAACAACAACAACAACAACAAACTGAGTCAGCACTATATGCTGTGAATGAGTGTGTCTAATGCAAAGCGTCAATTCTACTATTTTTAATGTTAAAAAAACCCAGATAATTTAATCAAATCACATCCTATGGTGAAGAATTGATATAGATAGCTTTTATAGAAAAAATGCAGTTATATTTCAAGAGGATTTTCTATTTTAGTACTATTCATTGGCTCAGTATATCCAGTGTACTCCTTATATCTTCAAAATCAAATGATCCAGTAAAAAAAACCAACAACAACCAACAACTATGAATTTGTCCATCTATCTATACAAAGCACCATCTGTAAATCTGGTAGAAGGACCCTCTCCCAATGAAGGCTTGGTGATCCTGGAACCAAACGGATATGTGTGCTACGATGGATTTACCACCCAAGCTGCTGAAGTAGTCTGTACAGAACTTGGCTTCCCAGCAGCAGAGGAGTACACGCCTAAGACATTACCCACCACAGCATCACGGAACAAGTCTCAACGGCTGTCATGTCCTAAAGGTATATCCAGCAGTACTGAGCATGTCCATTTTACCAAAATGTATGTGTGCAGTTATTGCGTTACAAAGAATAGAATCGCTTTCAATTCCAAGATGCCTAGAAGATATAGGTAGGATCCTAATCTCGTGTTTTGTAATACACCTGAAAGGGAATCAAAGTCGAAAATTTTGTGTGAAAGTTCGTAAAGGAGGTCTATTACCATCATTTAATTTGGGTACTTTTCTCCACATTCTCCTGATTTAACGAGAATTTCACCCCAAAAAAAAGTATGTTTGAGACTTTCCTCCTAGTCTTCATCAAAAGATGAATTGTGGTTATCATAAATATTTTCCGTGCAGAGTGAAATAACAAAACCTTTACATTTTTTTAAAAAAATAATATTGCACAGGTCATACACGGGACTACACACGTATTATAACGAAGTGTCCCTCGACGAGAACAGATTGTCCCAAAAACGAGGCTGTGAAGCTGAAATGCGAAGGTGAGATAAAGGAGACTTTGGGATAATTTTTAAAATTTAGTATTAATGGAACAAGGAAATCATTATTGGTTCAGGGGTGATTTTCTTTTTCAATTTGTCTCCCTGTACAAATGGAACTTGTAAGATCGCAACTGATCATCTATAAATTTAAAAACATGTCGGAAAAAAGGAACCATGGAACTCGAACTTTCCATCTACTGCTTTCCGGGTACTACCATCAGGCTGTCCCTGGTTGCCGACAGTGACATGATAAACTTGAAACGAATACCCAAGCTCAGAAATTTCGACGTTGTTAACATTTCGGAATAATATGGGATATTCAGTCATCTTTTCAGATGAAAAATTAAGCGAACAATAGAATTTGAATATTGGTTATTCTTCTAAAGACCAACAACAGATTCCATAACTATAATATACGTATGGCCCTATCAATTTACATGATGTGAAATAATATAGATTGTTTAGAATGACCCTTTAAATATTGTAAGTAAAAAACGACTCGAACATTTGAGTGAAGCTTGCATAATAACTATTCATACATGGTATCCGTCATATGCACCGAAACCACGTTACCCTTAAAAAAATGGACATACCAGTAAAGACAAAAAGAAAGAAGGAAAAGCGAAACACCTTATAGTTGGCGTGACTGCAAATTACGATAGTAGGGAGTTTTAGCAACACGACGCAGCTGAGCGTGCCGTGTGCAAAATTTGCGTTCTGCGCGTGATCAAATCCGAAATTCCAAAATCAAAATCCAAAATCCAAATCCAAAAATTCCAAATCCGAAATTACCAAGCTCCAAAATAAGCTCACGGCAATGGAGATTTACTGCCGTCGCGCAAACCTGCTCTTTTACGGAGTGAAGGAAACGCCAAACGAAAATGTTGAGAGCACACTTCGCGACACGTTTTGCTACCTCGGGATAAGCGCAGACGATGCCGCCAATATAGCCCTCGTGAACGTTCACCGGCTCCCCGCCGGCGCGACAACGCCAACGCTGCTTCCGGCCAGGCCAACGGAGCCCCATCTCGAGACCCTGTTCCGCGAACTATAATTGCAAAGTTCGTCTATATCCGCGACAGACATCGTGTTCTTGAATCGTTCGACCAGCGCCAGCGCCAAACAAGCCAGCCGCGAGCCAGCACCGGTCCCGGTCAGGAATCCAAACGGATCACGGTCCGCGCGGATCTGCCCCCTGCCCTCAAAGCCAGGAGAAGCCTTCTCGCGAAAACAGCCTACGACCTCAGAAAGCAAAAAAACAAAAAAAAAAACAAACAAAAAAAAACGCTTCTACCAAGATATACCTATAGCTGGCACAGAAGTACTCCTTAAATGGAAAGAAAAAGGCTCCGCGACTTGGAACCTGTACCGTGACTGAATCTGTAAGCCGCGAATCTTGTGTTATCTTCAGCTCCTATGTGCACCTTTAAGTTAAAATATCTCTTGCGACTTGATTGATAAGCAAGTACCCAAGTTGTTATCGTTTACATTAGTGTTTCTCCCTTTCTAACTTACCCAGCCATTGCTATGAATTGTGAATAACAATTCCGAATCTTCTGCCAACTACGTAAATTTAGTCTGACTGATGTAACATCACTCTCAAATCTTTAAAAGGAAGTCTTGCCCAAATGGGTACCACGAGTGTTGATGATTTGTTCTTTTCCCGTCCTTTTTTGTCATTTATATTAGTGAAACATAACACTAAACTATCATACTACGTGTATAAGGTTGAAATGAATTTTGAAGTATAAACTTAGTTGTATTTAAAAGTGCGCTCATAATACGTTCATGTAATTGAATAACAATGATTTAATACACTGTCCAAAAATTTTGCTCCTTTTACTGACAGGAAGAAAGTGTCTTCCTCATATTTTCCACATCTGTTGTAATATTCAGCAATTGCAAAAAAAAAAAATGCAAAACGTCATTCATGCTTTCTTTTGTAGTCATTGACTGCTATATCCAACATGAAAAAAGAAATGCAAAACGTCATACGCTTTCTTTTGTAGTCATTGACTACTATATCTGACACGAAATAGTTTGTGTACTTCGTTAAGACTGAATTAAACATAACTTTCTTTTTTTTTTAATTCACAACTTCATGAAAATGATAATATTATTATATTTCATATGTAATGAGAAAAGACGTAAATTGCAATGACGTTCATATTTTGACTGCCAAGGATTTTTTTTTTTCAAGGGTGGGGGAGGGAGGGGGTGGCTGCGGGTAATAAACGGTTTATAGAAGACATGTATGTATGCAATTTCTTACTGATTATGTATTTTTCTCTGTGCTTCGAGTACGCACACGACACAGCGTTTGATCTTCGTTTCTACTTAGATTTTGTTTTGTGCTCAGTAGTGCTTGCTTTTTGCCTTGACATACATTCCTTGTACGCTACACCAAAATCGAGCTCACCAGCCTCTGCGTACCAACAATTTGATTTTTCACAATTGTGCCAAGTGCATACTTATGAACGTACGTATAGCCACATGTATGTTCAGACCTAAACAGAGAACTGGATTGCCATTTTCATTATGAAAAGTACCAGTACTCAGTATACCTGTTTATATTGCTCTTTTCACGCCCACTGTGCTGTCTCTCATAGCGAAATTCACAAAAATTTACATAACAGTGTTAATGAACTTCCTATTGCGTATGCAAAAATGTGTTATGCCGGTGCTCTCGACAGCTACCAACTTGTCATCAGCTTTCAGTAATCTGCCGTCCTTGTGTACGCAAAAACGTGTTATTCCGGTGTCTTTGACCGCTCAAACCAACTTACTACCTGTTCTCAACTATTTGTTATTGTACATGCAAAGATGTATTACCACGGTGCTTCCGACTCCTCTCAGAAATTTGTTATCAATGTTTATGCAAAAATGTGTCACCCTGGTGTATCTGACTCCTCTATGTAAGTTGCCACCTACCCTCAGCAAACTGTTATCATTGTGTTTACACAAATGTGTTTCTACGGTGTTTTCGACCACCCTCAATAATCTATTGTCTGTTTGCCTTTGCAATTACCTCTCTGAACTGTTCAGTGCAATTTTGCCCTCCTATAGACTAGTAACAACCATATTCCCTACGCATTATGCTCACGCAGTTACCGTTGAATATTTGACATGCCTTGTTTTGAGTATGGAAACTGAACATTCCTTAACCGTCTATCATCTGGGTGAATGTTCTTTCACTTATCTTCCTTTAAAAACCTAACAGCAGATGTATTCTTGAGCAGCTATTTTCTGTAAACACCTATTTTGTATCATGCACAATGATGAATCCAAATACCACTGTTAACACGAACGCTGCTGCTGTTAGCATGCTTTATCCTCAGTCACTTGCTGATATGACACCAGTATTTTCAGTATTAAAACAGAGAAGAGGGCGAAGATTCCGACATCGTCACCTTCTTAAATACGCAAACTCCTGAATTAAGACTAGATTTCGACTGTAACGATGCCGCAGTCCAAAATATATTCACTCACTATCACACAGAGGATGAACTTCTTTCACTCACTCATAACGACGTAATTCAACTCTTTATTTCACATTTCAATATCAGAAGCTTAAATAAAAACTTTGATCAATTTCTTTCTTTTGTGAGCACGTTAAAAACCGAATATCGGGCTTAGTGAAACTTGGTTAAAGGAGACATCACCCTCTTCGCTGCTTACAGTAGACGGTTTTAGACTCATAACAAACAATAGAACATGGAAGAAAGGAGGAGGAGTCGGATTTTATGTGTCACAGAATTTAGATTGTGGTGTTTTTTTTTTTTTGGAAAAACTATAGCGTGATGTCAGAAGTTTTTGAGAGTGTATTTATTGAGGTCAAAACTTTAAATAAAGGTAATATAATAATTGGGGAGATTTATCGACCACCAAGCTCAAACCCTGCTGAATTTTTAGAGTTATTCTGCGGCCTTATTTCGAGCAGTTATTTTGATAGTAAGACATGTTTTGTCATGGGTGATTTTAACCTCAATCTTCTTAATTACAATGATAATTTTATATGTGCAGATTTTCTTAACCTTATGTTGTAGAAATCATTTATCCCCCTTACAAGAAACCCGACTCGAATAACCGATCATGTATCTACTCTTATTGATAACATTTTTGTAAATGACTTATTTTCTGACATCACATCTGGCATAATAGTTTCTGACATCACTGATCATTTTCCAATCTATGCCCTTGTGTCCAATTTTATGACTGCTAATGTTTCTCACACCCACAATCCGGGTATTCGTGTAATGTCTGAATCCAACCTTAATAAACTTAGGGAGAAATTAAGTTCAGAAGATTGGTCCACCGTATACACCCAAAGCGATATTGATTTAGCATTTGAAAATTTTATGAATATTTTGATTACTAACTATGAATCTAGTGTTCCTCTCCAAAGGCCTCACCATTCAAATTACAAATAAGTACCTCGACAACCATGGGTAACAAAATCTCTTCTCAGGTCCATTAACCGCAAGAATAATCTTTTTCATAAATATCGCAAAAATCCATGCCCTCGAAATAAACCAAGATATTCTCGATATCGGAATATATTGACATCCTTAATACGTGTTGCTAAGCGGAATTATTTTTCGCGACAGTTTGTTAAATATAAACATGATGTGAAGAGTACGTGGAAGGTGATTAACGAGACACTCAAATACAAAACCGATACCGATCCTGCCAAATATATTTCAGCGGACGGCCGGCAGATTAACAATCCGGTTATCATGGCGGAATCTTTTAATGATTATTTCGCAAGTCTTGGTCCACATCTTGCCAGTAAAATTCCGAAATCCTCAATTGAATATCACAGATACCTAGGTAATAGGAATCCTCAATCAATATTTTTTGAACCTATTGTTGAAGAAGAAATTGATGATATCGTCAAGAATTTAAACGATAAAAAAAGTTCAGGATATGATGGAATTACAAATTTTCTTTTAAAAAATGTTTTGAATCAAATTATTTCTCCTTTAACTTACATTTTTAATCAATCTTTATTTAATGGTAAAGTCCCCAGTAAAATGAAAGTCGCAAAAGTTGTCCCTCTCTTTAAGAAGGGACAGAAAGATTAGGTGAATAATTACCGACCAATTTCTTTATTGACTTCAATCTCTAAAATTCTTGAAAGGTTAGTTTACACGCGATTATTGAAATTTCTCACAAATCATAATATTTTATCAGATTCTCAGTTTGGTTTCAGAAAACATTATAACACAACCCATGCTTTATTTACCTTTATAGACAAGGTAGCTCATGCTATAGATAATTTTGAGCATACAATTGGAGTTTTTCTTGATTTTTCTAAAGCTTTCGATACGATAGATCACGAAATTTTATTTTCTAAACTGTGTCATTATGGAATTCGCGGGACACCTCTCGAATGGTTTAAGAGTTACTTAACCAATAGAAAGCAATTTGTTAACATTAACGGCTATGATTCGCAGTTAAAACTTATTTCATGTGGAGTCCCACAGGGCTCCCTCTTGGGCCCACTTTTATTTATCTTATACATAAACGACCTTCGAAAATCATCGCCAATTTTATCATTTATTTGTTTTGCTGATGACACAAGTTTGTTTTGTTCTCATCGAGACCCCAATACATTAATTGATATGATGAATACTGAGCTTAGGTCTGTGCAATCCTGGATTTATGCAAACAAATTATCCCTGAATATAGAAAAAACTTATTATATGGTATTCAGTAATTCTTTGAATGTTGTTCCACATGAGATCAAAATAAATGATATATGTTTAACGCAGGTCAATAACGCAAATTTTTAGGGCTTTGGATTTATCCTGGCAAACTCATATTAATTTTGTAAGTAAAATTTTGTCCAGAAATATTGGAATTTTAAATAAGCTTAAATATTTGTTCCCTGTTTATATTTTGCAGAGTATATATTCTTCTTTAATATCTCCACACTTTAATTATGGAATTTTTGGCATGGGGAAATGCAATTAATTCGTTATTAGATTCCCTTCTTCGTATTCAAAAGCGTGTAATAAGAATTATAAACCACGCCGGATATTTTGCTCATACCAACTGTTTTTTTTTTTCATCAAAACAGAATTCTGAAAATTCCAGACCTATTTTATTATAATCTTGGAATTTTCATGTATAAACTAACAACTAATGAATTACCATCTGTTTTATCCACATGTTCAAAAGAACTCGTCAGAATGACGCTTATCACCTTCCCCGTACTCGCACTATTTTTGCAAAGAAAAGAATTATGTTTACTGGACCCAGATACTGGAATGACCTCCCTCAAGATATTACTTCTTCCTTATCTTTATTCACCTTCAACGGCTATTACTTAGTGGATACACACTACCCGGCTCTTAGCAACATTTTTTTAATACCCCCAGTCTTTTGTCTTTGTCCGCAGCTCCAAGTCATTTAACGATACCGTTGTTGCACTTTTTTTATGTAAACGCGGCAAAGTATGTACAGTCTCGTTTAAGCGATACTAAAGTACTCATGTGGTTCGATAGTTCGTTCTTAATACTAATTTTGCACTGGTACAATTTAAGTTGGTCGAGATAAACATGTCCGTTCTCCGTATAATTTCACGCCTATAAATTCGGGAACCTACAGTTTTTACAAGCATCACTGCTTTTATGTAGGCCCCATCATATTTCTGACATTGATTTGTGATATCCTCAGATGATAATGACCATTTATATTTGTGTGTAATGTTTGTTTGTCTTTTTTTTTTCAACATAAGATATGGTTGTATATATTTTGTACTTTTGTTTTATTGTCAATCATTTTGTAATCCCATCACTGAGAAAGTGGAAATATGAAATAAACTTGAAACTTGAAAACTTGAAACTTGAAATCCGAGAAAAGTCCCGTCCCGTCCTGAGGAAATCGAGTACGGTACTCGGCCAAAATAACGTTCGGTCCCGATGCTGGGCAGGAGGGAGCCAGCCAGCCAGCCAGCCAATCAGCGATGTTGTCCCCACGTCACAGCTGATTGCTTCCGCGTATTCTCGGTCTTCCGGTCGTGTAGCGAAAAGTCCACACAGTGATCAGGATAAAACGCAGATCTCTGTTCAAAATCGAGAATTTTATATCTTGTAAAATCGAATTACATTACAATGGAATAACAAAATATGTGAATATCGATATTAAACGTTACGGTTTCATCGTTCAAATGACCATTCCACAGTGTTGATGCGGTTAAAACCATTATTTTTTTTTTAATTTATATGAAAGAAAGTAAACTTTTTACAGTTCATATTTTTCATAGAAGATTTCAATAAAAATCATTGTGTCATGTACCATATCAAAGGTTATTTAATTGGCTATCAGCCTGCTAAGGTCTATACTGAGGGAAATTTTACGCATGAGTGCACACATTCGTTTTTATCTTTCAAGGCACAAAAGTAAAAATTGCAGAAATTGATATATTGAAATTAATATACAAATGCCCTTCAACACAACAATGATAACAAAAGACCAATTTAACGCAATGACAGTCACGAATTAAATAGCGGAAATAAGTTTTTGTTCCCTTGTTTATCTTTTATTATCAAACAAAACATAGTAGGGGAAACTGAAGGGGGAACATGATAATTTTCTCTTACCTCAAAGTTTAAATAACATAGGGAGTAAGCCACAAAGGGGATAAAATTGACAAAATTTCTTCATTTCCCATCCTTAATTAGGGAATTTAAGAATTCATGAGACAAATCAAATAAACAAATCTTATTTCAAATTTTCTTTATTTGGAATAACATTCAAATTTTTACCATCTTTGTTACCATTGTTTCTTCTCTTATGTCTTTTGAATATGGATTTGACAGAAGATTCTTCATTTTTCTCCATTATTATTATTATTATTTGCCTTTCCCTATCTTTGGAGGGTTACAGAGACATTTATAGAGATCATAGGTTGATTTTTGCAAATTAATTGGCATTTCTTATTGTGTTGAATCTGTCTTTTGTTTCATTGTTATATGGAATAGCACATGCTTGAATAACAAATTGTCCATTTTTGCAATGTTTCTTTTGTGCCTTGGAAGTAAAAACGAATGTGTAAAGCTTATCTTTTTATTGGCCTACAAGGTTGAAAGCCAATAAATTACCGTTAACATTATATTTAAGACATTAATATTAGTCAAATAGTCTATGAGAAAGATGGACTTGAAAAAGTGTTTACTTTTTTTTCCCTGAGTGTTGATATTGGACTTGCGAGAAGAAAATAAAACAATTGCCTTTTTTGTAGTTGTCATAGAAGCATTTTTCTCTGTCTGACCTTGTTCTCCCCCGTCTTTTTTAAATTTGAGGAAAGTGTATAACAGTTTGTGATATCCCTGATGTAAGAACTTTTCAAAACGGTCATATTAAAAGCAAACAAATACAGTGACTTTTTTTAGTAACATGCAAGGCTAGTGTGAGGAACAGATGGAATGGATGCATAGTATGCTTATATACACCTATATATATATATATATATATATATATATATATATACATATATATTATATACATATATATATATATATATATATAATTATATCAAAATGTGTTATATGCTTTTTAAGTCGCTTCGTTAGTGTCGTTTGAGCAACTCTCCGTGATTTGTTACTGCATGTAACCGAAAATGTGGAAAACATATCAGAGTGAAATTTACTTTCATGATATATATTTTTCATATGGATTTTTCACATTTCTTACATTTCCACATGCTGCTGCATTTCTAATCTGTGTATATGCAATGTAATCACCCAATCAGCTCATCAATATAAGTGTATTATAAGATACGTAATCTATGATATAATTTAGGAATAACGATACCAGAGTGACCAGTATATCACTTTCTATCGCCCATGCCTGGGATAAGTAATAAACAATAATGAAAAAAAAAATTCTTCGACTTTCCACATTTGAGTGTGTGTGTGTGTGTGTGCAATTCTGAAAAGTTTGGTGGCAATCGCCTGTATTTTTTTTTTTGTTCCAACGTAGCTTTCAAGATGGCTCCATGAAACAAAGGTGTATGCTTCAATATCCTTGTCTTATTACAATATTGTTTAGTTCTGTGTTGTTGTTGTTTTTTTTTTTGTTTGTTTATTGTTACGGATACATTGTAGTTCCCTCCGGGTTTTGTGATCATCCCGGTAATGTGTCTAATGGTTACTGGGACTCTAATATGACGGGCTACGGATCCACAATAACTCTCACCTGTGGCAATGGATTCGTAATCGAGGGAAACGCGACGCTGCAGTGTTTGAGTCAACCCGGATGGTCAACCTACTACCCGGTCTGGAACTCATCCATCCCATCTTGCCGGCCATTGATAAATTCCACAAACGGCAAGTCTGTACTACAAATATTTTGACTTCATAGAGCATCCCTTACAAAAATCGCACCCGCCAATTTTCTACCAAAGAAATGTACGCATATTAAGGCTGATTTCTGTGCATTCGTGTTTTCAGAAGAAAAAAAGAGAAAGTGAAGTCTCTGCTATTTTGACCTTGATAGCAGGATAAAAACGTGTTTCTAAAAAAAAAAGAAAAAAAAAACGTGTTAGTTTGAGGCTTGTCTACTATGTTTGTATTGATAAGGCAGAAAGTGTGCAAAAAACGCGCAAAAATGGACAACTCAATTTAACGGTACCAGTGATGTTTTATGTCATCATATCCTGTGTTTGACTGTCTTGACCTAATTATCTTAATTGTCCTTCAAACCCTTAATCTAATAATCTCTTCATAACAATTACTAGGGAGGTTCAATCCCCACAATTTTGGGTCGAAGAAACACGACAATCATGATTGGATTGTGTTGCTAGGGAACATGCAGTTCTTTTCCGTGGCATTGGTTTTCATGATAATTATACATTTCTACATTTCATTGTAGACAAACAATGGCAAGATGTAGATATAAACACCACCGCAGAAAGCAGGACATGTACTGCAACTGAGTAATTCCCAAGTTCCTTGAAATTATGTGTATGTTAATTATTTATTTTTCAGTTTTTTTCCCAATAGCTTGGCATTCAATTTGTCCGTGCTTATTACATATTGCAATTTTGAAAATATTGAACATAAGCAATTGATGTCACAGTTTATTATCGGGAACAGTGATTTAAAAAAAAATGTTCGACTTATCACATTGATGCATATCAATATGTGTAGGTATTCAAGTCGTATCACAAAACATGCTATATCATAAAAAGAAATCGCTTTAAAGCCTAAGATATAAGGAGATTCCACTATTCTCACTAAACCATAAATGTAGACGTTTTAGTCCAAAATATAAGGAAATGTCACTATTTTCCTCACTATTAAAACCATATATATAGACGTTTTGGTTTTAGAAAAAATCTCATTATAGCTTTTGTTTACATTTTGTATATTTAGCAACACTTAACATTGATCATAATGAATAAAATTTTAACATTATTGTTTCTTTTCCTAACTCACATTTTAGAACTATATTTGGAATCACTGAAGATTGGTTTTTGTTTCATCTGCAAATGGTAAATAATACCTTTAAGAAAGAAACCGGCTGTTTGCCATTCGTCATAAAACAAACAAACAAACAAAAACAGCCCATCAAAACCGAAGTCCTTTCGATCAGCTCGACAGCTACCACGAGGTGGGCATAACAACACTGTCGTACCCATTATTATTACTTGTTAGGGGTATCATGGTTGGGGTTAAACAGACAAACAAGGGACTTGGAACAGAAGAATACTGTGAAAAGTATTCACTTACAATTCACCAGCTGTCTTACTTCTGTCTATAGGCACAATAATAGGTGACATTCATCCTCGGACCACTCAAGGATTGATGAAATCGCAGCAGACGATCGGCACATCTTCTTCAGGTGAGATTCGTGTCCGATAGCAGTTTCAGTTCCTTATTTTGTCTCGTCCAATTCCCTGTGTGCCGTCGATGGTTACTTGAAAGCATAATTTTGTGATGGCTTCATAAATTTCATTATATCAATTTCATTCTAATTGGCTTTGTCTTCCAAACAAAAAAACACACACAAAAAATAATACATAGGAAAAATCTTTGCTTCACCTTTCTTTTTAGGCATGCTAGGTCAATAGGCCTACATGTTGCACTCGAGGCTACCCGTGTAAAAGGGATAGTACAATATTGGTGGAGATGAGAACTGGGCTTTTAACTTTTTGCGAGATAACAAGAAAACACTTCTGGTATAGTACAGCGCATACCATTTTAAGAGGAATTCAAAGCTTATTTAATGAAAATCGGGGTTAGAATGACTGAAACATCCAAAAACAAAGTAAAACAAAGCGATCATAATAAGAGGTGGGTCCCACACTTTATTAGAATCGCTCTGTTTTGGATATCTCAGCCATTTCAAAACCAATTTTCATCAAGTAAACGTTGCATTCTTCATTGAATTACATGCTCTTTCATATATTTCATTAGATGTTTCTCATTATCTAACCAAAAAATATTAGAAACCTGAAATTAGGTCTCAACCAAAACTATACGATCCCTTTAAAGTTGACGTTTGTAGTTAACCTACAGTTAACGAGTAATTAAGCACATATCATATAAGACATTTTCTGAAAGAGCTGTGGAATAGTTTCCTTTCTTTCTTTCTTCTTTCTTGGATAATGCGTGTAAATCTACACACAATACAGAATCTTCGAATTTGCAAATAAGTGATTCGGGAATTTGGACTTTCCGACTTATGACAGCATACGTGTATTACTATGCCATGTTGAATTCACCTATTATTTTCCTGTTCGGTTTGTATGATGAAATATCAGAGTCCTTGTTTACCCCTCAAACTGTCTATCTGGTGGCCGCCTTTGGTGCGAATCATGACCTGTGGTAGATCTTAAACTAGTGGCGCATATCACCAAATAGTGAAGCAGCTCGTCATTAATTTTGTTTGATACAGATAACCTGTAGAACATTAACGATTAGATCAAGTTTTCGCAGTAATATTTTTTTCCATGGTTTTCTGCTGTCTTGGCAATATAATCCTAACTGCTTTATGCAATTTGAAACAATAGGTGTGATATGATTATCGAATTGAAAGAAGACTACGAAAAATAACCTTGACTCCACCAGTGATTACCGAGTCCCTTCACTATTTCTTTTAGTTTTAATATGTGACGACATTATCGTATTGAGACATTATGGAAAAACATATAAGTACATATTGTTTTTAGGACATGTCATACGCTCTTACACATTGTATTATTTCCCACGATTGAATAACGAAGGTTATTTTTCATCTATTTTCTTTTAGTTCCCAGAGTTCCTCAGATAAATGTTACTGTTTTATCACTTATCCTGGGAATCCTTCTGTGTATCATCCTCGTACTGTTTGCCGGTCTGTTCATGATGGCTCGGTGTAATCGTTCTAATAAAACGTGAGTGAATGCAGTAGTCTTTTTTTTTTCTAAAAAAAAATGTGTCTGTTGGGGGGGGGGGGCGGTGGCTCTCAGTAAGCTCTTGAATTCTTTTCCTATGTTTTTTTTTTTTTTTATTTAAGCGATCTCCTCTCTGTGAAGTGAACTGCATCAACACAAACGTGTGATATATTTTGGAACATAGTACGCACCTACACTGAGAATTACTTGGATCATAAATTTTGAGTTGTTGTACAAGTCATGATGTACCCATGACACAATGACCACCTCATATGACTTAATATCATAGGTATATTTTCACCACATATTATACAGCTTAAAATGCGTAAGTCTATATTTCATGTCTATTATTCGCAAAGGAACAGACGTAGGCCTCCGGATGCTTCGAATACGTCAGTTGAACCCACACGAGATGGGCAATTGCAGATGAATCCTTCAGACGCCTTTGCTTCTACTCCGGGAGCGACTAGACATGTTCCGCTTGACTCTGTAGGTATCGACGCTGAAGCAGGCGACCACATCTACCAGGATCCTGAGGGGGTAAAGAAGGAGGCTTCCCAACCGTCACGGACGGAGCAAATCTTCCCTTGCACATTTTTCAGACAGACCAACGTCAATACCACTGTCAGTACTTCTCTGACCTCACCGAGTATTCCATGTTGTCAAGAAAATAATAGCTCCCATGAAACTTCACTGGATGAAGCAGCGAGCTGTTATAAGAACTGTAACTACCAGGATGTTGATCCTCAAAGAAACGACAGGCTGACCGATGGTGTTTATGTAACCCATGGTGGAGCATGCTTGTATGATGACGAGTTTTATAATTCGCTGAACTTCGGCGTAAGGTCCGACGGCGTTTGCACTCGTAAACAGAATACAACCGGCAACAAAACATATCCGAATCGAGCCAGAATTGTTACAGCTTGTGGTAAGAATATAGAACTGGTAGGGGAATATGCGCAATCATGTAGATATCCCGACCTTGCCATGTCTACTGACATTTGTGAAGACAACGATTATAATCACATTAATCACGCCTCCCACAGGTGCCTACCCCCAAATCACACCCCTGTTTTCTCGCCTTCTACTCCGAGTTTGCAGCACAATGGTTACTCTCACAAAAAGTATGCAATGCCCTCTTCCAATATAAGTTCCGTTAAAGCGTCACCTTCTGACGAGGTAGTTTACTATCAGTTGGATCCAGAGGACAGTAATGAAATTGATATCCACAAGGAACCACAGTTTCATGGCGCCTTCGACTCTGACGAATATAGTGTGCTAAATCCAGAAAAATATTCTGTGGATATTCTTTCTCCAGAAGTGAAAGATACGGATAGCTTCAATAAGCCCGCAGATTCCATGAAACTGGTTGGTTTCGCCTCAAAGCCCGAAACTTGTGAGGAACTGTACGCACGGGTGAACAAAAAAGGTGGAACATTTTTGCAGGCGAAAGCAGTAATGAGTGAGGGGCTGTACGCAGAGGTGGACAAAGAACGTAAAACATGTGCTGATACAAAGCCAGAAATCTCTGAGGATATGTACATTAATGTTACAAACAAATAGATTCCCATTGAATGAGGACAAAGTGTAGGCAGTACTGAAACATCTTGCAACCTCTTGTGTCATGTTACCACATTAAAAGTTCAGTAAAAAAAGAGAGAAGACAAAAGTAAAAGACGTGATGCAAATGTGACAACAGCAGAGGTATGCTATGGAGATAAAAATCCTTGCCCAGAATAGTTTTTTGCATAAAATAAGAGGCCTGTTGCACTGTATACTGCACTACTAAAATGGATGAATTAAATATGTTAATCAGACTAGAAAGTCCGATGAGAAAATTGCAACACAGTACATTGTATTTACAAATTGACTACTACGGATGAAACACCCTTTGGGTAGACGACAGCAATGTCAAAGGTGATGATATTGCACGTCTATTTGCATTAAATCATGAGCTATCCATGTTACCCTTCTGTACAAAATGTCGCTAGATACCACAAAAGTGTTACACATAAAAACACACGCTATTACGATATATTATGATGTATGTATACAACATGTAAATATGTAATATATACATATGATATATAACTTGTGTGTACATTTTCTTTTTAAATAACTTCATGTTTTCAATTTATCGACACAGCAACATATCTATCTCACACCAAAGCAACTGACATGCATATTAGGTCTCATATTATAGTCCGGGAGTAATTACTTCCTTGTAAGTCTTCATTAGTTTTTGTTGCACGACTTTACAGTTCAATGTACTTACGCCTTTATGACTGTACGATTGAAAAGTCATTGTATTCGGATTAATGCATAATGTTTCGTGTTAGCATCGTAACAGGCAGATTATTAAACGTAAGCTGTTGATCAAGCACTAGTAAATGAATGCTGCAAACAGAAATCTATTCTGTCTATTTCTATTGTGCATGATTACCAAATATGAAATAAAATATAATTAGAAAATTATGGCATAAAAAGAAACTTTTAAAAGAATAATAAGAATATCTTATTTATATCTCACTGGGCCAATATGCCATGATTTATGCAGGTTATAATCTGTCATTGTGTCTTAGGTATAGTGTAAAAGAAGTCATTGATAAAACTATTTTAAAGTATTTTGGCTTGCCTATTGTGGAAAGAAAAAATAAACCATAATGAATATGTGATATTCATCTATAGTGTAACCATTAAACTGTCCATGATGTTACCTATACAATTAGGCAATGTGATGACTGTTGATTTCAAGTTTAGACTAACGCTTACTTTAATAATTAGAAAAGAAACATTAAGACGATATCTATCAATTTTAATTCAGTTTTCCATTTAAAGAGTTGTCATTTTGAAAAGAACAAAGGACCTTTGTAAATCAATAATCAAATTATATTCTACAAGCGCGTATTGACAATGAAAGCAAATGGCACTGCAGTAACATCGAAACATAATTATGTTCATTGGATGCGCTTAAATACTGTAGTGACTATTGGATGAAATGTATAAATACAAGCTAAAGTACTGTCCTCTTTGCTCTATCAAAAAAAATACAGAATACTGATTTATGATTTCATTATTTCCAAGTGTCTGATTGATGTGTTAATACGGTAACCCTTAAGATGGACGGAGGAAGAGGGACTAACACAAACTTACATACAGCGTATTACTTTTTACAATTTATCCCGAACCACACGTTGACACCGTAAGGTGCAGCATATTAAACAACAAGTAAAAATCTAATTAGAAAATGATAAGAACCCTAGTAGGATATACACACACACATTCTTTGCATACAATTATATAGATATAGATATATATATATATATATATATATATATATATATATATATATAATGAAAACAAGCTCGTGTCAATGCTTTTAAAGTATTTGCGAGAACAAGTACCGATAATGCATTTTTCTTTTTTGAAAGTTTGGAATAATTGTGGATTTCAGGTAGCATTTCTTCAAATATTTAAGTATGGAACTGCTTTTAGTGGTTTACAATAATATCATGAACACGTAAACAGTTCGGATTAAGTTAAAAATAAAAAAGCACACAAAAACAGAACAAAACTAGAGTTTTATGATTTATGACTCAGTTTACTGCATCAATTTAATCAAACATTAGTTTTCATGGATGTCACTTCCACTTTGGAAGGATATCATATATCTATTGCCTTCTATTACTGCAAGAAGAAGCACTAAGAGTAGCTAGAAACAGGGTAAAGTTTATTAAAAAAAGAACAGTAGACACAAATCATGTTTGCTTAACTGCAGCATTTCTTTTATTGAGACAAGAATATCTCACATGAATTCTCTCTGAATGTATATATATATATATATATATATATATATATATATATATGTGTGTGTGTGTGTGTGCGTGTGTCACAAATTATAAAAAAGCTAACGTATCACTACTATAGAAAGATACAAACACTTGTCTGTTATCATTTCATTATAAGCACAAATATATTCTGTAGACTTCCATAAAATGTGAATGTTTTAGTAATAGTGCCTGTAAACGCAAGAGGTCTAAACACAATGTAGCACGATTATGAACACCATCATGTAACATTAAGGCCATTTGCCTTCATCACTTTTAACAAAGAATTATCTATGGTATAAGGTATGATTAGACTCCCACCACATGTTAACTATAAGCTGCACAATTTGCATTCATACTTGTCCAATAAAGACACTAATTTATAATGTATGGCAACTTTCGTTCCTAATATCGCGTCCCTTAGGCTGTTTAAACAAAGTAAGCAATAAATGAAGAAAATCACTTAAGTTTATATACATGCTGTATATCATTTGTTGTTTACTGCTACTGGGTCAGGCGGTGTCTAACATTGACTTATTTCTCAAAAGAAATGGACTATCAATATCAATCACTTTTGAGATAAGCTGACGTTGTAAACTATATGCACGGAAATTGTTTTCAATAGGAGTGTTACTTTCGTAGAATTATCAGATCTAGCACATTGCAATATTTCCTTTCTTATTCAGAGGAAAGTATGCTTGACTCACTTTTGTCCTTACCTCTTCTTGTCCTTTAATGCGCTTGAAACATTTTTATCCACTTCACACATCATACAAGACTGCTTGGAAATATTACAATTATCGAATGCCAAAGTATATTAACACAGCCTTAAAGTAGACATGTAGTACAATATCTCTTTCCCCTCCCATCAGCACTGTACCTCCATTGCAAGAATATTGAATGTCACAAACTTTCTCATGCATAGAAATACATGTATAAGCCATTGGAGAGCAGCTGATTGGAAGTTAATCCTGAACTACTTAAAGTACATGTGCCCATTTGTGCAAGAGCAAACAAAAAACTAGTGATGCACAGGCTATAAACTCTGCATCCTTAGCTGGCATTGCAACATGTTCTACGAAAACAAAATGCGCAAAAATCCATCCTCTCTAAATCTAAGCTCAAACCATGTATACAGTTATCACGTATATGTCATTAGAGTCATCACAACATCAAATCAAATTCGCATATTATGTGAGTTTAAGGGACTGGATATTTCCCACGACTCATCATATATGCAACTGAACAAAGTAGACTAGGCCATTTTATTTTGAAGAATTTTTTTTTTTCGGTTAGAAAATTTCTAGCTTATGCGACTGCAAGTCATGAGGTGTTACATTGTTTATTTTTTTTAGCATGTTATCATACACAGTCATCAGATAAAATGTGTGTATAAGAGGTAGGAGGATCACTGATAGCTTACTTGATTTGCCCTATATCATGTAAGCTGTCATCAGGTTCTTTGTAAATTGCCAATTTAGATGAACGTGAAAATGGATATCCATGAGAGTGTTATGCTCCCCTCCCCCCCCCCCCCCCGAAAAAATAGTATGATGTCACGTACAAGAAATTGGATGTTGATTTTGTAATACGGAATTGATGGATTCCAGATCCATTTCAACATCAGAACATACACCAAAACTATCAAGATGATAATAGATTTATGCATTTCCGCTAAGGACGTTGTTAAGCGTGTTTATGATAAACAAGTATAGGACATCTCACCTTCTGTCGTATAAAATTATGTGTAAAATCTGTACAGAGCTTGTCATCGATTTCAGCAAGGATCCATGCCCGCTATCTTCTTGAAGACGGTCCAGTAGATGAAAAACAAGACCATTTGTTTTCATATAAACATTTTGCAACCGATGTCTATGCTTGATCAGCTGAATATATACATTGATTTTGTCAAATATAAGACGTCAGCGAACTACACATCTCCTTTTAATGTTTCACAGAAATATTTTACGATCTGTGCGAATAGTTGTGTGTACCAATATATTCCTCACTATGAAATACACTTCAAAATAGTTTGGATTTTATTTTCTTTTGGACATTCTCTATCAAATAGGGTCTACATTTCTTTATAAAACCGACGTTGTTTGTGAGCGTTCACCCGTCAAACTCTTAACCCGTTGAGAACCGGTCCCGAGTATATTCGGGCAGTTGTCTATGGGAAATGCATGTTGTAGCAAAATCAAACCGTCCTCAATGGGTTAATAGATGGAATTTGTTCTTCCTCCATTAAAGGTGAGTAATAAAGACCCCCATGAAATATATTTGACAAACGAAGTACAACAACCTCCTCAACCAAAAATGCTTGCAGACTACAAAGCAATGAACATATTACTTATCGAAACTATGACAAACAACTCATGGCCTTTTTACGGACTTCTTAATAAACCCACCAATTGAATAAATGATCAGTGGTACTCTTGAGCGGTGTTTTATGTGTACATTGTATTGTATCGCTTTCGTAAAAGCCTGGGAAATTCTAATTGCGAGACAACTATGCAATGATATTGCTCATCTTAATATTATACAACCATGTGACAACGGAACAAATTTCGTGATTGGCACTGTCGAGTGGTATATGCACATATTTTTCACTTCCTTGAATTTTTTTTTTGAAACATCGTAATGCATTAAGGTCAGTAGACCGATTTTTTATTTTTTTTTTGTTTCATGAGCGTTGTTTGAGGACGTAGGGAGTGGCTGTGTAGTTGCGCAGTGCAATCTCGCGCAGAACTGGGGTTCAATCCTCTCACTAATGAAAAATTGCATTGCGCACGTATCGTACGACTTTACATGTGCACAATGGTACGACTGGAGGCAAACTGATATATGTTGTCTTTCCTCCGCCAGGGACAATTTACACGAAGAATCGGTCAATATTTTCCACGGCATTAAACTATTGGTACTAGTTTTCGTCATTGGGGAAAAATGGCATACCTGGCCTGGTCGTTTGCTGTTTTCATCTTTTCTAATCCTATTCTGACTTCGTCAGCTCTGGAACCAAACACGCCATGTAAGTATCTTTTCACATTTCTTCTTTCCATACTACTTCATGTATCTCTCGTAACACCTGAAAAACTTGAAATTATAAAAACGATTTAAAAAGTATATTTTGCTTCCATTAGTTAAGCTGGTATTGGCTATTTTAATCACGGTGCTACTAAATATTATTCTTAACTATTAGCATATGACTGGTGATCTCAAGTAGAAACCCGCAGCCCCTTTTCTGCATTTTATATCCCGCAGATTTGACACTGAATTGTTCGGGAAAACCACTGGAGAGTGAGATATCATGTGACGAAAACTGCGTCGCCAGTAATACCTGGGTTATACAGGCACCTCGTGGACGACGAATTCTCTGTAAAATTGAGTCTGTGAACAACGAGTTAATGGGAGTTTACATTCAAGATGAAAAAGCAAACGAAACATCACTGATTTTGATTCAGAATCACAATCAGACTTCCCCCTGTTTATCACTGGCCCATCGGACGAAGCTTTGGATATGGTATATATATCTACCCAGTTAACTTTACGCTGAGCGTGAGTTGTTTCGAAGGTAAGTAGGGCCTACTATAGAGACATTTGTGTATTGCATTACCCAAACATGAAGTAGAAACATGATCTTCATTCTTTAAAAACAGAGGACTATGGTAATGAAATTTGACCCACTGAGATGTGATGAGTAGTATTTTTTTTTTCGGTAAACAAAATTAGCTATATATTGTATACTTGTTAATGTATTCGACAAGTATAGAGATTTTAGAGTAGATTTAAGATTTAGATTTTTAGATTTAGATTTTAGATTCTAAAGTGTGGAGTCCATTTACTATATCCCTTTATAGTATCATACAGATTTTCTTTAAAGTAAACGAAATTGTTCAGCATTGTTATCTAACACATAGCATGCTTGAGTATGTCATTACCAGTCCCTCAAGTTACTCTCTGTTTTCTTTATACTTATGCGGTTTATCACTAATTATTCAATTTCAATATTTTTGCTTGTCGAGTATTCCAATCACTAATGTTGTGAAGTCTGATTGTTTTTTGTTTGGCTTTCATGTAAGTGAACGTGCAACCCCATTTCAATAACACTGCTCTCTAATTGTCGGCACAAACAAATATACACACAAACAAAAACAAAAACAAGGAGAGGCATTACTGCATGCTTTCATTGATTTTGTTCTTTGATTCATAGACATGAAGTATAAACACATCTAAAAAAGCTAAAACAAGATATGCACAAAAAAGATTAAAAACAAAGACAAATTATTCTAGATTATGTTTGTGTTTATAGTGCTTTCCTTTGCCTTAATTCAGTTATACGATGGCCAGAACAATGCAAATTTAATGGCACTACCTGCAGTATAATATATGTCCTATGTGAGTCCATTTAATGTATGGCGGCATTCAACTGTTTCATACATTGTGATGAACTCCCTTGCGAGTGTGGGAATTAATCTATTGGGCAGTTAGCTATAGTCTTATGACAGATATGCAAACATTCGAAGAGGATCTTGCAACACTCCTCCATGAAGCTAGGTTTCTATGGACTCATTGCCTCAGTCTTATCATTATATGCTACTGCTTATATCTTGCATCAAAAGAGCCAGTAAAAAGCCTTCAATCTGTCGATTTGATTTTCAAGGAGCACCATCTGTAAAACTGGTAGAGGGACCCTCTCTCCATGGAGGCTTGGTAGTCTTGGAACCAGACAGATATGTGTGCTATGATGGATTTAACGCCAAAACAGCTGAAGTGGTCTGTAAAGAGCTCGGCCTTACAGCAGCAGAGGGGTACTCGCCCGAGACATTGCCCACAGCAGCACGGAACAGGACTCAACGGCTGCAGTGTCCTGAAGGTGACTCCAGACTTGAGCATTTCACAAATATGTACTTGTGCAGTTATACTTTACAAAGAATCGTATATTTTAATTCCAAGAAGCTTAGAAGATGCAGGTAGGATGGAAATCTCGTGTGTCGGGATACACCTGCAAGCGAATCTAAGTCGGAATTTTTTGTGTGAAAGTTCTTAAAGGACGTCTGCCATCGTTTTGGTAATTTTCTCCACTACCTCCCGACTTACGGGTTAAAGAAAAGAGTATGTTTGAGACGTTTTTTCCTAGTCTTCATCAAAAGAAAATAACTGCTTTTCATAAATGTTTTCCATGCAGAGCGAAGTGACCAGAGTTCGTATCCTTTTCCCCCACAATATTGCACAGGTCCTTCATACACACGTATAACCGAGTGTTCCTTGACGAGAACAGATTGCCCCCAAAACAGAGCTGTGAATCTGAAATGCGAAGGTGAGATTGAAGGAGACTTCGGGCCGACTTTCAGACTTTTGCATTTGAACAAGTATACATCTAAAAATACAGTAACTCAATGGTACAGAGTTTCAGAATTGATTAGGGTAAGAAATAAGGATGTTATGAGAATTAATAACAAATCACCGTGAACAAGGATGATGCCGTATAGCAGCTTCACATAAGAATGCATGATTGAGTGCTAAAGGAATCAGAACAAAAGAAGAAAACATCCATAGATTCTACACAGAGGAAATTGTTAAGAAAGTGGTATATAATGTATAAAGGAATTACATAGGGCGGTGATTTGGCTCAGTCGGTAGCGCGTCTGCCTCCACCAGGTCCAAAGGACCCTGGGTTCGATTCCCGAGTCCCACTGAGCAATGTTGTCTATAATCATACCTCTAGTAAGAGACAAAACTCTATCTCTCTGTTTATCTCTGTCTCTATCTATCTGTGGAAAGTCACAACTCATGCACGTTAAAGATCCCACATGCTTCATTCATTCATCGAAAAAAGTGAAGTAGTCCCGCCTTACATCCAACTAGACCCCATGGAAGACCAGCTTGTGCAGCTGAGTATAGGCTATATCCAGCCACCTTCTCAGATTGAAAATGAGACAGACGATCATTGTTACATTACTGGAATAAGTAAACCTCCTATACACTAGGCCATCATCCTCGTTCAGTTTATTATGTTTAAGCTTTTAGAATATTGGATTATCTGCTCAAGACCCACAATAATTCAGTTCCGCAAATCTACACATGAACCATCGATAAATATACTAACACACATTATGCGAAATTATATAAATCGTCTGAGATAAAGAAAGTCGAAAACGACTCGAATTATTTATGTCTTTATGAATTTGTATAATAATTCATAAATGGTATGTCGTATGCCCTGAAATCACGTTACCCTATAAAAATTCGTGAACAGTAAAGACAAACAAAAAAGAAAAGATAAACAACTTAATAGTTGGTGTGACTGCATATTAACAATATATGATAAGACTTTGATTTCTGATCAAAATTGAGAGTTCTGTATCGCGTATAATGATTTCATTACAATGGAATTTCAAAATATTTGAATGTGGATATCAAACGCTGCGATTTCAGGAAGTCTGTATTAGAATATGAGCTTCGACTTTAATTGTTTAAATGGCCACTGCACAGTGTTGGTGCGGTTGAAGCCATTTTTTTTTCATTTATTTATGTGATATATTTTAAAGTATCAAGTCGGAAAAGTACATTGCTGGAAGAAAAAGAATTTTATTCACAAAATTCACAAAATTCGTTCAGTGACTCGATATCTCTTTGGACCTAAACATGCCTTTTACACTGTCTTTTTTGTTGTTGTTTTCGGTTTTTTTTTTCTATAAGGGGGTTCGGAAGCAGTATATTTGCTGTAGTTTTCATAAAAGCATTTTTGCTGTGTCTGATCTTCTCCGTCCTTTTAAACCTGATGAACTTGTAAAACAGTTTGTAAAAGCCCTGTAAAAGCTTTTCTAAACGGCCTATATATGCATATATATGAGATATATATATATATATATATATATATATATATATATATAGGGGGGGAGGGGGTGGCAGCAGTTAAGGCTATTGTAAGGAACAGATGAAATTAATGTTTATTCAAAATTATTATTAATATATATATATATATATATATATATATATATATATATACATATATATATATATATATATATATATATATATATATGTATATAATTATATATAGATTGTTTATATCAAAATATCTATTTTTTATGTCGGGGTTATATGTCCTTTGAGCAAGTCTCCGAGATCTGTAATTGCCTGTATAAAACACCGAAAATGTTGTACAAAACATTGTCAGAGTGATATGTACTGTCAAGATATTATGTCAGTGACATGGATTTTTCACATTTCCATAGTGCTGCTGTATTTCTTATCTTTTTAATGTAATCAACCCATCAACCAAGTATATTCGAAATTTCTGATTTAATTTAGGAATCATGATACCAGATAAGTGTTACTATGTAGTAGCTATCAGATTCTATCGCCCATGCATGTGATAAGTGACAAAAAAGCAAACTTCGATGTTGCACATTTGAGTTTGTGTGTGCGTGTGTGTGTGTGTGTATGTGTGTATGTGTGTAATTCTGAAAAGTTCGATGGCAATCGCCCCAATTTTTCATTTCAACGTAGATTTCATGATGGTGGAGAAAATGCTTCAATATCCTTATCTTACTTGCAATAATTATTTACTTGTGTGTCTTCACTGATAGTTTCGGTCGGGTTTTGTGATCATCCCGGTCATGTGTCAAATGGTTACTGGAACTCTAATAAAACAAGCTTTGGGTCCGAGATATCTCTCGCCTGTGACGAAGGTTTCGTAATCGACGGAAGCGCGACGCTGCAGTGTTCGAATCAACCAGGATGGTCAACGTTTTATCCGTCCTGGAACTCTTCCATCCCATCTTGTCGGGCTTTGAAGAATGCAACAAACGGTTAGTCTGCCCTACAAACACTATATGACCGTAATATCTGTAGAAAATTCCATAAGAAATCGCATCGGTCGAATTTCTACCATGCCTAGAAATACGCATATTGGGTCGATAAGGCTGATTTCTGTGCATTCGTATTTTCAGAAAAAAAAATGAAGTCTCTGCTATTTTGATCTCGATACAGGATTAAAAATGTGTTTGTAAAAAAAAAGAGTGTTAGTTTAAGGCACGTTTACTCTGTTTGCATTAATGAGGCAGGAAGTGTGCAGAAAAAAATACACAAAAACGGAATGGACAAGTTAACAATAGCAATGATGCTTTACGTCATTAATACCTATCCTGAGTTTGACTCTCTTGACCTAATAATCCTAATTATTCTTCATGCTCTTAATCCAACAATCCCTTCATAACAATACTGCAGAGGTTAAAGGGGAATTCCAGACGATTTTCATAATTTCACATCATGTAGTACATAAATCGACAGCTCCATGTATAGACTCGTGGAATTTATTGTGGTCCTTGAGCAGAGAAACCAATAAACTGAAAATCGTAAACAAATTACACTGAACAGTGTTGATGACATCAGAGCCTCACATACTTCAGAAAATGTAGCAGTGTAATTCCATTACAATACCGCTTGCACAACAAGTTCACCTGTGAAGAATCTATGCATGCCTTCTTTTGTTCTGCTTCCTTGAGCCCCAACTCATGCATTCTTAAGGTGAGGCTGCCATGTCATCATTCTTGTTCATTGCAATTTGTTATAAATTTTGAAAACCTTCTCATTCCTCAGCAGAACCACTATAAACTCTGAAATTCTGTACTCAGTTTAACTAATTTATAGTTGTTCAAATGTGAAAGTCTGAAAATCATCCGTAGGTCCCCTTGAAATTCCCACAATATATAGGGTCGAACAAACACCACATAGGCGGGGAATGATTGTATTTTATTATCATATATTATATATATATGTATATATATAAATATATATATATATATATATATATATATATATATATATATCTTGCTACAGGGAACTTGCAGTTCCATTCTGTGGCATTGGTTTCTTTGATGTACATTTTTCTGCTTTTCATTGTAGATAAACAATGGCAAGATGTAGATATAAACACGACCGCAGAAAGCAGGAAATGTACTTCAAGTGAGTAATTTTTAAGTTGCTCGTAATTGTGTACGTGTTTTTTTTTTTTTTTGCATTTTATTTTTGCCACAGCATGCTTTTCAATTGGCCCTTGTTTATGACATTTCTTAATAAATTGAACCTAAGCAATTAAGAAAGAAATGTGTTGTCTGCCACTCATGAACCTAAAAAACAAACAAACAAACAATCAATCAAACACATAAAAACCTCCTAAGTCCTTTCGATAAGCTCGACAGCTACCAAGAGGTGGGCATAACAACACTGTCGTGCTCATTATTATTTGTTAGGGGTATCATAGTGTGGGGAAGCAGACAAACAAGGGACTTTGAACAGAAGAATACTGTGAAAAGTGTTCACTTACAATTCACCAGCTGTCTTACTTGTGTCTATCTAGGTGACATTCAAGGATTGACGACATTGCAGCAGACTATCGGTACATCTTCGTCAGGTCAGATTTGTGTCCGAATAAAATCAGCAGTTTTAGTTCCTTATTTTGTCTCGTCTATTTGGTTTCTCGGTATGACGTTCGAAGGTAGCTGAAAGCATAACTTCATAATGGTTACATAGATTTCAGTTTATTTAGTCTATAATTGGCTTGGTCTTTTCCTGGAGGAAAAAAAAAATATTTGCTTCACCTTCCTTCTTAGGCAAGCTGGGTCAATACATGTTGTACTCGTGGTTGCCCGTGCTATTACAGCTGATGTTTAGTACTGTACCTCAAAATCAAGTAATATTAAAGCACAATGCGTTTTTTTCTGAAAGAAGCTGTGGAATAGTTTTTTTTTTCTTTTTTTCATAATGCGTGTATGCCCATATAAACAATACAGCATCTTGGAATTTGCAAATAAATGATTTTGGAATTGGACTTTCGGACTTATATACGCAGCATATTACTATGCCATGTTGAACTGACCTATATATTTTTCTGTTCGTGACTGTATAGGAAATATCAGAGCCATTTTTTTTTTCAAAAGTATCTGGTAGCCACCTTTGGTGTCAATCATCTGGTAGAGTTTTAGATTAGTGGCGTATCGCCAAACGTTATTGAGAGCAGTTCGTCATTAGATTTGTTTGATACAACTAACACACAATGTTGGCGACTTCATCAAGCTTTCGCGATGATAATATTTTCTTTTTTTCATGGTTTTCTGCTGTCTTGGTAGTATAATCCTAACTGTTTGATGTAAATTTAGATAATAAGATGTGATATGATTATTGAATTGAATGATAATTATGAGAAATAAACTTGACTCCATATGCACCAGTGATTAGTGATTCACTTCACTATTTCTTTCATTTTCAATATGTGCAGGCATAATAATATAGAGACATTGCGTAAAAACATAAAAGTACATATTGCTTTGAGGACTTGCCACATATTTTAACACATTATATTATTTTCCATGATTGAATAACGAAGGAAATTTTTATTTTCTTTTTCAGTTCCCGAGGTTCATCAGATAACAGTTATTGTTTTATTATTCATCCTGGGAATCCTTACGTGTATCATTCTCATACTCTTTGCCGGTCTTTCCATGATGGCTTGGTGTAAACATTCTTTTAAAAAGTGAGTGAATCCATAGTTATTTCTTTTTCTAATTTCTGTTTTTCTTGTCATAGATGTGTGCGGTGTGAATGTGTGCTCGTGTGTGTGGGGTGGGGGGAGGGAGGGGGATGGTTCAGCAGTAAGCTCCTGAATGCTTTCTTTTTCTTTCCTTTTTTTCATTTGAGCGATCTGCTCTTTATGAAATGACCTGTATCAACAAACTTGTAATACATTTTCGTACATATACTTAGTAAGCACCTACACTGAGAACTAATTTCATCTTGAATGTTGAGTTGTACAAGTCATGATGTAGGCCCTACACCAATGCCATCACATTGACCACCCTATATAACTCAAATATCATAGGTATATTTTTGACCACATATCATAGAGCTTGATATTTTATGCGTATGCGTATGGTTATCTTTCATGTCTATTATTCGCATAGGAACAGACGTAGGTCTCCAGATGTTTTATATACGTCGAATGACCACTCACGTGATGGACAACTGCAGATGAATTCTTTAGACACCTTTGCTTCTACCCCGAGAACGACTACGCATGTTCCGCTTGACTCTGTCGGTACTGACGCTGAAGCAGGCGATCACATCTACCAGGACCCTGAGGGGGTAGAGGAGGAGGCTTCCCAACCGTCAAGGACGGAGCAAGTCTTCCCTTGCACAACTTTCACACAGAATAATGTCAATACCACGGCCAGTACCTTTCTGACCTCACCGAGTATTCCGTGTTGTCAAGACAATAAAAGCTCTCATGAAACTTCGCTGGATGAAGCAGCAAGCTGTTATAAGAACTGTAACTACCAAGATGTTGATCCTCAACGAAACGACAGGCTGACCGATGGTGTTTATGGAGCCCATGGTGGAGCATGCTTGTATGATGACGAGTTTTACAATTCACTGAACTTCGGCGTGAGGTCCGACAGCGTTTGCACTCGCAAACAGAATACAACCAGCAACAAAACATACCCAAATCGAATCAGAATTGTTACAGCTTCTGATAAGAATATAGAACTGGTAGCGGAATATGCGCAATCATGTAGATATCCCGACCTTGCCATGTCTACTGACATTTGTGAAGACAACGATTATGATCACATTAATCATGCCTCCCACAGGGACCTACCCCCAAATCACACCCCTGTTTTCTCGCCTTCTACTCCGAGTTCGCAGCACAATGTTTACTCTCACAAAAAGTATGCAATGCCCTCTTCTAATATAAATTCCGTTAAAGCGTCATCTTCTGACGAGGTAGTTTACTATCAACTAGATCCAGAGGACAGTAATGAGATTGATACCCACAAGGAACCACAGTTCCATGGCGCCTTTGACTCCGACGAATATAGTCTGCTAAATCCAGAAAAATATTCTCTAAATGTTCTTCCTCCAGAAGTGAGAGAAACAGATAGCTTCAATGAGCCTCAAGATTCCGAGAAACTAGTTGGTTTCGCCTCAAAGCCCGAAACTTGCGAGGAACTGTACGCACGGGTGTGCAAAGAAGGTGGAACACTTTTGCCGGCAAAAGCAGTAATGAGTGAGGGGTTGTATGCAGAGGTAGATAAAGAACGTAAAACATGTGCTGATACAAAGCCAGAATTCTCTGAGGATCTGTACATTAATGTTACAAACAAATAGATTCTAAATAAATGATGACGAAGTGTAGGCGGTACTGAAACATTTAATGTTGCAGACGGAATCTGCTGTATATTTTCATGTCCCCCCCCCCAAAAAAAAAAAAAATCCAAATCTAGACTTATTGTAAATATGTTAGTACTTCGGAAATAAGTTCAGTGATAAATGTTCAACCTTACCAATTTAAGTAATGTTTGAGCTTACAGCATTTTTGCTGTCTCTTCCCCCATTTTTCATTAGATTGTCAAGTCGGAGGGCATATCGTTACATCGTGGTTTATGTTTTAAAGGCATGACATATAGTATTGGTGAAGACGAGGATTTGGCTTTTAACTTTTTGCAAGATACCAAGAAACCCACTATGAAATAGTACAAAGCATACCATTCTAAGAGGAATTCAGAGTTTATTTGATAAAAATCGATTTTGGAATAGCTGAGACATCCAAAAACAAAGGAAAACAAAGCGATTGTAACGAAAGGTGGATCCCACCTGTTATTAGGATTGTTTTTTGGTTTTTTTTTATATCTCAGCCATTACAAAACCTATTTTCATCAAATTAAAAAAAAATCCTCTTGGAATTGCGTGGTCTTTCATATTTCTTAAGAGGTTTCTCGTTACCTCACAAAAAAGTGTTAGAAACCTGAAGTTAGGTCTCAACCAAACCTATACGATCCCTTTAAGTAATGAAAGACTCAACATTAACCTTGGAACAACAACAACAGCAAACCTTGGAACCCTTGGGCCTTGATTTCATGATACGATGTTTCACATGTCAATGCAACCTCTTGAGTGATGTTACCACATTGAAAGTGAAATAAAAAGAGAAAAAAAAGTAAAAGACGTGGTGCAAATGTGATAACGGCGGAGCTAATCATGACAACAGCAAACCTTGGAACCCTTGGGCCTTGATTTCATGATACGATGTTTTACATGTCAATGCAACCTCTTGAGTGATGTTACCACATTGAAAGTAAAATAAAAAGAGACAAAAGTAATAGACGTGGTGCAAGTGATAACGGCGGAGCTAATCATGACAATGTCAATAAAGAATGATTGTTTTCGATCTACCACATGCACATACATGTAGGCTACTTAGAAGGTGCTACAGTATGGAGGAGATAAAGATGTTCCTGGCACAGAATAGTTTTTGCATAATATAAGAGGCTTGTTACACTGTATACTGTACTCCCAAATGGATGAATTAAATGATAAGTGAATCTTATCAGAAAGTCCGATGAGAAAATCGCAATATTTACAAATTGACAATACTACGGACGAAACGCCTCATTTAGGTAGATGGCAGCAATGTCAAACGTGATGATATTGCAAGTCTATTATAAAATCGCATCAACATGAGCTGTCCATCATACCCTTGTGTACAAAATGTCGCTAGATACCATGCAAACGAAGGTGATACAATATGCACACACATCACGATAATATTATGTATAATGTTGTGCATGTAAATTATGTACATTTCATAAATAACTTGATGTTTTCACTTTATCAACACAGTAGTACATGTATATTTATCTCACACCTAAGCAAATGACATTCCTTAATAAGACCCTGTCACACCTTTCCGGGTCTACGCGGGATTGTTGCGAGTAGGGATTTTCCAGCACGCAGGAGAATTTTCTGCGGGCGGACAAGGATGTTGGCGAGTTCCGTACTTGCGTCTTACTGCTAGACGCGTGCTATTTACCTGCTACTTGCGAGTATTCCGTGTGGTGACCTGCGTGAGAGCTTTGAAACCGATCCATTTTCAGCTACGAGCGACATACGGGGACTGCGAAGTACCTGCGTTACAGCTGTGAAGTACCTGAGTGGGAGTTGCCTGCGAGGTGCTGCCGCTAAGGGCCTCCTACTGGTGTTCTGCGGTGAGTTGGCTCAGTCGGTAGCGCGTATGCCTCACGATCACGCGGCCCGGGTTCGAACCCGAGTCTGGACTGAGCAATGTTGTGTGTAAACATACCGTCCCCTCTAGCAAGAGGCAAAACACTCTGTCCCTCGGATAGGACATAAAATGGAGGTCCCGTGTATGAGAGAGCAACAACTCATGCACGTAAAAGATCCCGCTTCATTCACTCATCGCAAAGAGCAGGGTGTTTAACCCGGTGAAGTGGTCCCACCTCACATCCAACTGGACCCCATGGAAGACCAGCTTAACGTTGCTGAATATGGGCTATCCAGCCATCTTGTCAGATGGAAAATGAACAAACAAACAAACAATCTCTGCGGGCAAACCCCCGCGACTCACCCGGAACAAGTTTTGAGCATGCTCAAGTCGTTGTCACACCGTGTCTGGGGAAGCCTTGCGGGTTGACTGGATGGGCTATCCAGCCATCTTGTCAGATGGAAAATGAACAAACAAACAAACAATCTCTGCGGGCAAACCCCCGCGACTCACCCGGAACAAGTTTTGAGCATGCTCAAGTCGTTGTCACACCGTGTCTGGGGAAGCCTTGCGGGTTGACTTGCGGGGGAATTTTTTTTTTTTTCTACCCGGACCTCCCAGCAGTTGGTCCGCACCTGACAGTACCAAGTGCGTATCTCACCTCACCCGTAGTTGCCCGGAGGTGCGCACGCAACTCCGATTTACCCGCTGCCAAGTTTTGAGCATGACCAAAACCTTTTTTTCCGGGTGAATCGCGAGGATTGCCCGCAAAGGTCCACGGAAAACGCCAGTAGGAGGCCCTGCGGCAACACCTCGCAAACAACTCCCACGCAGGTACTTCGCAGTTCCCGTATGCGGCCAAGATAATGACATTCTGTGGGACTTCTGCTATTCCTTCACCAAGTTGTCAGCCCTCACTCGCCACCCATGCGCCTGACACGCAGGTCACACGGAAGTAGAACGTAAGTAGCACGTGTCCAGCAGGTAAGACGCATGTGAAACTTGTCCAAATCCTTGTCCGCCTGCGAAAATTGTCCTGCGTGCTGGAAAATCCCCACAAAAGGTGCCCGGAAAGGTGTGACAGGCCTAAACTTTGCTGCCGGTAAATAGGACTTGCGTGAGCAACTCCGGGTACCTACGGATGAGATACGTGCTCTATAGGTACTGTCACATCTGCGGGGACGTCCGGGTAGTAAAAAATTGTTCTTCGCAATTCGCACGCAAGACTTGCCCGGAAAGGTGTGACAGGGCCTTATAGGTTTCATCGAGTTCGCGCGTAATTGTTTTCTTGCAAGTCTTCATTATACAATACATGTATGTCACATTGTTCGACGACTTTACAGTTCAATGTACTTATGTCTTTATGACTGCACGATTTAATGCGTAAAGTCTCATGTTAGCATCGACATTACGTAAAAAGCAGATTACGGAACATAAACTATAAACCCGATTACAATGTTTGTTTGTTTCGTCAATACCAACCTTCACGAACTCTTCGATCCTCAACTTCAGGTCTCTTACATATTCCGTTTTCTAGGAAATCTCGGGGGGAACGAGCTTTCGCTCACGCTGGACCAACACTGTGGAATTCACTCTCTCGTGAGCTGAAAGACTCAAGCTCTATAACATCTTTCAGGAGTAATTTAAAATCCTATTTGTTTAGCAGTGCATTTTGAAGAACAGTGTCTTTTGAAGACAGACCTTCATGTCTTTTTTTTTTCTTCTGCTTCTTCATCTTCTTCTATTACGGTGATGTACTTGTATCTTCAGTATGTTTGCTTTGATGTACTTGTAAAGCGCCTTGAGCATTTAATCAAAGTGGAGAACGGCGCTATAGAAATTGTATGTATTATTATTATTATTATTGATCAAGCATCAATAAATGAATGCTGCAAACAGAAATCTATTTTGTCTATTTCTAGTATACAAGATTACCAAATCTGAAATGAGATATAATTAGAAAATTATAGCATAGAAAGAAACGACTTTTAAAAGAATGATTATGACTGTCTTAGTTGTACCTCATTGCTCCAATATGTCACAATCTATGCAGCTTATAATCTGTCATTGCGTCCAAAGTGTAGTAAAAGGAAGATATTGATGAAACTATTTTTAAAGTAAATTGGTTTGCCTATTGCTCAAAGAAAAAAAACCCAACAACAACCATATGATGAATATGTGATACTTTACCTACAGTGTAACCAAGCTATCCGTGATGTGACATATACAATTACGCTATGTGATGACTGTTGGTTTCAAGTTTAGTTTAACGCTTGGTTTAATAATTGGAAAGGAAGCATAAATACGATATCTACCTATTTTAATTTAACTTTCCATTTAATTAGTTGTCACATATCTATAAATTCTATAAGTACGTATTGACGATGAAAGACTTCTGATTTATGGTTTCAGATTTCCAAATGTCTGATTGATGTGTCAATACGGCAACTCTTAAGACGGACGGGAGAATAGGGACGAACACAACTTGTAACTTACAGCATATTATTACTTTTCACAATAACTATATCCCGAACCACACGATGACACCGTTAGGTGCAGCGCAACAACAACAAATAAAAACGTAAAATTAGAAATGATAAAAAACACTAGAAGGATATGTGTATATATATATATATATATATATATATATATATATATACATTTATATAATATACATACATATCATAAACGTTGTGTGCATAATCAAATATGCGTGTGTATATTTATCTATCATGAAAACAAGTTCTTGTCAATGTTATAAGAGTATTTATGAGCACACGGAAAATGCAATTTTCTTTTTTAAAAGTTTGGAATAATTTTGGATTTTAGGTAGAATTTCTTTGAATACATTTTGATTGAGTATTGAACTGCTTTCAGTGGTTTACAATAATAACGTGAAAACGTTAACAGTTCAGATCGAATAAGAAACAAACAAACAGCAAACTCCAGGAAAATTCCAATATGTCCGGATTGGAGAATAGCGGATCAAATTTAGCCCTTCATAACCTCCCTCTCCATCTTCGCATTGATCCGGTCAAGCGGTTGACAGGGCTACGGGGTCCACTCGTCAGGGAAGATTTAAATGTTACAGCATCATTCCAGGAATGAAAACACTGAAAAATTTTATTCATGGATTTCTCAACAGACCTCTTAGATACTAAGCATGTATAGGAGGAATGACAGACCAAAATAGAATCACATACATAGTATCTCAAACTTAAATTGAGAAAGCGGCTATCATCAGAGTAACAGGTGAAATGAAAATATTTTCCACAACACAAAAGTTGTAATAACATATCCTGCAAAGTCTATAAGACTTCCAACAAGAGAACTTGATTGTATCAGTGAAGCAAAACCAACATTTTGAAAGACACTTTATTGAGGAATTATTAGGTAAGGGTATAATAGCAGATAAACCTTATACTGTAATTGCAATCAATCCGTTTACGATTGTATGTATGTGAAAGTAACGGGGAAGAGTCCGGGGGAAGAATATCTACCAGTAACTGTCGACAATGCATCAACATCATGCCTATGTAATTCATTCTAAAATGGTTGCTCAAAATCCTGTGGTACACAGTATCACTTTCTCTAAATGCTCGGAATTCAGCGTGATGTTTGTAGGAGCTTTCAGTTTCCACACTTACATTGTATAGGCTCACTCAAGGAGTGGCCGTGTTAACGGATGTACGTATGCGCAGTCTCATCAAGCACATTTGGGTTACTCATGAAGAGTGTAATCTCTTTGGTTTATAAAAAGAACAGAACATATAACGAACAGAATAAAGCACACCATATCATATCCATCTTAAAAAAAAATACAAGAATGCCAATTACACACAATTTTGAATTTATTGTGTAAGGGGGGGGGGGGGGTATCTACGTTCACTATGGCAGCACATGTACATGTACATACGGCGGTTCGCCGGAGGCTATCCCGCGTCTGCCCTGGTCAATCGCAGGGTGAGATTTCTCTGGAGGCTCTCCGGAGGCTCTCCGGAGGCTGTCCACTGTGTTGCGTCTTAACAAACACAATCTTCTCCAGAGAACAATCTTCGCTGGAGGCTACCCCGAGGGTACCCTGCGTTTTCTGGCCTGTTAAGACGGGGATAGTCAGTTATACATTATCCTGCCTATCAGCGTCAAGTTTGTGGAATGAAATGGAATGAATATAGGGGCCTACATAATATACAGAACAGATGAAGGTGCAAGCGTCTACTCAATAGATTGCACTAATGTAGTCAAATTCATAAATAATTATGTAAATGGACATAGTAACTATAGTATTACATTAACCTGCTCCTGATGACAAACAACATTATACAGATCTAATACGCAATCAATTTAAAGAAAATTAATGGCAAATAACAGGTGAACAGGGGCATAAACCCCCTTGGGAAATTAAAACACCACTTCCATAACTCAGAGCTCAGATTTCCCACTTTTTCCCACATTTTACAGCAAAAGAAGGAGAATATTTCATGTTATTTGCTAAACGAGCATAAAATCACAAGGGCCAAGTATTGACCTGAACTAGGATTTGCCCAATCCTCTCCCCATTTTGACTTCCTACCTGATACGAACCTAATATTCTTATTTTCAGTTCAGTGCAGTTATTAAACATTATTTAGTTTGCTTGCTCATTAACGAATTGAATGACCAAAATATGAACGCAAATGTTAGGCAGGGACATATTTGAATGACTATGCGTTGCTCACAGTGTCAAATCTAAAAGTACCTCAAAGTATGTTTTGTCTTATTGCAAACAAAAATAATGACGGTCATTTAATTCTCATTTGAATATGCAAACGTCTCATTGTACTTTACTTTATTTATATGCAAATGTCATATTGTATACTTTTGTCGGAAACAAGATAAAATGAAATAAATGATTGGCGCAAGTTGCAATTTGGTTGCTGAGTTTTTCGTTTTGTGCACCCAAAGACAAATTTAAACGCATCTTTTCGCATTTCGGATGATATTGACTGCTCGAAACTTTAGATTGATTCGGAGAAGGTTTGAAACTGACTGAAAAATCCTATAATTATATAGATACTGGAGTATCTTCGTCTTCTAGTGTTAGCCAAATGTCAGGAACTATTATAACATACTACATCTAACAGGATGTTTAATCACAACAATTAAACCAACGATGGCCGCAGACTATAGAAAGTAATTAACAAGTTACATATCGAATTATGACATACAGAATGGGCTTTCGTCTTCTTTCAAACAAATCCAGCAATCGAATCGTTGATCAATCAATGACGATCTTGAGTGGTGCATTACATTGCGTTGTATCGCTTTCGTAAAAGCGTGGAAAATTACTTTGCAATGACATTCCTCACCTTTATTGTTAATAATCCAAAGGAACAAAATAATGATTGATATTGTCAAGTGGTGTGTGTACAATGATTTTTTTTTCACTTCCTTGAAAGTCTTATACAATTTTTGAAACATCGCAGCGCAATAAGCTGATGGGTCAGTAGACTGATTCTTTTTTCAGTCTTATGCGTGTTTTCTTTTTCTTCTTTTTTGCGCATGTATAAATTAGGGAGTGGCTGTGAAGTTGCGCAGTGCTAGCACGCGCAATGCGGGGCTTCTTTCAATCATGACAAAGTCGCATTGCGGAAGTATAGCGCACGACTATACTGCCGGTAAACTGAAGTATATCTGTGTCTTTCCTCCGCCAGTGATATTTTCAATCGAACAAGAATATCCAGGCTTATGAGTAATTACTGGTATAAGTTTTCTTGATCGCAGGAAAAATGGCATACCTGGAATGGTGTTTTGTTGTTTTTATCTTTTCTAATCCGATTCTGACTTCCTCAGCTCAGGAACCAAACACACCGTGTAGGTATCTTTTTCATATTTCGTTCTTAAAATACTGTCTCATGTATTTCTTGTATAACCCTATAGGTACTTGCAATAACATCGAAACAGTTTATCTAGGCCTACTTTCATTAGGTTGGCTAAAACCCAGCTGTTTTGATCAAATGCTATTGGTTATCATTCATATGAACAATGAGTTGTGACAGATTGATTTTCTTGTATCCCATGTATCTCTGATCTTTGTAAGCCATATAGATATTGTTTAGAGCTGATAAACTCGTCAATGTTTCATTTCATACGAAATCTGAAATAAATCCTTCCAGTCTTCCGAGCGATATAATTTCATGGATTAATGGATAAATTCCTATATAAGCCCCCTTTCTGCATTTTATATCCCGCAGATTTGACACTGGATTGTTCGGGAAAACCACAGAAACCCACGATATCATGCGACGAAAACTGCGTTGCCAACTATACCTGGATTATACAGGCACCTCGTGGACGACGAATTCTCTGTGAGATTGAGTATACGAACAACGTGTTACTCGGAGTTTTCTTTCAAGACGAAAAAGCAAACAAAACGTCTTTGATTTTTATTCGCAATCACCATCAATCTTTCCCCTTTTCATCACTGACCTATCGGATGAAGATTCGGATAGGGCATATATTATATCTACCCAATTTACTTTACGCTGAACGTGCAATGTTTCAATGGTAAGTACTATTGTGATGTTTGTATTTCGTAATGAACAAACACGAAGTGGAAACAACATTTTCTTCATTCTTTGGCTTGTATACCAGGCAAAACAAAAGACCATGGCGATAAACCAGACCCACTGAGAATTGATGGGTAGGCGTAATAAACGACATTGGAAATTTCAGTAAAGTGGTCGAGAATAATTAAGTAACGCCAAAATTTAATACAGTTATATCCGTTGTTGTATATAGCAAACAATAAACGAGAGAGCAACTAAATGAGAGAGAAATTAAATGGAATGATGTGCCTACTTGTAAATGTATTCGACATTTCCTGTATCTCTTAGTACAGACTTTAAAAAGTAAGAGGTTTATCTACAAACCAAAGAATTGTTCAATATTGCTATCGCTTTGCCTATTAAAAATCAGAGCTAGAAATAAACATGGTTGACAGCATGATTATATGAATCCATCAAGTTAATTCTTTATTTCGTCTGTCGTGTTTGTCACGTCGTGTTTGTCACGATTATTTAATACAATGTATTAACATTATTGATTGTCAATATAGTCGGATGACATATGTTGCGAAGGTAGTTTTTTTTTTCGCCCTCGGCTTTTAGGTACCTATAGAAACTCTGTTTCAATTCCGTCATTAATGCTTGTCCGCGTATTTCACTAATTTCCTCTCCTTTATACATAAAAACACACAAACACGATGTTTCCTGTTAGATCGAGAGAAATGGAATATAAACCACTCTAAAACAGCTAAAACACGGTAGATATACACAATAGAGGCAACGACAAAATATTCTTTTGTGTTTGTTTGTGGTCTTCATTCATTTATATTAGTCCAGAACAACAACAACAACAACAACAAACTGAATCAGCACTATCTGCTGTGAATGAGTGTGTCTAATGCAAAACGTCAATTCTACTGTTTTTAATGTTAAAAAACCCAGATAAACATCCCATCGTCGCTTGCCCGGAAGAAGGGAACGAGCGCGCGGATACGCGTAAAAATAGATTTCGAGAAAATCGCAATTTAAAGTTTCAAGTGACTATATCTTTGATATTTGAATATCAATACTGCTGAAAATTCACAAGTGAACAGATAATATTCCAATTTGGTACTAGCTAAAGTGGCTATAATGAATAATCTACAAATTTTATGATATTGCTTATGATCTTACCTCATGCAGGTCTTTTCTCGAAATCTATTTTTACGCGTATTCGCGCGCTCGTTCCCTTCTTCCGGGCAAGCGACGCCATGGTGAAGAGTTGATATTGATAGTCTTTATAGAAGAGATTCCAGATTATTATATTTTAAGAGGATTTTCTATTTTAGCACTATTCATTGGCTCAATATAACCAAATTAATGTACTCCTTATATCTTCAAAATCAAATGATCCAATAAAAAACAACAGCCATGAATTTGTCCATCTCTCTATACAAAGCACCATCTGCAAAACTGGTAGAGGGACCCTATCCCCATGATGGCTTGGTTGTCCTGGAACCAGACAGATACGTGTGCTATGATGGATTTAACGTCAGCGCTGCTGAAGTAGTCTGTAGAGAACTTGGCTTCCCAGCAGCAGAGGAGTACACGCCTCAGACATTGCCCACCACAGCATCACGGGACAGGTCTCAACGGCTGTCATGTCCTAAAGGTAAATCCAGCAGTACTGAGCATGTCAATTTTACCAAAATGTATGTGTGCAGTTATTGCGTTACAAAGAATAGATAGCTTTCAATTCCAAGATGCTTAGAAGATATAGGTAGGATCCTAATGTCGTGTTTTGTAATACACCTGAAAGGGATTCAAAGTCGAAAATTTTGTGTGAAGTTCGTAAAGGAGGTCTATTACCATCGTTTAATTTGGGTACTTTTCTCCACAATCTCCTGACTTAACGAGAATAAAAAAAAAGTATGTTTGAGACTTTTCTCCTAGTCTTCATCAAAAGATGAATTCTGGTTATCATAAATATTTTCCGTGCAGAGTGAAATAACAAAACCTTTACATTTTTTTTTTGTTGATAATATTGCACAGGTCATACATGGGACTATACACGTATTATAACGAAGTGTTCCTCGACGAGAACAGACTGTCCCAAAAACGAGGCTGTGAAGCTGAAATGCGAAGGTGAGATAAAGGAGACTTTGGGATATTTTAATTTTTAGAATTTAGTATTAATGGAACAAGGAAATCATTATTGGTTCAGGTGTGATTTTCTTTTTCAATTTGTCTCCCTGCACAAATGGAACTTGTAAGATCGCAACTGATCATCTATAACTAATTCAACAAACATGTCGGAAAAAAGGAAACATGGAACTCGAACTTTCCATCTACTGCTTTCCGGGCAGCGACACTACCACCAGGCTGTCCCTGGTGGCCGACAGTGACACGATAAACTTGAAACGAATACCCAAGCTCAGAAATTCCGACGTTGTTGACATTTCGGAATAATATGGGCTATTCAGTCATCTTCTCAGATGAAAAATTAAGCGAACAATAGAATTTGAATATTGGTTAATCTTCGAAAGACCCACAACAGATTCCATAAATATATACACGTATGGCCCTATCGATTTACATGATGTGAAATAATATAAAGACAAAAAGAAAGAAAGAAAAGGGAAACACCTTATAGTTGGTGTAACTGTAAATTACGACGCAGTTGAGCGTGCCGTGTGCAAAATTTGCGTTCTGCACATGATCAAATCCGAGAAACGTCCCGTCCCGTCCTGAGGAAATCGAGTACGGTACTCGGCCAAAATAACGTTCGGTCCCGATGCTGGGCAGGAGGGAGCCAGCCAGCCAGCCAGCCAGCCAGCCAATCAGCGATGTTGTCCCCACGTCACAGCTGATTGCTTCCGCGTATTCTCGGTCTTCCAGTCGTGTAGCGAAAAGTCCCCACAGTGATCAGGATAAAACGCAGATCTCTGTTCAAAATCGAGAATTTTTTATCTTGTAAAATCGAATTACATTACAATGGAATAACAAAATATGTGAATATCGATATTAAACGTTACGGTTTCAGGAAGTCGGTTAACATAAGCTTCGTTCTTCATCGTTCAAATGGCCATTCCACAGTGTTGATGCGGTTAAAACCATTATTTTTTTTTATATCTATATGAAAGAAAGTAAACTTTTTCCAGTTCATATTTTTCATAGAAGATTTCGATAAAAATCATTGTGTCATGTACCATATCAAAGGTTATTTAATTGGCTATCAGCCTTCTAAGGTCTATACTGAGGGAAATTTTACGCATGAGTGCACACATTCGTTTTTTATCTTCCAAGGCACAAAAGTTAAAATTGCAGAAATTGATATATTGAAATTAATGTAGAAATGCCCTTCAACATAACAATGATAACAAAAGACCAATTTAACGCAATGACAGTCACGAATGAAATAGCGGAAATAATTTTTTGTTCCCTTGTTTATCTTTTATTATTAAACAAAATATAGTAGGGGAAACTAAAGGGGGAACATGATAATTTTCTGTCACCTCAAAGTTTAAATAACATAGGGAGTAAGAAACAAAGGGGATAAAATGGACAAAATTTCTTCATTTCCTTTCCTTAATTAAGGAATTTAAGAATTCATGAGACAAATCAAATAACCAAACTTATTTCAAATTTTCTTAATTTGGAATAACATTCAAATTTTTACCATCTTTGTTACCATTGTTTCTTCTCTTATGTTTTTTTGAATATGGATTTGACAGAAGATTCTTAATTTTCCTCCATTATTATTATTTTTTTGCCTTTCCCTATCTTTGGAGGGTTACAGAGACATTATAGAGATCATAGGTTGATTTTTGCAAATTAATTGGCATTTCTTATTGTGTTGAATCTGTCTTTTGTTTCATTGTTATATGGAATAGCACATGCTTGAATAAAAAATTGTCCATTTTTGCAATGTTTCTTTTGTGCCTTGGAAGTGAAATCGAATGTGTAAAGTTAATCTTTTTATTGGCCTACAAGGTTGATAGCCAATAAATTTCCGTTAACATTATATTTAAGACATTAATATTAGTCAGATAATCTATGAGAAAGATGAACTTGAAAAAGTTTTTCCTTTTTTAGAAGCATTTTTCTCTGTCGGACCTTGTTCTCCCCCCGTCTTTTTTTTAGATTTGAGGAACGTGTATAACAGTTTAAAAACAAACAAATACAGTGACTTTTTTCGCAACATGCAAGGCCAGTGTGAGGAACAGATGGAATGGATGCATAGTATGCTTATATACACCTATATATATATACATATATATATTATTTAAATATATATATATATATATATATATATATATATATAATTCATATATATATATATATATATATCAAAATGTGTTATATGCTTTTTAAGTCGCTTCGTTAGTGTCCTTTGAGCAACTCTCCGTGATTTGTTACTGCATGTAACCGAAAATGTGGAAAACATATCAGAGTGAAATTTGCTTTCATGATATATATTTGTCATATGGATTTTTCACATTTCTCACATTTCCATCATGCTGCTGCATTTCTAATCTATGTATATGCACTGTCGACTTTCCACATTTGAGTGTGTGTGTGTGTGTGCAATTCTGAAAAGTTTGGTGGCAATCGCCTGTTTGTTTGTGTTTGTTTTGTTCCAACGTAGCTTTCAAGATGGCTCCAT
Organism: Diadema setosum; assembly: GCA_033980235.1. NCBI lineage: Eukaryota > Metazoa > Echinodermata > Echinoidea > Diadematoida > Diadematidae > Diadema > Diadema setosum. The sequence continues at coordinate 408,571 of JAWLSL010000029.1, forward strand.
GAACAAAGGTGAATGTTTCAATATCCTTGTCTTATTACAATTGTTAAGTTCTGTGTTGTTTTTGTTTTGTTTTTTTGTTTGTTTGTTTATTGTTACGGATACATTGTAGTTCCCTCCGGGTTTTGTGATCATCCCGGTATTTTGTCTAATGGTTACTGGGACTCTAATATGACTGGCTACGGATCCACAATAACTCTCACCTGTGGCGATGGATTCGTAATCAAGGGAAGCGCGACGCTGCAGTGTTTGAGTCAACCCGGATGGTCAACCTACTTCCCGGTCTGGAACTCATCCATCCCATCTTGCCGGCCATTGATAAATTCCACAAACGGCAAGTCTGTACTACAAATATTTTGACTTCATAGAGCATCCCTTACAAAAATCGCACCCGCCAATGTTCTACCATAGAAATGTACGCATATTTGGTTGATAAGGCTGATTTCTGTGCATCCGTATTTTCAGAAGAAAAAAAGAGAAAGTGAAGTCTCTGCTATTTTGATCTTGATAGCAGGATAAAAACGTGTTTGTAAAAAAAAGAAAAAAAAAACATGTTAGTTTGAGGCTTGTCTACTATGTTTGTATTGATAAGGCAGAAAGTGTGCAAAAAACATGCAAGAATGGACAACTCAATTTAACGGTACCACTGATGTTTTATGTCATCATATCCTGTGTTTGACTGTCTTGGCCTAATATCTTAATTGTCCTTCAAACCCTTAATCTAATAATCTCTTCATAACAATTACTAGGGAGGTTCAATCCCCACAATTCAGGGGCGAAGAAACACGACAATCATGATAATTGTGTTGCTAGGGAACATGCAGTTCTTTTCCGTGGCATTTGTTTTCATGATATACATTTCTACATTTCATTGTAGACAAAGAATGGCAAGATGTAGATATAAACACCACCGCAGAAAGCAGGAGATGTACTGCAAGTGAGTAATTCCTAAGTTCCTTGTAATTATGTGTGTGTTATCTATTTATTTTTCAGTTTTTTCCCAATAGCATGGCATTCAATTTGTCCGTGCTTATTACAATTTTGAAGATATTGATCATAAGCAATTATAGGCACTGTTTACCATCGGGAGCAGTGATTAAAAAAAAATGTTCGACTTATCACATTGATGCATATTATGTGTAGGTATTCAAGTCTTATCACAAAACATGCTATCATAAAAAGAAATTGCTTTAAAGCCTAAGATATAAGGAGATTCCACTATTCTCACTAAACTATAAATGTAGACGTTTTAGTCCAAAATATAAGGAAATGTCACTATTTTCCTCACTATTAAAACCATATATATAGACGTTTTGGTTTTAGAAAAAATCTCATTATAGCTATTGTTTACATTTTGTATATTTAGCAACACTAAACATCGATCATAATGAATAAAATTTTAACATTATTGTTTCCTTTCCTAACTCACATTTTAGAACTATTTTGGAATCACTAAAGATGGGCTTTTGTTTCATCTGCAAATGGTAAATAATACCTTTAAGAAAGAAACCGGTTGTCTGCCATTCGTCATAAAACAAACAAACAAACAAAAAACCATCAAAACCGAAGTCCTTTCGATCATCTCGACAGCTACCACGAGGTTGGCATAACAACACTGTCGTACCCATTATTATTACCTGTTAGGAGTATCATGGTGGGGGTTAAACAGACAAACAAGGGACTTTGAACAGAAGAATACTGTGAAAAGTGTTCACTTACAATCAATTCACAAGCTGTCTTACTTCTGTCTATAGGCACAATAATAGGTGACATTCATCCTCGGGCCACTCAAGGATTGACGACATTGCAGCAGACTATCGGCACATCTTCTTCAGGTGAGATTCGTGTCCGAATGAAATTAGCAGTTTCAGTTCCTTATTTCGCCTCGTCCATTTCTCTGTGTGCCGTCGATGGTTACTTGAAAGCATAATTTTGTGACGACTTCATACATTTCATTATATCAATTTCATTCTAATTGGCTTTGTCTTCCAAACAAAAACACACACACAAAAAAAAATAATACACAAGAAAAATCTTTGCTTCACCTTTCTTTTTAGGCATGCTAGGTTAATAGGTCTACATGTTGCACTCGGGGCTGCCCGTGTAAAAGGGATAGTACAATATTGGTGGAGATGAGAACTGGGCTTTTAACTTTTTGCGAGATAACAAGAAAACATTTATGAAATAGTACGGCGCATACCATTTTAAGAGGAATTCAAAGCTTATTTAATGAAAATCGGGGTTAGAATGACTAAAACATCCAAAAGCAAAGTAAAACAAAGCGATCATAATAAGAGGTGGGTCCCACACTTTATTAGAATCGCTCTGTTTTGGATATCTCAGCCAATTCAAAACCAATTTTCATCAAATAAACGTTGCATTCTTCATTGAATTACATGCTCTTTCATATTCCATTAGAGGTTTCTCATTATCTAACCAAAAAATGTTAGAAACCTGAAATTAGGTCTCAACCAAAGCTATACGATCCCTTTAAAGTTGACGTTTGTAGTTAACCTACAGTTAACAAGTAATTAAGCACATATCATATAAGACATTTTCTGAAAGAGCTGTGGAATAGTTTTCTTTCTTTCTTGGATAATGCGTGTAAATCTACATACAATACAGCATCTTCGAATTTGCAAATAAGTGATTCGGGAATTTGGACTTTCCGACTTATGACAGCATACATATATTACTATGCCATGTTGAATTGACCTATTATTTTCCTGTTCGGTTTGTATGATCAAATATCAGAGTCCTTGTTTACCCCTCAAAACTGTCTATCTGGTGGCCGCCTTTGGTGCGAATCATGACCTGTGGTAGGTCTTAAACTAGTGGCGCATATCACCAAACAGTAAAAGCAGCTCGTCATTAATTTTGCTTGATACAGATAACTTGTAGAATGTTAATGATTAGATCAGGTTTTCGCAATGATATTCTTTTCTTCTTTTTTTACGTGGTTTTGTGCTGTCTTGGAAATATAATCCTAACTGCTTTATGCAATTTGAAACAATAGGTGTGATATGATTATAGAATTGAATGAAGACTACGAAAAATAAACTTGACTCCACCAGTGATTACCGAGTCCCTTCACTATTTCTTTTATTTTAACATGTGACGACATTATCGTGTTGAGACATTATGGAAAAACATAAAAGTACATACTGTTTTTAGGACATGCCATACGTTCTAACACATTATATTATTTCCCACGATTGAATAACGAAGGTTATTTTTATTTATTTTCTTTTAGTTCCCAGAGTTCCTCAGATAAAAGTTACTGTTTTATCATTCATCCTGGGAATCCTTCTGTGTATCATCCTCGTACTGTTTGCCGGTCTGTTCATAACGGCTTGGTGTAATCGTTCTAATAAAACGTGAGTGAATGCAGTTGTCATTTTTTTGTTCCTTCTAATTTCTGCTTTCCTTTTCATATAAATGTTTACGGTTTATGTGTCTGTTTGGGGGCGGTGGTTCTCAGTAAGCTGTTGAATTCTTTTCCTATTTTTTTTTTCCAATTTAAGCGACCTGCACTCTGAAATAATCTGTATTAACAAAAACGTACGATATATTTTCGAACATAGTAAGCACCTATACACTGAGAATTAATTTCATCATGAATGTTTAGTTGTTGTAAAAGTAATGATTAGGCCCTACACCCATGACACAATGACCACCTCATAGAACTCAAATATCAAAGGTATATTTTTTACCACATATTATTAGACATCATAATCTGCGTAAGTTTATATTGTATTGTATTGTATTGTATTGAACAGGTTTTATTAGAAATCATGTCCGGCAGCCAAAGGCTGAATTGCACATGTTTTACAATCATAGTTATAAAAATAGGCAGATTATTTCGGTGCTCTGTACAAACAATGATATAAGGACATGACATAAAAAAGAACAAATATTACAGTGGTCACATGTGGTAAATCACAAGAAGTGATCAATCTATGAGGGTACCAGCCCAATAAATTCTGAAATTGCTTTTACAAAAACGAGAAGAAAAAAGAGATAAAAAATATCCTGTCAACATGGCAACACTGCTCAACACTGAATAAAAAAACCATTACTATTACAACTGATAATAAAATCAGTGAGGGTACCAGCCCATCAATACTCAGATTACTTTTTCAAAAAGAAAAGAAAAACGAAAAAAGAAGAAATGAGGAAAAGGGAAAAAATCACTGTCAACATATCATTACACAACTAATCATTAAAAAATTTCCATTACTATTTCATCTACATATATTGATCTTACTTTTAAAAAAGATCACACCTACACATCACATTAATCACGTGTGCCAAATTTCAATAAAATAAACAATATTTCTTTCTTTTCTTTTAAACAATTATTATCATCATGACAGCTCATCCTACAACATAAATAAAACATATCTTTTAGGCCTACATATCAAAAAACTACATCCATTAGAAAAAAAGAAACTATATCTCAAATCAAAATCTGAAATGAAAAAGAGATCAACTCAATCCACACTCATTGTTTTTCTTTATAACAAAACAATATCCGAAATAAAAAAAAAAGAAAAGCGAAATCTACCCGTCTCTGCTATAAAAATCATAAAAAATTATGGCTCAAAAACTGATAAGATCAGTTAAATTCTCACTATTACTTCATATATACCAAATATCCGGTCATTTACTCAAATCCGCAATATATTTTTCTATTACAAATAATATCATATCAAAAGCAACACAGGCAAATAGACTGATGAACATACAGCCGGAAAACATCATACTTGAAATGCTACGTTATATACAAATGCATAAAAACTTCTAATCTTTATTATTCAGTAGATTAATGAAATATGGAATTGCACTGTCCTGAAACCGTTTTGTTTTACATTTGTATTGCTGGTACTTTGTGTTCGAACGCAATGTGTATTGATGCCCTTGGAGTTTAGCAGGTAGCCAGTGGGATACGAGCGGGTTTTTAACCATCCGACAAGCAAATTCTAGACTCAGCTGTCTTCTCCTTTCAGCTAAAGTGCCCAACTTGCAGGTTTCAAGAGCTGTAATGTACGATGTGTAATTTTTGCCTAATATTATTCTGCAGGCTCTTTTCTGAATCATTTCCAACTGACTTTCAAGTTTCTTTGTGAGGGAGCCACTGAACACTGGGCAGCCATACTCAAGAACAGGACGTATGTATCCTGAGTATACAGTAACTAAATCAGCTGTGGGGAGGTGGAAACGTTTGAGGGAGCGAAGCATGTATAACTTTTTGTTGCACTTTTTTAGAATCTCAGTAACATGACCATCCCATTTCAAGTTTGATTGAATCACAACACCTAATATCCTTGTCTGGGTGACAGTACCTAGTTCAACGTCTGCAATGAACAAAGCATTGTGCAGAGGGGGGTTTTTACAAAAAGTTATTGTCATTGATACACACTTTGAGGGGTTCAATTTCATATTGTTGTGTCTGGTCCACTGGTTAATTTCATCCAAAGCATGCTGCATGTTGGATGGTTGAGTCATTTTCCTACTCTCAATCAAAGTCATATCATCCACATACTTTAAATGCTGGACTGGAACATTTGAACATACATCATTGGTCATTATCAGAAATAATATTGGCCCAAGTTTAGTGCCCTGGGGGACACCTGCATTTATGTTTTTCCAGTCAGATAGCTTTCCATGGTACTTAACACACTGAGGACGAAATTCAAGAAAACTCACGATCCAAGAAACAAGGCAGGGTCTTACATTCATGTCAAGCAACTTCTGTACGAGGATGTTATGGTCTATGTTATCGAATGCTTTAGAAAAATCGGTCAAAACAATCGTTGATATCGCCTTTGAATTTTCAGCATTTGTCAGTATTTGGTGAAGCAACTGGATGAGGTAGTGATTTGTTGACAGGCCTTTCCGATTTCCGTACTGGTTGGGATCAGTATGCTGAGCTATGTCTTCAACTAACCATTTAGCAATGAACGATTCCGCAGTTTTTGCAAAATAACTCGTGAGAGCTATCGGGCGCAAATCCTGTACAGTGGGGGATACACACTTGGGGATCGGAACTATTTCAGCACATTTCCACTGATGTGGTACTACACCCTTTCGGAAAGAAGCATTCAAAATATCAGCAAGGGGAGAAGCTAATTCACAAGCGAATTCTCTCAGGATCCGTACAGGTAGGTCTCCTGTAATGCTCGCCTTTCCCTGGTTTAATGTGCTCAAGATTTTATACACCTCCCAAGGCCGTACTATAGGACACTGATGTTGGGCTGGAAGGAAGGCTGGTAACCTACTTCTGTCCAGTGAAGGTAAGTCAGCTGCTATCGAACAGAAATATTCATTGATATAATTGGCAATTGACACGTCATCAGCTGTATCATTGTCTGGAATGTGGATGGTAGTATCATCTTGCGCACCATGTGTGATGAGTTTTATTTGTCTATACCATGATGCAGGATCTCTTGCCTTCAGATTGCGAATTCTGGTGTTGTAATAACGATTTTTTGCTTTTGTTATTTCTCGTAGTGTTTTGTTTCTTAGATGGCGCCACAGAGATAATTGTTTACTAGCAAAAGCTATCTGCCTGCGACGTATAAAAGTTTTGACTTTAGCGGTAACCCATGGTTTATCTGATTTGTGCAGCCGGATGGTCTTTGTTGGAAGGTAAGTGTCAAGACGAGAGCGAATGTTTTCCAAGAGCACATCACACTTTTTGGAAAGATCATCAATCTGCGCAAGTTCTTCCCAAGTATGGTGAGTAATCCAATCTCCAAAAGACCTCAATCCACTATCTTTTAGGGGACGTACGACTCTTTTCTTTGTTGTATTTTGTGGACGTGATCGGTTGGCTGGGATCCAAAGAACACAATTATGATCGCTGGCAGCAATAGGAGAGATAACTTGAACATGAGAGTAAAGATTGGCATGATTGGTCACGATCTTATCCAAAACATTGTTTCCTCTGGTGGGTTCCATCACTACTTGGGTAAATTTGTTATTAGCGAGGATCATTTCAAGATTCAAATCGTTGAAATCTCCCATGAATGATATTCCCGCTTCAGGATACTGTAACATCAGTGCATCACTTGTAGATATCAAATGATCAATATATTGTTCAGCATATGGGTGGCGAGGGGGGTAGTATACGACACAGACGATGAGACTAAATAACTGCCGAGGTAAACGTGGCGGTCTCAGATGTAACCATATAGTTTCAATGTTATCTGGTATTTTGACAGACAGAAGACTTGGTTTAAGATGGTGCTTAGCGTATATTGCTACTCCACCTCCAGGTCGTCCACTCCGGTGATTAGAGAAGAGAGAGCAGTCAGGTAAGGAATATTGCTCCAGAGGTGTCAGTGGGTCAAACCATGTCTCTGTCAGGGCGATAACATCTGCATTATTATATGTGGCCACAATCGTGAGATCATCCAACTTATTATGTAGAGACCGCACATTTGACAATAACACTGTAGGCAGATTATATCCTTTTACACAAAACTGATGATGAGAATGGTGAGTATCAATGTTAGTGAGGAATTGTTTCCTTTTGCGGTGTTGTTGAGGGGGATAGCTCTTTCCTCCTCTCGGTCTATGGATCACTGGAATCTTTTGGCCAACATCGAGACTTGTGCACGAGATTTCAGGGGAGGAGGACATTTTTGTTGATTTACCACCACGCTTCCCCCTGTGTGATTTAGGTTTAGAATTGATTCCTAGATCTGTTATGACCTTCCATGTTTGAGGCGATACCTTCATATCTCTACATTGATCTCGTTTGCTACGTAGGTACTCACATGAATATTTCAGTCTATCCTTAGATGTTTCAGGCAAAGGACCGGGGTTGGGATTGACATCGCCACACTGGAGAAGTAATGAGCGGAAAGTGGCGGTAGAGTTGGCGGTGTAGAGGACCCTTTTCCCCACATATTTGCTGGGAACAAGTATACATGTCCGTTTGTGTCGTAATGCATCCAAGGGTTTGTAGAGAGTCACAGAAATCCTTGTTGTATTCACACAAATTCCAATGGAGAGAAGGGGCAACAGGAACAATAGCGCTGCTTTCATTGTTGGGTAAGTTTCTCATTCAAGTTGACACTGAAAATCCTCACTCACGAGTGTGAGCTCCAACAGGTGCAAACGGGATTCAGAAGGGGGTGCTTGATGAGTCCCCGGGCTCATTGACCTTCTTCTGAGCTGCTCTCGGTTGATTGAACATGCTCGGTATACAGCAAGATGTCTGCCAGTCCTTCTGCACTTACAAGTGAGGAAATTTCCTCCACATTTACAGGTACGTTGCTGGAGTTGATGCTTTCAAAATTGTCCAGCAAATGCTCCAAACATTCTTCTGATGGATTGTAACAAATGCAGACTGAAACCAACAGTTAGTAATGAGAAAATGACATAGAAATCAGAGCACCAAAATGGGTGTGTCAGCCGTGGAGGCGAGCACAAGTTATTTCATGTCTATTCTTCGCAAAGGAAAAGACGCAGGCCTCCGGAAGCTTCGAATACGTCATTTGACCCCACACGAGATGGGCAATCGCAGATGAATCCTTTAGACACCTTTATTTCTACTCCGAGAACGACTAGACATGTTCCGCTTGACTCTGTCGGTAGTGACGCCGAAGAAGGCGACCACATCTACCATGATCTTGAGGAGTTAGAAAAAGCGGCTTCCCAATCCTCAAGGACGGAGCAAGTCTTCCCTGGCACAAATTTCACACAGACCAACGTCAATACCACGATCAGTACTTTTCTGACCTCACCGAGTATTCCGTGTTGTCACGAAAATAATAGCTCTCATGAAACTTCGCTGGATGAAGTAGCGAGCTGTTATAAGAACTGTAACTATCAGGATGTTGACCCTCAAAGAAACGACAGGATGACCGATGGTGTTTATGGATCCCACGGTGGAGCATGCTTGTATGATGACGAGTTCTATAATTCGCTGGACTTCGGCGTGAGGTCCGACAGCATTTGCAATCGCAAACAGAATGAAACCGGCAACAAAACATACCCAAATCGAACCAGAGTTGTTACAGCTTCTGATAAGAATACACAACTGGTAGCGGAATATGCGCATAGTGTAGATATCCCGACCTTGGCATGTCCATTAACATTTGTGAAGACAACGATTATGATCACATCAGTCATGCCTCCCACAGGGACCTACCCCAAAGTAGAAGTAGAAGGCAAGAAAACATGGGTGTGAACCCATGTTTTCTTGCCTTCTACTCCGAGTTCGCAGCACAAAATTTACTCTCACCAAAAGTATACAATGCCCTCTTCCAATAAAAGCTCCGTTAAAGCGTCATCTTCTGACGAGGTACTTTACTATCAACTGGATCCAGAGGACAATAATGAGATTGATGCTCACATGGAACCACAGCTTCACGGCGCCTTTGACTCCGACGAATATAGTCTGCTAAATCCAGAAAAAATATTCTCTAGATATTCTTCCTCCTGAAGTGATAGATATGGATAGTTTCAATACACCCGTAGATTCCATGAAATTGGTTGATTTCGCCTCAAAACCCGAAACTTGCGAGGAACTGTACGCACGGGTGAACAAAGAAGGTGGAGCACTTTTGCCGGCGAAAGCAGTAGTGAATGAGGGGTTGTATGCAGAGGTAGACAAAGAACATAAAACATGTGCTGATACAAAGCCAGAGTTCTCTGAGGATCTGTACATTGATGTTACAAAGAAATAGATTCTCAGTGAATGAGGACAAAGTGTAGGCGCTACTGAAACATGTAATGTTGGGGACCGACTCAACCGTATATATTTTTTTCTTTCATGTTTTCCCCAAATCTAGTCCTATTGCAAATATTTCGGGAATAAGTTCGATGATAAATGTTCAACCTTACCAACTCAACTTCTGTTTGAGCTTTCAGCATCTATGTTGCCTATTTTCCCCTTTTCCATTAGATCAAGCCGAGGTCATATCGTCACATGGTGGCTATTGTTCCTAGTAATGAAATGATTCAACAAACAAGCAACCCTGGAATAACAAAAACAACAAACCTTGGAACCCTTGCGCCTTTGTTTCATGATACGATGTTTCACATGTTAATGGAACCTCTTGTGTGTTGCTACTACAGTAGAAATAGAATAAAAAAGATTAAAAAAGTAAAAGACGTGACGCAAATGTAACAAGGGCAGAGGTATGCTGTGGAGGAGATAAACATCCTTGCACAGAAAAGTTTTTGCATAATATAAGAGGCATGTAACACTGTATACTGCACTATACCAGATGGATGAATTAAATGATTAAGTGAATCAGATCAGAAAGTCCGATGAGAAAATAACAATACGGTATTTACAAATTGACTACTCTACGGATGAAACGTCTTTTTGGGTAAACGACAGCAATGTCAAAGGTGATGATATTGTAAGTCTATTATCATTAATTCATGAGCTATCCATCTTACCCTTCTGTACAAAATGTCGCTAGATGCCACGCTATACACACACTATTACGACATGTATACAGCATGTAAACATAAAATATATACATATGATGTATAACTTGTGTGTACATTTTGTTTTCAAATAACTTCATGTTTTCACTTCATAGACACAGTAACATTTATCCCACATCAAGACAACTGACATGCATATTAGGTCTCATCGAGTCCGCGAGTAATCACCTCCTTGTAAATCTTTATTAATTGTTGTTTGACGACTTTACAGTTCAATGTATATTCTATATGCCTTTATGACTGCACGATTTAAACAAGTCATTGTACTGTTTTACTGTAATGCGTAAGGTTTCGTGTTAGCATCGACATTACATAAAAAGCAAATTACTTAACATAAACTGTTAATCAAGCATTAATAAATGAATGCTGCAAACAGAAATCTATTCTATTTCTAATATGCACGATTTCACGATTACTAAGTATGAATGAAACATAATTAGAAAAATGGCATAGAAAGAAACTTTTAAGAAATGATTTTGACTGTCTTATTGATACGTCATTGCGCTAAACGTCATAATGTAAACAGGTCTTAATCTTTCATTGGGTCAAAAGTATAGCTTGAGAGGACATCGGTGAAGATATTTTACAGTTAATTGGTTTGCCAATTGTGCAATAAAAAAAAACGGCCAATGATGAATAAGCGATATTTTACCTATTTAATTCAATTCAATTCAATTCAAAGTTTATTTCATTTTTCGACAAAACATAAGTTACACTTCTTTTGACAACAGAGAATAAAGTGAACAGAACATTATGTATCGAAAAGAATGTAAAACAATTGAGGAAGACCTTATAGTAATTATACATTGTACATGTAGTAAAAAAAAAACAGAAGTGATCGAAATAAAGTACATGTATAACTTTGCTTAAAGTGCGAAAAGTGGAGAGACCCACTAAAAAGACAGAGCTTGTAGAATGTGGGCCCCTCTGGAATAATAACATCAATGGAAAGATTAATTGAAGCATCATACACTGTAAATACAAAAGGAGAGGGGAAAAAAGAGGAAGAAGTCTGGAAGCCCACTGAGAACTAGATTCACAGATAAATACACTTACTATTATAGACGTGAACAACATAGGACAAGACTAGGCAACAAAGCAACTGCTGGAGAAAAGGCTGTACGGGACAAAGCGGGATGGACAAGATTAACAGACGCGAACAAACATGAAACAACACTAGACAGCAAAACAACTACTGAAGAAAAGGCTGTACGGGACAAAACGGAATGGAAACGATGAACAAATAGAAGACAAAATAGCAAACGAAAATGCACAACAGAGACAGCGATCTTCGACAGAAACGTATCAAGAGAAACAGATAATGGTTGTGGAGGGAAAAAAAGTGATTGTAGCGTCTGAAAGGAGAAAAGCAAGGAAATGATGGGACGTGAGAACAGGAATAAGACAGACATTCATGTCATTGACTCTTTTGGCGAAAGCGTAGATAGCAGCAGACATCCAAAAGGTAACAATTTATTCTTCAAAGAGGAAAAAGTAAGTCTGTATGTGAGAAAGAAGGCCAAATGGCTAGTTTTGTCCTGGAAAGTCATACGACTGCAATAGAAAGGACTTCAGTCTCCTCTTGAAAGAGTGTATTGATGGGGTGTTTTTTATATCATGATTCAGAGAATTCCAATAATTTGGGCCGATATGAATAAGTGTATTTTTAGCAAGAATCGTGCGTAAGAGGGGTAAATGAAATTCATTGGAACGCCTAGTGGGATATTCATGAAATGATTGGTTTTTTAGGAACATGGAATTAACAATAAACGGAAGCAAATTGTTACAATACTTATACAGAAATTGGCCTAAATTACACAAAAATAAATTTTTAATTTTTAAGAGCTTATTGGAGGTAAACAACGTGTTTGTATGAGAACGTACAGGGGAATGGCAGATAATGCGGAGGGCTTTCTTTTGCAAGAGGGACACTCTTTCAAGTAAATTCTGATGCGTGTTGCCCCATACTAAAACTCCATAATTCAAATGAGGCAATATTAACGACGAATATAACATAAGTAATGTTTTTTGAGGAATATGAAATTTCAATCTATTAATAACACCTGTATTACGCGATATTATATTACAAATATTATCAACATGTGCTTGCATGACGATTAAAATGAATGTGCATCTTCCTTGATGAAATGGTCTTTCACTCAAAAGGCCATTTTCAAAAGTAACGAACATGACGGACATCAACCTGAGAATCATACTTTGTCAATTATGATAATTATGGACAGATACAATAGTTAGCGTGCTATATACCCCTTTGAAAAGAATGCTGCAACGCCCCTATAGTTAAGATCACGTTTCTTCCCATGCCTCCTCTCCCTTCCACTGCCAGTTCATTCTGGCTCTGCCGCAGGTCGATTCATTATGGGATTAATGATCATGAAATGCTGATACCGGTAACGACACTTTTCACTATGAATCTAGCAATAATTACAGTTGCTGTGCGTTATCATTATTGCTACCATATTATTGATAATTATTGCCATCACTACCATCAATGCTACATTTTAGTCTTGGCCATACTTATTATTATTAATTTTACTGTATTAGTTTTATTGTCGTTACTGTTATTATCATTAAAAATGTGAGGGAGGCTGAAGGTATAAAGACTATAAAAAGATCACACAGTCCCCTACGCTCTAAATCCAATCGCTCAGGTAAATATGTTCAGATTGAATTAAAATCCAGACGCTTGATCTACGTCACTTTTTCAAGCACCACGACGAACTGTACCGGAAAATATGCACGTATATCGTCCTCTCCAGAGACAATATCGATTTGCCATTGCCTATATATAATATCCTAGCATTTTTTTTTTAAAATCTAAGACAACGTATTTTGTCATTACCTATTAGTTTCTTTCATTTTCGGACCAATGAACTTTATTTCATTTTCAGATTAACGAACCTTAGGAATAATGAACTTTCGGAATAACGGATCCTATTTCATTTTCGAATCAACGAACCTTCGAAATAACGAACCTTGTTTCATTTTTGGATCAGTTTACCTTCGGAATAGAGTACCCTATTTTACTTTCGGATTAAGGAAGCTTCGAAATAACGAACCTCCGGAATAACTCCACAACTATTGATCGGATTAACAAATCATCTTCCATTTTCATCTAGGTATAGGGAATTTATGCGTTTCGGATTAACGAACCTTCGGAATAACGAACCTCCGGAATAACGAACAGCATCCAATATTACTATTTTCGAGCGAACCTCCGGAATAACGAACAGCATCCAATATTACTATTTTCGAGCGAGAGAGAGTGAGCGAGTGCTTGAGCAAATTATGTATAAAAATCCTTTAAAAAAGTTGCTAAACTCTGTTTAGCTTTCACTAGGAGGGCGTGCGAACGTCATGCATCATACCGAAATTAATACAATCACATTTCTCACTTTTTTTTATTATTATTTCAGGGGAATGTTTGTACAGGCCACCCCCCCCCCCCTCATTACCCCTGCCGGATGACACATTGACAAACTAAGAACTCAAATATTTAGGTATATTTTTCACCACATATCAGTTTATAAGTTTATTTTTAATGTCCATTAAAACAGTTAAAGATATAATTTATATACATCTGTATATACATGTCATACTGGTCTTCATTCGATGTATGGTGCAGTCATAAAGGCATATAGAATATACATTGAACTGTAAAGTCGTCAAACAACAATTAATAAAGATTTACAAGGAGGTGATTACTCGCGGACTCGATGAGACCTAATATGCATGTCAGTTGTCTTGATGTGGGATAAATGTTACTGTGTCTATGAAGTGAAAACATGAAGTTATTTGAAAACAAAATGTACACACAAGTTATACATCATATGTATATATTTTATGTTTACATGCTGTATACATGTCGTAATAGTGTGTGTATAGCGTGGTATCTAGCGACATTTTGTACAGAAGGGTAAGATGGATAGCTCATGAATTAATGATAATAGACTTACAATATCATCACCTTTGACATTGCTGTCGTTTACCCAAAAAGACGTTTCATCCGTAGAGTAGTCAATTTGTAAATACCGTATTGTTATTTTCTCATCGGACTTTCTGATCTGATTCACTTAATCATTTAATTCATCCATCTGGTATAGTGCAGTATACAGTGTTACATGCCTCTTATATTATGCAAAAACTTTTCTGTGCAAGGATGTTTATCTCCTCCACAGCATACCTCTGCCCTTGTTACATTTGCGTCACGTCTTTTACTTTTTTAATCTTTTTTATTCTATTTCTACTGTAGGAGCAACACACAAGAGGTTCCATTAACATGTGAAACATCGTATCATGAAACAAAGGCGCAAGGGTTCCAAGGTTTGTTGTTTTTGTTATTCCATGGTTGCTTGTTTGTTGAATCATTTCATTACTAGGAACAATAGCCACCATGTGACGATATGACCTCGGCTTGATCTAATGGAAAAGGGGAAAATCGGCAACATAGATGCTGAAAGCTCAAACAGAAGTTGAGTTGGTAAGGTTGAACATTTATCATCGAACTTATTCCCGAAATATCTGCAATAGGACTAGATTTGGGGAAAACATGAAAGAAAAAATATATATATACGGTTGAGTCGGTCCCCAACATTACATGTTTCAGTAGCGCCTACACTTTGTCCTCATTCACTGAGAATCTATTTCTTTGTAACATCAATGCACAGATCCTCAGAGAACTCTGGCTTTGTATCAGCACATGTTTTACGTTCTTTGTCTACCTCTGCATACAACCCCTCATTCACTACTGCTTTCGCCGGCAAAAGTGCTCCACCTTCTTTGTTCACCCGTGCGTACAGTTCCTCGCAAGTTTCGGGTTTTGAGGCGAAATCAACCAATTTCATGGAATCTACGGGCGTATTGAAACTATCCATATCTATCACTTCAGGAGGAAGAATATCTAGAGAATATTTTTTCTGGATTTAGCAGACTATATTTGTCGGAGTCAAAGGCGCCGTGAAGCTGTGGTTCCATGTGAGCATCAATCTCATTATTGTCCTCTGGATCCAGTTGATAGTAAAGTACCTCGTCAGAAGATGACGCTTTAACGGAGCTTCTGTTGGAAGAGGGCATTGTATACTTTTGGTGAGAGTAAATTTTGTGCTGCGAACTCGGAGTAGAAGGCAAGAAAACATGGGTTCACACCCATGTTTTCTTGCCTTCTACTTCTACTTTGGGGTAGGTCCCTGTGGGAGGCATGACTGATGTGATCATAATCGTTGTCTTCATAAATGTTAATGGACATGCCAAGGTCGGGATATCTACACTATGCGCATATTCCGCTACCAGTTGTGTATTCTTATCAGAAGCTGTAACAACTCTGGTTCGATTTGGGTATGTTTTGTTGCCGGTTTCATTCTGTTTGCGATTGCAAATGCTGTCGGACCTCACGCCGAAGTCCAGCGAATTATAGAACTCGTCATCATACAAGCATGCTCCACCGTGGGATCCATAAACACCATCGGTCATCCTGTCGTTTCTTTGAGGGTCAACATCCTGATAGTTACAGTTCTTATAACAGCTCGCTACTTCACAATAATATAATACTTCACAGTAATATAATATCGCGTAATACAGGTGTTATTAATAGATTGAAATTTCATATTCCTCAAAAAACATTACTTATGTTATATTCGTCGTTAATATTGCCTCATTTGAATTATGGAGTTTTAGTATGGGGCAACACACATCAGAATTTACTTGAAAGAGTGTCCCTCTTGCAAAAGAAAGCCCTCCGCATTATCTGCCATTCCCCTGTACGTTCTCATACAAACACGTTGTTTACCTCCAATAAGCTCTTAAAAATTAAAAATTTATTTTTGTGTAATTTAGGCCATGCGCCTCGTGCATGTTGCACCATTGTCAATACTCTCGAGTGCGCCGCACCTTCACTAACGCACTCTATCCTGTGCATCATTTGTATAATGTTTCCTTCACTAACGCCACGAAGTAATCCTGTGCATCATTTGTTTTATAAAATGGGTCTATGATTATGTTCTTCACCTGGAACAGTAGATCTAACACTGTACTGTACTGTACTGTACTGCATACCTGATTGTCTGAATACTACTAACAGTAGATCTAACACTGTACTGTACTGTACTATACTACATACCTGATTGTCTGAATACTACGTTTTATTTTGCTGACAGTAGCTGATCCAAATTTTCACGGGAAATACCAGTCAATGAAGTCTTTGTAAATTTTACAAAGCCGTCAAAGGCCTCAAATCTTTGCCATCCGAATTTCAGAGATCGCTTCGTGCTCGCCGAATCAGTTCCATCGATTAATTCATCCAATTCCTCGTCATTCAACAGTTGAAACTGCGCCTGCGATGGATCCGAGCTAGAGGGAGCCATTTTTTCGTTCGTTTCGCTGGCAATCGATATCGCGATATCAACCTTTGGGCTTTGCATAAAAGCATTGCATGTAATTCCAAGGAGCCGCGCGCACAGACGATTGGCAATTTACCATAGGATAACACGCAGTGCGATGGTACTAAAGTAAACAACGCCCACGTGACTCATTTCAGCGCTTCCTATTGGCTACATTCTTGAACCCATTTTATAATTAGTTTTAATGAATTGAAGAAACCTGGTTTTTAATGCATTCTTTGTTTTAATAGATATTAAGTTTACATCAATAGAGGTTGATGACAATTTTGACAAATAATGATAATACACACGTACGCGCAAATATAGCTAAAGGTTAGATCCCCCTCAAAACACACACACACACACACACACACACAAACACACACAAACAATTGCCAATGACATTTAGATTCTTTTTTGTGAAGTAAATCGTACAGAGTATTTACATGCAAGTATGTTATTAAAACGAATTGATTAGTCATAATTCTGTATAACTGTTCTCATATATGTCAGGATTTGATTTTTATGACAAATGTTTGATCAAAAACTGAGTAAATCGTTTAATTTCATGTATTTTTCCCATTGTCACGTCAAAAGCAAACGTAGGAGCCCAGCAGATCCGAATATCTCGAATCCAAACGTCACTCCCGACTCGCGCACAGTGCATCAGTCTTCAACGGAACATCCGGGCAACAGAAATGGGGATGCCTCCTCTCGTCAGAAGCGAATGTATCACATCTACCAGAATTCTTCGGAGGTGAGTCAACTTTAACCGTTTCATGAAAGTTGTCAGCCCAGACAAGTTGTCAGTCTCTAAAAATCAGCATAGTAACAGTCAGTGACCAGAGCTTCTCAGCCAATCAAAACCAAGGATCTTACTGAAATTGCCAGAGACTGACATTTTGTCAAGGTTGACAACTTTCACGGTGCCCAGATTGGTTGTTGCTACTTTCAGTTTGTACATTCTGAAATATGTTTGTCTATTCTTTCATATCGTGGACTGTAGGGGACATTTAAATAGTTTAAATATTTCAAGTATTTTTTTCCTATATTTTTTTTTTTATTTTGGTATTGAAATAATGAAGCCTTCATTTAATAGTCAGATACAGATTAAAGAAGTCTCATGATATTCTCTTGAAAGTCATCCATTTACAAAATCATAAAGATTTAATAAAGTCAAATTGTATCATATCTAATCAGCAAAAAAAAAAAAATAATAAAATAAAACCACACATGTATGTAGGCTATTTTGAAACTCTCGACACTGCTTGACAGGCCCATAATTTTGGAGCGGAAATGATCAAAGATTCAGCGGACACGAATTCCCGGCATCTCCATGACGTCATAGACCAAGACAGTGAATACCTTGCCCCGTATCAAAACGTTACAGGTAATACAGGAATAGAGCAATACATGGACATGTCAGGAGCTGTCTTGAAGATCATTAAAAAAGACATTCCATTACACATGGATACTTTCGTAGCAAATGAAAAAGATACTGATGGAAACGGGTACCTCGTAACCAGTGTACCTACAATCAAACCTCAAGCTCGTTGGGATGCAACAGGTACATCTGTCCTGGACGATGCTCTATCCGTTGGTCCTTCACCTTGCGGAGCACTATCCTTTCCTTCCACGCCTGTAGACAACCCTACAAGATCTAGGGACTTCCAATCACCAGCTTATGAAGATATCCCTTCAACTTTCGACCCATCCGCATCCAGCAGAGCACAGCAACATGGCCCTGAGTTCCCGACTATCGGTAGAAATTATGACCATGTCCCTCCTCCTTTAAACCTGAACGATCCTTCATACTCTACTTCAATTTACTTTAGCAAAGGAAGAGAAGAGCATGGGGTAGATGAAAATGGGTACCTCATTCTTGAAACGGATGCTGGTGAAAGCGTTGATGAGCGTCATGTTGACAAGGACAAAAGAGCTCCCACAGCGTCGTTGTGCAAAGATAAGACCTCTTCTGAAGTAGATCTTCATAGATCACAGAGCTACCATGGTATAACCAAATCGGTGATATACGAGAGCATTCCTGATAACATAGAACTGTAGAGAGCCTGCAATACGTTTTCAAGATTTAATCTTAAATACGACGTTACTATGTATAGAAAACACTAGAAAGCTTGGTAGATGTACTTATGTCTTCGAGAAAAACTCTATTCTACAGTGTTGCGTATTGTTGCTGTATCTTATATCAATGCTGTCCATGCAGTTTTAAGTCTGTAACTATATAGTCCTTTAACATTATCTGAAGGGAATCGATGCAAACCACTTCTGCGCCATAATTGGTGTGTTTTCAAACAAACGAAATTTAAATGACACTAGCGCGTTGCAAAAATTAGATTCTTATTCCTAATTATGATAACCTTGGGTGGAGTGCCCCGAAAAAGATTTATTGGAAGTAGCTACCTGAAAGACCACCACCAAGAAATAACAGACCTGTGTAACTTTTCAAGGAATCTGACGTAGAAGTGTATAGATAGTGGCTTATAAGTATATAGGGTTATAGTGCATATCCCTTCAAGTAATAACAATAATTTCTTCACAACTATTTTCCTTGGGCTCGTTGTACACCTACTGCACTGCGCAAGAAAAGTGAGTGAAATCTTAGATAATAATAAAATGCTGAGATAAAGAGAAAGGAAAGAGAAAAATAACCCTAATTGCAATTACAACACAGAGGCCAATGAAGAGTAAAACTACACAACTGATTAATACCTTTCTTGGGTAATTTGATTTGATTTGATTTGATTTATTAACAAAATGCATATAATATTATACTTGTACATACATTATTCACAAATATGCACTTTGTTTGTACACGAAATATGTTATTGTACATTTTGTGTGTTTCGTCATAAGCTATAAAAATGGATTTACCAGGCTATTAGCATATATGATTGCAAAACCTGACACTAATGCGTTGTTTGCAGAGCTAATACTTACGAGGAGTTTGTCTCAAAATGACCAATCGATATACTTGACTTTATTACAAAATGTTATTTTCATGATGAGCAGACTAAGGCTGAAAGCGTTATACGAAAGATACTCACTGCATTTTCGCATAGAAGAGATGAAAACAAATCGAGTTTTAAATCAGACGAGGTGAAAATATCCACACCTTATTACTGACCAACCAAATTGATCGAGAACGTAATGATTATGATGCATTTTGGTTAGTAATCTGAAATCCGAACTTCTTCTTGAAATGCTCGTAATTGTCCAAACCATGAAATATTGTATATCAGGTAAACCTGGAGAGCTTTTTTAGTTTTGGTATTTTTAGAAGTAAGATGATATACTTTGGGATGAAATTAAACAAAGATTGGTATAGAATGAATATATTTTGATCATTTGTCTTGGGTTTTCCAGCTAAAAGTAACGAATTGAAATTTATTATCAACATTTTTTTTTGTCTTCAAAGCCTTTCTAACTCTTTGCACGGAATGGTTACTGGTGTCAAGGTAAATACTTGTGTGATTGCATTACTGTCAGCTACAAATCTATTTCTTATGCTGATATTGTGATTAAAAGAGTATACCTTGGTAGATCAGCGGCGCATATCAGAAAACAAACAGCAGCAGTGGATAACTTTTGAACTGCGCATTTGAAATATAGCCTTAAAGTGCACTATGTTGTTAAATGATATTTCATGGATCGTGGAAAACTGACTGATTTTCACTAAAATGATCTTTATCATTATAACAGTTTTCGAAGTTGCATAAAACCTATAAGGCTACAGAGAGAAAAAGTGTGTGTGTGTGTGTTTGTATGTGTGTACATATTCTACCTACACAAACTGTGTTTAATATCAAACAAGCTTCTAGAAAGACAAAAGAAGTATACATTTAATTAATACACATACATTCAATTTCTGAGTAATGATTATGTTAATTTTCCTATATCAAATACCAACTTCGTAATTCACTTTTACAAGGCAGAAATGTGTCCATATATATATATATATATATATATATATATATATATATGTGTGTGTGTGTGTGTGTGTGTGTTTGTGTGTGTGTGTGTATTTATACATACATGTGACCCTGCATCACAAAACCAACAAAAAGTCGTCAGTCGTGGATTTTTAGGTATGAAAGGGCATATTCTAAAAGAGCAGACCCTCAATATGAATTTTCTTAACCAAAATAATGCAAAAGGCTTTAATGAGAAAAGAGGCATTGAAGTTTAGGATCTATTCCATCGTTTAAAGGTCCTGTTTACCTTTGGGAGCAGTGATTTAAATTTTTTTCAAGATATCACATTTGATGAATATGTGTAGGTCTCTTGTATCACAAAACATCCTAGCATATAAAATTTTCACAATAAAGCCTAAAATATAAGGAGATATCAATATTTTTCTCAATAAACCATAACTGTAGACGGTGTAATCTGGAAATATCTGTATTATAACTATTGTTCACATTTTGTGTATACATCAATACTTAACATCGATTATAAGGATTAAAATTTTTACAGGGGTTGTTTCTATCCCTAACTCACATTTTAGAACTTTTTTTTTTAAAGCACTAATGCTGGGTTTTTGTTTCATGAGCAAATGGTAAATTATGCCTTTAATCTTACCAAGCCATGCTCAGTGCAATGAAGGAGACAAAAGAGCAGGATGTAAAACTTCATTGTAACAACAATCAAGAGATTATCAGATTATGCTGTAATTTAGCATGCTTTATTAATACATTCCACCCATGGCTAATGTCACCTCTTAAAGCAGTAGCATTATTTTTTTTTTTCAAGAAATATTTCAGTTGAAAGTGAAAAGTGTATACAGGGTTTCAAGATATTAAAAGGGGACTCAAAAAAACACACCTAATTTCACTACTAAAAATGGTGTTCTGGAAAAACAGCTAAAAACTTAAAGGAACATTCCAGACGATTTTCATAATTTCACATCATCTAGTACATAAATCGACAATTCCGTGTATAGATTTGTGGAATTTAGTGTGGTTCTTGAGCAGAGAAACAATACTTTGAAAAACCTTAAACAAATTACACTGAATAAGGATGATGACATAGGAGGTTCACATATTTCAGAAATGTAGCAGTGTAATTCCATTACAATACCGCTTGCTTTCGAGTTCACCCGTGTATAATCTATGCATGCCCTCTTCTTTTGTTCTGCTTCCTTGAGCCCCAACTCATGCGTTCTTATAGTGACTCTGCCATGTCATCATTTTTGTTCATTGCAATTTGTCCCAAATTTTGAAAATATTCCTATTCTTCATCCAAATTATCACAAATTCTGAAACTCTGTCCTCAGTATAACTAATTTATAGTTGTTCAAATGTAAAAATCTGAAAATCGTCCGGAGGTCTCCTTTAATTTTCACTTCGTTTTTTATCCTAAATTTCAAAAGAAATGAAAAAGAAGAATTTCTCTTTCAGAAAATATACAAAACCGAAGATCGTTTAAAGGGGAAATCCAGTCCAAATATAAGTTAGTATGATAAGAAAGAGTAAAATATTATGAGTTCAATGATACATGTATCGAAATCGAATAAAAAAATAAGGAAGTTATGACATTTTGAAGTTTTGCTATTTTGGGAGGAAACAATTCTTGAATAGTCAATGTGAATATGCCTCACAACTTACCATATAGATTATACATAACATTTTGAAATTTCCCTTTTTTTCATTGCCCGAATTTTGCCCGAGGCTCAAATCCTCGTGTATCTGACTGATCACTATTGTGAAGTTATTCAACCAGGAATAACGTAATGTTTCCGACTTCATTGACAGAAACATTGAATTTTCGCCATTTTTTTGTACACTATTAAAGGAGAATTGTGAGGGTATGACATGGTTAGCTCACTCATCTTCATATTCATACTTACTTTCCGAGAACTTTTTTGAGAGAAATTATCGAAACTGTAAAATTTCATAACTTCCTTATTTATCCAATTTCAGTCAAATTTCGACCTTTGAACTCGTAACATTTTGCTCTTTTTTTTTATCAGACTAAGGTATATTTTGACTGGATTTCTTCTTTAATTTGGCCTGTTACATCTATTTTGAGTTGAGTTGGTCACTTTTCGTTGTTGTTTTGATGCACGGTCATATAATAATTATGTGTGTATGTGTGTGTGCGAGCGCACTCGTGTATACAATCACTAGGTATCAAAATAGGTAAGAACACTTTGGTAGACGTATAGACGTAGTATTTACCATGATCTCTCGGAAGCTCTTATGTTGATATATGGAAGTTGTTTTTTTTAATCATACGTGTTTGGATTTAGTTTATTGCTTATAAAAGCGTGTGATTGCGTTCATGAACAAATATCATTCCAATATTCCAATATTAAAATGTTCTAATATTGCAATGTTTCATAGGAATGATGTTAAAAGGGATAGACAAAGTGCTTGTGAAGAAATACTTTGGATTGAAAATTGGATGCTGCTTATATTATGGTTATATAGCATTGGCAGAAATTAGGTGATGTTTTGAGTGAAAAGGACTCGTAGTTTAGCTTTGCGAACCCTTGGACAGAGTTTGAGCTGAAGAACATCTCTTGGAAATTTGATGGATGAAAGGGTATATCTCACTTTTTCAAGTTAGTGAAGATGAACAACTCATTTTCCCCAGCTATTTTACAGAATTGTTTGACAATTAAATTTTAACACACGTCTTTATGGGGAAATATTTACCCGTGTGAGCCCTAAAGAGCGTTCTGCTATGCACATGTTAAATGGACAATTCATTTTGCTTCATTTTATTGAAAAAAGTTACGCATAACAGAATTTCTTGACAGTTTCATCGGTGAGCAAATATGAAACTCTTAAAATTAAAGATTTACATTATCAGTTCTACGGTTGAATTATTGTTGTCGATGTCTACAATTAAGATAATCTATACTCCAGCTATTGTTCTACACGAAGACATAACTATCACAAGAGTCGAGGTCCTTGGGACTGGAGAAAGTGCTTCGACTCAAGCGAGAATCGAAGTTTTCTTTGGCCCATACAAAATTGGACATTTCCATTGGCGTCGAAATAACAAGTGAGTGTATCAATATGTGTTCAAGGTGTGTCGGTGCTATACATGTTGCTGTTCAATAAAGATGAATTTTGTGCATGAATATTGTATCTTTCTTATTGAGTAATGTTAAGCTGGCACTGGGAAAAAGTACGCTGCGGTATTGTACCACAAAACAAAATCTATGAAACACAAATAAAATAACAATTTATAGATTTATCTGTGCTGTGCACGTGTGTACCATTGCCGTTTGGGTAGCCAAAGTTCAGTTCGGATAGTTATGGCTATTCACGACTAGCCAGTCATAGTACCATTAGCGATCACCACAGCCACTTGAACTTCGTTTCAAAATCACACATGGAGTTACAAAAGAAAGATACCCCGTTCACTTTCTTTCTTCTTTCTTTGTGGCTTTTTTTTTTTCGCCACCGCTTTATTCATGAAGAAATACTTCACTCAAAAAAAAAATACCTTCTTTGGCTTCCAATATAGACTCTAAGTGGTCACAATTAGTGGTCTCAAGATGCCTAATATACTAAAACTAAAATAACAAACCAAACAAACGAAAAAAAAAAAACCCAAAGAAATGAAAGAACGAGGAGAAGGCATCGGAGTTGCATATACCTTTGACGAGTGTAAACTAGTATGGTTTGGGTTATGGGATTTACAAGAACCCTCATATGTTCAGCTCTGCAAATTCGATTCCGAGGATTTTATTTGGTACACAATATTGTAATCTTTGCACTCCTTCGAGTCAGGTAACTTTGGGCTCATGGGACCTCATTTCATAAAGAGTTTGCTTATTTTTCGTTTACTGATAGATTCAATCATGTTATCATAATACCACAGCAATAAAAAAAAAACAAAAAAAAAACTAGTGTAATCGGTAGGATGACCCCTGCTATAGACAACTTGGTTTGCTGTAGGTAAGCTGTAAGTATGCAGTATATTGGTGAAGTCGTTAAGATGAGGTTTACACATAATTGTGTAAATTGAAATCGTAGACGAACATCAAAAGCAATATCAATAAGAGTGTTATACTCAAAGTACACCCAAATAGATGATATATGGTATGTACACGAAAGTGGGCATTTGTAATACTCAATCGATGTAGCTATCTCTGATCTGTTGCACCACAACATAATGGCAAACCAATCACATCATAATACATGTAATGCAAATTTACCCATTTTCTGTAAGTAACCTGGTTAACTATAAATACATAAAGGTAAACCATTAGGACACTGCACCATCGTTGAATGTTTGCCATCGATTTCAACAAAGATCCATATACGTAAAATTCTTTACATTGGTCCAGTAGATAACGTCAGGACCGTATGCCCTCACACCCATATATTCCAAACCACACATGCTTGGACAGCTAAGTATTAATATTGTCATCAATACTGTTAAAAACTGAATCTATGGAAATAAAACATGACGCAGTGAACTACTAGTCCTTATGTGTTTCACATGTAGTCCTTTACGACTAATGTAATGTACGGGAAATAATTATTGTGTAATGATTAATTCATCGTCATGAAATTACACTTCAAAATTAATGCTGGAATTAATCCCTTCTTAGACATCCTCTAAAAGATAATTATATGGCTTCATAATACTCATGGCAATTATCAGCAGTTGATCATGGTTTACCCGCCAAATTATCGCCATAACAGATACTGTAGTTTATTTTTCCACCACTGGTGATTGTAAGAACTAAAACTATGACAAACAGAATACTAGGCCTATTTATATTTTCTCCCCATAAATGCAGCAAATGAATAGGCTGATCAATGACACTCTTGAGTGGTGTTGTACATCGCGCTGTATCGCTTTCGTATGTCTAAAAGCCTGTGAAATCTTAATGCCAGTCATTATAATGGCGATGAATTCCTCTGTTTGATATGTAAAAGGAACAAATGATTGGCACCGTGGAGTGGTATGTGTGTACGCTGCCATTTTTACTTCCTCGAAGATTCCTATAGATATTTGAGAGACATCGCAGTGCAATAAAATCAGCAGCCTCAATTTTCAGTTTTCTACACGTTTATGCACGTGGGGAGTGGCTATGAAAGTTGCGCAGTACCACTACGCGCATGCAGGTCTCCTCTTCCTCATTCCAAAATCGTTTCGCCACATTGCGTGACTTTACTGAAGGCAAGGTTTAGTGGCTATATGTCTTTTCTCAGCCAGAAATCTGTCAACAATTTTCACGGCTTATATGACAAAATTATTAGTATTTGTATGACCGATCAGGGTAAAAATTAATGGCATACCTGGCATTATCGTTTGCTGTTTTCATCTTTTCTAATCCGATTCTGACTTCCTCAACTTTGGAACCTATCATCCCATGTAGGTATCAATTCTTTTCATATATTCCAGCCATTACTATTTAACATGTTTAATATTCATATACATGAGTTGGCCTACTGAAACTGTAATTATGATTTCTACAACAATATGTACTGCATTATTTCGACTGATATTTAACTGTATTAATGAATTGATACCAAATATGATTCTTACCAGCAATAAGAAAAGACAGATTTTACACATTGAAAATCTCAAAAGCTACTTAGAGACGATACTCTAATAAACATCACCCTTCGAACATAATTTTGTTTGATGTTTGAAAATATATCCTTTTGTCTTCCTGTCGTGAAAATTTTAAGTATTCCAGCGGATTTCTATGGACATCTTTTCTGCATTTTAAATCCAGCAGACTTGACACTGAATTGTTCGGGAAAACCACTGGAACGCGAGATATCATGTGATAGAAATTGCGTCGCCAACGATACCTGGTTATACAGGCACCTCGTGGACGACGAATTCTCAGTGAATTTGATTTTACTAACAACGAGTTAATTGGAGTTTACATTCAAGACCAAAAAAGCGAACAGAACGTCTCTGATTTTGATTGAGAATCACGTTCGGCCTTCCCAATTTTTATCGCTGGCCCATCGCATGAAGTTTTGGATTTATCATATATAACTTCCCAGTGAACTTTACGATGAACGTGAGGTGTTTCGATGGTATAAAGTACTAGTGACTTCCGTATGTTTATTTGAACAAATACGGATTTGAAACACTATCATCATTATTATGAATAAAAATAGAGGACAATGACAATGGATTTGACCACTAAAAAAGATATGGGTAAATGTTTCTCCGTAAAGGGGGCCTACATTAGCAATGGTTTCAGTGAGAGTAGTTGAAGGTATATAGGGCATAGCGCTAACAAAGTATAACAAAATACAAATATCAATCAATGTAATGATAGTGTTGGTATTCCCATGAGCTCCCAAAAAGGAGTCGCTATTGTGACACTCCTGAGAACCATGTAATCGTGCTCCAACGAACTTTTTTTTTCTTAGATTGTAGGACATAGCGCTACCAAAGAATTACAAAACACCAATACTAACCAATGTAAAGATTTTATTGATCTTAAGGAGGGAACGGCTAGTAACTGATCAGTGGGAATCAGTGGGAATGCAGGGGATGATTGTTCCAATCCTTGTGGGATTCATTTAAGAGTACATTATATAATAATTGTTGTGTGAAAATTATTTGCTTCAGAATGGTCTCATATTCAAGTAATGTGCCGTTTAAGGCCCCGTAACTCTACAGGCATGCTCACCTGGAAACACAAAACTGCACATTACTTCAATATGAGACCATTCCGAAGCAAATAATTTTCACATATATATATATATATATATATATATATATATATATGAAGAGTTTGTTTGCAAAAACCGATAAGTCCATATTTGCCAAATGGAGATATTGGCGATTAAAGGTCAAGAAAAATAAAGAAAATAATAAGAAAATTTTTGTTTCTTTTGACCATAACTTCAAAAGTATACCTTTATCAGTGACCAATATGTCATTTAAAAAGGTATTATTTTGTACTTTATGAAAAAGACCGTACTTCAAAATTTTCAAAAATGGACTTATCGGTTTTTGCAAACAAACTCTTCATATATATATATATATATATATATATATATATATATACATATATATATATATATATATATATAATGTACTCTTAAATGAATCCCACAAGGATTGGAACAATCATCTTCCAGCATTCCCACTGATTCCCACTGATCAGTTACTAGCCATCACCTTTAAGAGAGTAGTTCATTTATTGAGGGACCAATAAATGAAATGTAATGGAATGAAGTAAAATTAATGAGAAATGGAATTCATTTCTTTTTCGGCCTAGCGGTATAGATTTATTCAACAACATGAGAGATTACTGTGCCCCTCTGTACGGACATGGGAACAGATCATCTACAAACTGAAAAACTGATGTTCATTCTTTTCATATATTTCGTTGCGTTGGTCTGGACAACATAGCATAGTGTGTATGCCACACGAGTCCAGCAAGTTGCATTATCTCTTTTTGTAGCATTTTATCTAGTATCACACTTTGAATTGTCAAGTATTCTAACAATAATTAATGCTGTAAAATTTGCTTGTTTTTCTTCTTTGGTTTTTAGGTTTCAAGTCTTTACATTTGTGCTTTACTATAAATTACCAGAGTGTTTCAAAAACCCTTTTCCTCTTTCATTTGATAGCACATAAGCATATACTTTAATACATCCTTTTCATTGCGTTATCTTTTTGATTTATAAGCATGCAGTATACTCACGTCTAAAACAACTGATATAAGAGAGATATGCGCAATACCATAGAAGTGAAGACAAAGAAGCAAAGTTATTTTAGTGGTCAAATTATCTTTTTTATGTTGTTTTAGTTATTTTCTTGTTATATCTATATTATTCCAGAACAATAATATTCTACAACTGCTGAATACAACAACCACAAATTGAATCGATACTACCTGCCGTGCGTGGGTTAGTCCACTTAAGGTGTCTAGCAAGACATCCTTTCTTCTACCTTTATTGTAAAAGAAAAAAAAAACATATTGTAGTCAAATCATTTTCGCCTGTACGAAGTGCTATATAAGCCATTCTTAAAGGTACATATTATGCAGAAATGTATCCAGACGACCTTCTTTTTCTAATATCATCGCTCTTTGATATAAGGCTCTAAGGAATCACTAGTTGAGTGTAATGAACGTATTCTTAATCTTGAATCAAACAGTCCAGTAAAAAACAATCCATTCATTTGATTTTCAAGGAGCACAATCGGTAAAATTGATAGAGGGACCATCTCCCCATGAAGGTTTGGTGGTCCCGGAACCAGACAGATATGTTTGCTATGATGGATTTAACGCAAAAGCTGCTAAACTTGTCTGTGAAGAGCTTGGCTTCCCAGCAGCAGAGGGGTTCTCGCCTCAGACATTGCCCACTACAGCAGCATGGGACAAGACTCAACGGCTGCACTGTCCTAGAGGTGACTCCCAAATTAAGCATCACGATTTCAACAAAATATATGCTTGTACTGTCATTTCAAAAAGTTGAGATAATGTAGTGTTTGAGAAACCGTGTTTTCCGGAATACATCTCCACGAGAAGCAAAGCCGAGATATGTGAGTGAAAATTCATGAAGTAGGCTGTACACCATTGCCTTTGAATATATTCCTTTTCTCTACAAACTCTGGATTCCCGTGATAAAGAAACAACTCAGTACTTTTGAGGATTTCCTCATCCTCTTCATCAAATGAAGAAAGCTGCCTTTCATAAATGTTATTCTTAAAGAGTGAAATGATAAGACATCTACAGAGTTCTTAATTTATCTTCACAATATTTAACAGGTCTTTCATACATACGTTTAACGGGATGTTTCACGGCGAGAATCGATTGTCCGGAAAACAGGGCTGTCAGACTGAAATGCCAAGGTGAGAATAGATATTGAAAGTCAAAAAACGACTGGAATATTTACGTTTGAAGTTTGTTTATGTTTGCATGCATCTATATATAATAATTCATATGAATATGTATACGCTATGCCATTATGCCCTGACATTACGTTACCTTAAAAATCATATAGATAGGAAAGACAAAACTAGAACTAAACAGCTTCAAAATTAGTATGACTGCAAAACATGACAATGACTACAATAAAACCCAGATCTCGATCAAGCAATCGATAGTTTTATGTCGAGTACAGCTACATGTAATTGGCATTTGATAACGTGGATTTAACATTTTGCAGTTTTCATGAAGTCCGTAAAAATGAGATTCGAACGTTAATGTTTAAATGCCCTATTCACAGTTTTGATTCAGTTAAAACCAATTTTGTCTTGAAATTTTATGATATATTTCAGGATATACTGTTATAAGTAAATTATTAAACATTAAAGATTCTTATTCATGTGATTTTGCTTTTAGGACATTCACAAAATTTGTTCCATGACTCTATCTTTTTGGACTTGAAAAAGTATTTCACAGTGTCAATATTTTTTCTATTTTCTTTCGTATTTGCTATAAACATATGGTTTGTCAGCAGAAAATGGAATTAGTGCGTTTTCCAAGATTTTATGAAAACATTTTTTACTCAGTCTGAATTTTCTGTTTTTCTTCCGTCCTTTCAAACATGAGGCACATTTGTGATAGCCCTGGAAGAACTTTTTTCTAAACAGTCATAGATACACACATACATGCATATTTGCATATACAATTGGTGGATGGCTCGTGTGAGGAACAGACGGAATCAATGTATACCCAGTACATGAAAGACATGTAGGCCTCCGTCGATGTTGCACATTTATGTTTATGTTTGTACGTGTGTGTGTAAACGTAATTCTGGTAAATCTGATGGCAGTTAATCGCCCAAGAATTTAACCTATAGATTTCATAATGGCCCTATTAACAGACATGGAGAAAATGCTTCAATGTCTTTATCTTATTTGTAATAAAACTATTCAGTTCTGTGTCTTTTTTTATGACCATCATTGATAGTTTCGTCCGGGTTTTGTGATCATCCCGGCCATGTGTCTAATGGTTACTGGAACTCTACTATGACGGGCCTTGGGTCCACAATAACTCTCACTTGTGGAGAAGGATTCGTGATCGAAGGAAGCGCGACACTGCAGTGTTCAAGTCAACCCGCATGGTCAACCTATTACGCAGTAGTAAAAAGAAGTATATGAATGTTATGTTAGATAAATGTAAAAATGACAGTAAGAGAGTGTGGAGAGAACTGAATAGAGTCAGGGGTAGAAAACGTAAAGAAGATAACGTTCCGATGGAATTGACTGCTGATAAATTGAATGAATATTTTGTTAATGTTGGTAAACAAATAGTAGATGGTGGTAAAAGTACTTTTCAATGGAATCATTCTGAATGTATTTATGAGTTTATTTTTGATTGTGTTTCTGTTGATAGCATTCGTAATTCTCTCATAAATCTTGGTAAAGATAGCAACCTTGACATTCTGAATTTTTATTCTAAGTTGTTATGTATAGCTGCTCCTGTCATTTCTGAAACACTTTATATTATATATAATAAGAGTTTGACTGATGGAATTGTTCCCACTGATTGGAAAAGGGCTAAAACGACTCCTATATACAAGGGCAAAGGAAGTAAAAATGACCCTTCAAATTATAGACCAATTTCTGTCGCTTGTCATGTATCAAAAATTTTTGAAAAGCAGATTAAAGATCAGATATTGGCATATTTTCAGCAAAACGATTTGATTAACATAGATCAAGCCGCATTCTTGCCCCATCACTCAACTAACACTTGTCTCCATCGAGCTGTTGATGATTGGTTGGAGTCTTTTAACGATCGTGAAGTAGTTGCTGCATGTTTTCTTGATATTTTCTAAGTGTTTTGATTCAATTGATCATACGTTATTATTGCATAAGCTGGAATGTTATGGCATCAAGGGCAAACAATTGAAATGGTTTTCTGATTATTTAACTGGTAGGAGTCAAAATGTTTTTTGCCATGGCCATCTCTCAACATCCAAAAGTATCACGACAGGGGTACCACAAGGGAGTGTACTTGGGCCTATACTTTTCCTCATATTTATTAATGATATTTCAGAATCTGTATATTCATGTTCCTGTAATGTATTCGCAGATGATGTAGTAATTTATTGTTCGCATAAAGATACTGATAGAGTTACATCAATGTTGCAAAATGATCTGAACTCAATATATAAATGGTACAAGAGAAACAGATTAAGTATTAACTTAGATAAGACTAAGATAATGTTATTAAGTCCACGGTGCTCCAAAAGTTTGAACATTTTTCTTGATGGAAAAAGGATTGAACAGGTTCACAATTTTAGGTATTTGGGTGTTATGATAGACGACCATCTTCAGTGGGATGCACACGTAGCCAAATCTATATCTATGAAATTATTTATGTTACGCAAAATGAACCAATTTTTGGATAAAGATTCACTTAAACTTTTGTATACTGCCGTTATTCAACCGTGTATTGATTATTCATGCTCTGTTTGGGGAAATTGCTCTGTTAAAAATAGAAATATTCTTTATCGATTACAAAAGAGGGCAGCACGAATTATCACATCAAATTTTGATTACGGAACTGCAAATGGGAATGACATTATCAAGGTTTTGAATTTACAAGCATTTGAAAATAGAAGGAATTATTTTTTGTCAACGGCTCATATATAAATGCATCCATGGACTTGCCCCCACCCGAATGTGCAATAATATTGAGATGATTTTTGACAGGCATGGGTTTAATACAAGAGCAGCTGATTCTTTGAATGTGGTATCACCTAAACCGAATGTAGAGTGTTTTAAAAGCTGCTTTAGATATGCAGGAGGAAAGGTATGGAACTCACTACCAAATGTTTTAAAGAATTCAAAGTCATTATCAACTTTTAAATTGTTATATAAGAAAATGTATTTTCACTGATTTTATCAGACGGCCTGTTTTTACATAATATGTACCATATTATTTTTTGTCACACTGTGTTACCCAAACTTGCCTGGTGCAAATTATGGATGCGTGAATCCTTGAATGTGTGTTATGGGTATACATGCATTCGACTGTTTAGGTTAAACGGGCATGACTGCCAGATTGTATGTAATCTATTTATTAGTGTAGATTTTTATATAGAATTTCTATCTGCTTTTTATGATCGTGGGCTTGTTGATTCAAGTCCTTTCTGGCAGAGTTTTTACATTCCTTTTGTACACCAAATGGTCTGATTGTGTATATAATCTTGCATCATTTTATTCACTGTTTTAATATATCCTTTTTTATCATATTGTTTCGTTATATCATACATAGATCTGGTTACTACTGATTTCAATTGGACGTATTGCTCCTTTCAGCTCTGATTGCTTGTTTGTAGTGGTTTTTATGCTTATATTTATGTAACATGATTTTTATTTTTATATAGTCAGATTGTACAGGACCTTGATGTAAAACAGCATTCACTTGCTGATCTTGTTATCCTGTGAAAATATGTTGAAATAAATAAATAAATAAATAAATAAATAAATAAATCTGGAACTCATCCGTCCCATCTTGCCGAGCATTGATGAATACAACAAACGGTAAGTTTGCCAAGGCTCCATGGTTTGTCCTACATGGAATATTAGGCTAATTCCTTAAGGAATCGCAACATCGATTTTGTACCAGGCCTATAGAAATACGCGTATTGGGTCGATAAGGTAAAAATGCTTATCATTATTATTATTATTATCATTATTATTGTTATTATTATTGTGCATTCGTATATCCAAGGAAAGTAAAACTTTTACTTTCATGATTGTGATAGCAGGGTAAGAACGTGTTTGTAGAATTACGTGTTAATTTGAGGTTCGCTTACTTTGGTTGTACCGAAAAGGCGTATTGAAGTGTGCAAAAACACGCAAAAATGGAAATCTTAAGTCAGCAGTAGCAGTGATATTTTATGTCATGACATTGACTAATATAAGTTTGATTCTAATCTTATATTCCCTTCAAAACAGAGAGACCAAACATGGCCTTTCAAATCCCCAAGAATTCTTCAATAAGATTTGATATATTCCGGGGGACAACCCTGTTTTATATTTTGATATCTTCCTGGGGAACTAGCAGGGCTGTCAGCTTTTGCATTAGTTTCCTGGTTATACATTTCTGCTTTTCATTTCAGATAATCAGTGGCGAGATGTAATCTCTAAAAAAAATCGAGTGAAAATATTCACTCTTAAAGGAGTGAATACAAAAAAGAGTGAATTTAGAGCGAAATTGGAGTGAATTTTGAGTGAAAATTTTCATTTTCACTCGTTTTGGAGTGACGTCAGGGATCACTCCTAAATCTTCGAGTGATCCCTGAGGTCACTCCAAATTTCATACTGGTTGTCATTCGATGTAGGGTTTGGTGGAACCATCGCAGGAAAAAGTGAGTAGGCCTATGTGCATTATTCATTCTCCTATGTGTTTTTGTGAGAATTTGTATGTGTGAACTACATGTATAAATATGGGTGTGTGAGTCATGCCAGGGAGATGAGCTATATTGCAATGGACATATAGTATCTAAAAAAAAAGGTTAATGATAGTTTTCACATAATTATGATCAATAATACAAGACACAGATTCATACACACACACACACACACAAACACACACACACAGATAATATATAGATGAATATATGTATACATCCACTTTAAGTGAGTTTATGCATACACCTTTTAAAGAAAAAATATGAATATAATTATATGACGCATGTATACGTATATATATATATATATATATATATATATATATATATATATATAGTTTTGGCATTTACACATTGATTGTCAAGAGAAAAAATGTTTTATTGCTCAATTTTGGGGCCTTCCTATCCTTCAACCAATGCTTTGGAGAAGGAGGCATACGTTAACATAATTTATATAATCACTTTGTTTTTACAGAGACTTTTACCAAAGGCGTTAATTTTGTGCTGTAATCTCGTCTCTAGTCTTCGTCAAATTTTTCTTTTACAAAACGATAATTTACCAAAACTGAGTAAAGTATTTCCTGCTGCGTATTTTCTCCCCATTGTCACCTCAATAGAAAACGTAAGCGCTCAGCAGATTCCAATAACTCGAATGCCAGCACCACTCCAGATTCGTGAACAGTGCATCATTCTACGACGGAACATAAGATCGATAGAAAACTGGCGATACCGCCTCTCAGGAGGAAAGCATATATCACATCAACCAGAACTCTGCCGAGGTAGTTAAACAATTTTATAGCTTATTTATCCTCCAGATCGCTTGTTGCTACTCTCAGCCCTGACGTTCAGAAGTATTCTCCTACTCATTCATACAGCGGAATAAAGTTGATTCTTGAATATAAAGTCTATCTCATTTTACAAAGGTGAACAAGACAGCACAACCAAAAATACCTTCAGAGATTTAGAAATTTATATACCCAATATTTTTGCCATTCTAAATAAGTGGTAATAACATCAGGAACATTTTGTAAGTTTGTTTTCGAAATAAAATCTAATCTTTCTGTGTATAAGCAGAAGTTATATAATATATATATACACGTAAATACATATATTGTGTATGCATATATATACATATATATATATATATATATATATACGTGTATATTATGTGTGCGTATATTTATATTTCAAAATTCTCAACATTTCTTGACAGAATCACAATTTTGAAGCGGAAGTAATCAAAATTTCAACAGGCACGAATTCCCGGCATCTCCATGACGTCATAGACCAAGACAGTGAATACCTTGCCCT
This sequence comes from Diadema setosum, assembly GCA_033980235.1. NCBI lineage: Eukaryota > Metazoa > Echinodermata > Echinoidea > Diadematoida > Diadematidae > Diadema > Diadema setosum. Next base: position 444,083 of record JAWLSL010000029.1, read on the forward strand.
GTCTCAAAACATTAGAGGTAATACGAGGACGGAGCAATACATGGACATGTCAGGAACTGTCATAAAGAACATTAGAAAAGACATCACATTACATCCACATACGGACACTTTCGCAGCAAAGGAAAAAGAAACTGATGAAAGCGGGTACCTCATGCCTGGTGTAAGTCCACGCACAGTACCTACAATCAAACCTCAAGCTCGTCGTGATGCAACAGGTACATTTGTCCTGGACGATTCTCTATCCATTTCTCCCTCACCTTGTGGACTACTATCCCTTCCTTCCAGGCCTATATACGATTCTACGAGATCTGGGAACTTCCAATCACCCGTTTATAAAGATATCCCTTCAACTTCCGACCCATCCGCATCCAGCAGAGCACAGCAACATGGCCTTGAGTTCCCAACTACCGGTAGAAATTATGATCATGTCCCTCCTCCTTTAAACCTGAACGATCCTTCTTACTCTTCTTCAATTTACTTCAGCAAAGGAAAAGAAGAGCACGGGGTAGATGAAAATGGGTACCTCATTCTTGAAACGTATGCTGGTGAAAGCGTTGATGACCAGTATGTTGACAAGGACAAAAGAGCTCCAACAGATTCTTTGTACAAAAATGAGACGTCGTCTGAAGTAGATCTTCATAGAGCACAGAGCTCCCATGGTATAACCAAATCGGTGATATACGAGAGCATTTCTGATAACACAGAACTGTAGAGAGCCTGCAATACGTTTTCAAGATTTAGTCTAAATAACAACGTTATGTATAGAAAACACTAGAAAGCTTGGTAGATGTACTTATGTCTATGAGAAAAACTCTATTCTGCAGTGTTGCGTATTGTTGCTGTATCTTATATCAATGCTGTCCATGCTGTTTTAAGTCTGTAACTATAATATAGTCCTTTAACATTATCTGAAGGGAATCGATGCAAAAAACACTTCTGTGCCATAATTGGTGTGTTTTCAAACAAACGAAATTTAAATGACACTAGCGCGTTGCAAAAAATAGATTCTTATTCCTAGTTATGATAACCTTGGGTGGAGTGCCGCGAAAAAGATTTATTGGAAGTAACTATATACCTGAAAGACCACCACCAAGAAATAGCAGACCTGTGTAACTTTTCAAGGAATCTGACGTAGAAGTGTATAGATAGTGGCTTATAAGTATGTACGGTTTTAGCGCATATCCCTTCAAGTAATAACAATCATTTCTTCACCACTATTTTCCTTGGGCTCGTTGTACACCTACTGCACTGCGCAAGAAAAGTGAGTAAAATCTTAGATGATATGCTGAGATAAAGAGAAAGGAAAGAGAAAAATAACCCTAATTGAAATTACAACACAGAGGCCAATGAAAAGTAAAATTACACAACTGATTAATACCTTTCTTGGGTAACAACAACAAAATGCATATATACATACATTATTCACAAATATGCACTTTGTTTGTACACGAAATACGTTATTATAAATTTTGTGTGTATCGTCATAAGCTATAAAAATGGATTTTATTAGGCTATTAGCAGATATAATTGCAAAACCTGACACTAATACGTTGTTTGCAGAGCTAATACTTACGAGGAGTTTGTCTCAAAATGACCAATCAATATTACTTGACTTTATTACAAAATGTTATTTTCATGATGAGCAGAATAAGGCTGAAAGCGTTATACGAAAGATACTGCATTTTCACATAGAAGAGATGAAAACAATTCGAGTTTTAAATCAGACGAGGTGAAAATGTCCACACCTTATTACTGACCAACCAAATTGATCGTTAACGTAATGATTATGATGCATTTTGGTTAGTAATCTGAAATCCGAACTTCTTCTTGAAATCCTCGTAATTGTTCAAACCATGAAATATTGTATATCGGGTAAACCTGGAGAGTTTTTTTTTAGTTTGGGTATTTTTAGAAGTAAGATGATATACGTTGGGATGAAATTAGACAGAGATTGGTATGGAATGAATATATTTTGATCATATGTCTTGGGTTCTCCAGCTAAAGGTAACGAATTAAAATTTATTATCAACATTTTTTTTTCTTCAAATCCTTTCGAATTCTTTGCACGGAATGGTTACTGGTGTCAAGGTAAATACTTGTGTGATTGCATTACAATCAGCTACAAATCTATTTCTTATGCTGATATTGTGATTAAAAAAGAGAGTATACCTTGGTAGATCAGCGGCGCATATCAGAAAATAAACAGCAGCAGTGGATAACTTTTGAACTGCGCATTTGAAATATAGCCTTAAAGTGCACTATGTTGTTGAACGATATTTCATGGATCGTGGAAACTGACTGCTTTTCACTAAAATGATCTTTATCATTATAACAGTTTTCGAAGTTGCATAAAACCTATAAGGCTACAGAGAGAAAAAGTGTGTGTGTGTGTGTGTGTGTTTGTATGTGTGTACATATTCTACCTACACAAGCTGTGTTTAATATCCCACAAGCTTCTAGAAAGACAAAAGAAGTATACATTTAATTAATACACATATCACATTCAATTTCTGAGTAATGATTATGTAAATTTTCCTATATGAAATACCAACTTCGTAATTCACTTTTACAAGGCAGAAATGTGTCCATATATATACATGTATATATATATATATATATATATATATATATATATATACATATATATATATATATATATATATATATATGGGTGTGTGTGTGTGTGTGTGTGTGTGTATTTATACAAACATGTGACCCTGCATCACAAAACCAACAAAAAGTCGTCAGTCGTGGATTTTTAAGTATGAAAGGGCATATTCTAAAAGAGCAGACCCTCAATATGAATTTTCTTAACCAAAATAATGCAAAAGGCTTTAATGAGAAAAGAGGCACTGAAGTTTAGGATCTATTCCATTGTTTAAAGGTCCTATTTACCTTTGGGAGCAGTGATTTAAATTTTTTTCAAGATATCACATTTGATGAATATGTGTATAGGTCTCTTGTATCACAAAACATCCTATAGCATATAAAATTTTCACAATAAAGCCTAAAATATAAGGAGATATCAATATTTTTCTCAATAAACCATAACTGTAGACGGTGTAATCTGGAAATATCTTTATTATAACTATTCTTCACATTTTGTGTATACATCAATACTTAACATCGATTATGAGGATTAAAATTTTTACAGGGGTTGTTTCTATCCCTAACTCACATTTTAGAACTTTTTTTTTAAGCACTAATGCTGGGTTTTTGTTTCATGTGCAAATGGTAAATTATGCCTTAAATCTTACCAAGCCATGCTCAGTGCAATGAATGAGACAAAAGAGCAGGATGTAAAACTTCATTGTAACAACAATCAAGAGATTATCAGATTATGCTGTAATTTAGCATGCTTTATAAATACATTGTATCCATGGCTAATGTTACATTTTAAAGCAGTAGCATTATTTCTTTTTCAAGAGATATTAGAGTTGAAAGTGAAAAGTGTATACAGGTTTTCAAGAAATTAAAAGGGGACTCAAAAACACACCTAATTACACTACTAAAAATGGTGTTCTAGAAAAACAGCTAAAAACTTAATTTTCACTTCGTTTTTTATCCTTAATTTTAAGAAAAATGAAAAAGAAGAATTTCTCTTTCAGAAAATATACAAAACCGAAGATCGTTTAAAGGGGAAATCCAGTCCAAATATAAGTTAGCATGATAAGAAAGAGTTACGAGTTCAATGATACAAATTATCGAAATCGGATAAAAAACTAAGGAAGTTATGACTCGTGGCTCATTTCCGCCCCCACACCCCTACCCTCACGAATTTCATAGATGAAGAGCGCCATCACTCGTCAATGTATAGCAGCAGTTGCTGCTTTACCTCACCCTTCCCCGGACGCGTATTTTCCTACTAAACTGAACAGTTGTTTTACAGATCAGATTTTTGTTCTCCGTTATGCGGTCGGCTGGTTACTGTTGGTAACCATTTCAATCATATTTAAAGTTTAAACAATTTAAAAATTAAACTATTTTTGTGAGATCGTACAACGTATCTGATGAATGCATAGTGATCACCAGAGATCACTTAGCATGCTTAGTACACGTGTTTTTAAAATTTATGTAAGATTTTGAATGATTTGTGTTTTAAATCCATAATTTTAGAACACTCATGCATATTGAAGTCTATACATTGACATCCAGTTGGAATATGACATGGTTATTTCGAGGAGTCTTTGAATACTCTGAATACTTTTATATTCTGTCTGCGGAACATTGTGTTCCTATACTCGCGATATACATGCGATTATACTTGTTTGTGTATTTTTTTTTCTCATGCTTTTGTGTTCTGCACAGTCAATGTTTCATTTTTGTTTCTTTTTCCCTGCTAAATGAAGTCTAGTATTTATAAATTTCCATGTGTTTGTTGTAAGAAACCTGTGAAAAAAAATCAAAAAGGATTGAGATGTACTAACTGCCAGCAGTGGCTTCATATTGCTTGTTCTGGTATTTCTGAAGGAGTTTATGATGATTTGACAGAAACTTTTAACGACTGGCAGTGTAATATTTGTTTATTTAAGCAGATGCCTTTTTATATTGATTGTGAAACTGCTGCAGATGTTGATTTACATGAGGTCAATATGACACAAAGAAATTTGCTTACTTCAGGGGAACTGCATCAAGATGTACGAGGTAACGGTCTAAGGATTGCACATTTAAATGTCAATAGTCTCTTGAGACATATAGATGAAGTTAGAGCGTTTGTGACGTCAAACGACATACATTTACTCGCTCTAAATGAAACTAAAATTGATTTATCTATTTTCGATCATGAACTCAATATAGAAAATTACTCACTGGTGCGAAAAGATAGAACTCGTCAAGGTTGAGGAGTAGCGATATATGTTCATAAGTCGATTCATTTTGAGAACCTCATACATGAAAGTTTGAATGAGTTAGAAGTGCTTGCAGTAAAGGTTTATTTGAAGCGTTCAAAGGCAATGGTGTTCACTACTTGGTACCGACCCCCCTCTTGTAATATCGGTGTCTTTGATTTATATGAAAATTTCCTTAGTTATGTAGACAGTTTAGGTTGTGATACAGTCCTGGTAGGAGATATAAACTGTGATTTACTGTCCCAGCCTTTATCTGGTGTCACCAAAAGGTATATTGATCTTAATACTACGTACGCGTTGACACAGATAAATTGCACTGAACCGACCCGGATAACTAATCTTTCTGCTACTTTGGTTGATCACATTGTAACTAACAATCCCTTTAAAGTGAAGAGTTTTGATGTAATTCACAATGGAATGAGTGATCATTCGATTAGTATTATGACTTGAAAGTCTGATATGTCATTTTCTTCAAGAATTATAAATTTCAGAAGTCGGAAAAATTTAAATATTGATGACTTCAGAATTGATATTCACAATCAACCGTGGGAAAAGATTAGAGAATCTGAGTCTATCGACGAAGCTGTTGAATTATGGCAGAATTTGTTTCTAAATGTTATCGAAAAACATATGCCTGAACGGTGTAAAAGAGTAAAAGATAATTTTTCACCTTGGATGACTTCTGATATTTATAGACTTATGAAGAAACGAGATAAAGCTAAAAAGAAAGCATATAAATGTAAAGATGAAAATATGATGAATGAGTATCGAAAGTTACGAAATAAAGTTACAGCGGAAGTTCGGAAAGTAAAGAAAAAATATTATGTTGATAAATTCTCCCAAAATAGTAAAAATTCCAGATCTACTTGGAGTTTGTTGAAATCTATCATACCAAATAAGAAATGTGATAGCTCAGTCCATGTGAATTCTGATAATTTTTTTGATACTGCTGATCATTTTAATGAATTTTTTCGCCACAGTGGGAAGTACTTTAGCAGAGCAAATTCCTGATGCACCTTTTATTCACAGTAAAGCTAACTCTGTTAATGATATATTTGAATTTACTTTGGTGACGGAAAGTGAAGTTTGTAAAATCATTTGTAACTTGAAAGAGGTTAAATCCATTGGTTTTGATAAGATATCTGTTTATATGCTGAAATTATGCGCTTTTGATATATCACATAGCATTGCTGATTTGATTAATCTGTCTCTGTTAAGTGGTAAGTTTCCCAAGCCATGGAAAAGGGCAAAAATCATTCCAATTCATAAAAACGGGCATAAAGATTACCCCTCAAATTATCGACCTATTTCAATATTGTCATGTGTTTCAAAAATTCTCGAACGAGTTGTTCAAAGACAGATACTAGCTTACCTACACAAAAACAATATTCTGACGTCTGTGCAATCTGGTTTTAGACCACAACACTCAACTATTACTACCCTTATGAAAGTCACGGATGACTGGCTTCATGCAGTTGATAGAAATGAATATACAGGAGCTGTTTTTGTCGACCTCAGAAAAGCTTTCGACACAGTGAACTGTGATATACTAATGAAGAAGCTCAAGGAAATAGGCATTGATGGTACCCCCGGAGCTTGGCTGAGAAGTTATATGACGGACAGAGTCTGCCAAACATTGGTCAACTCCAAACTTTCCTCCGAATCTAATATAACGTGCGGGGTCCCTCAAGGGTCCCTTTTAGGACCACTGCTTTTTATAATCTATATCAATGATTTGGTACAATATATTAAAGTGTGTAAAGTGCAATTATATGCCGACGACACCGTTTTATATTTTTCTCATTCTTCAGTATACAACATTGAACTTGCTCTTAATCTGGATTTAGAAAATGTGTATAACTGGATGTGTCAAAATAAGTTAAGTGTAAATTGTCAGAAAACTGTATGCATGTTATTTGGAAGCAACCACATGATGTCCAAACAAAATGTTTTACGAGTCTCGCTACACAACACTCCTCTGAATCAAGTACGTGTTTTTAAATACTTAGGTCTGTGGTGTGATGAAAATTTAAATTGGAAATATCATATTGAAAAGATGTTGATGAGTATTGGAAAGATGGTAGGTTTTCTCGGCAGACTAAGACACTCTGTAAGTGAATTGATTCTGAAATTAATTTATAAGTCATTGATTCTTCCTCACTTTGATTATGGAGACATTATATATGGGTCATCGTTTAAGAAACACCTAGATAAGCTACAAAAATTACAGAATAGGGCCGGCCGAATTATATTAAGATTACAACCTGATTCTCATGTTTCTGTTCTCGAAATGCATAACGCTTTGAATTGGCAACTCCTTGACCAAAGAAGGCATCATCACTCCCTTACTTTTATGTATAAGATAATGAACAATTTAACTCCTTCTTATTTAAAAGATGAATTTGAAATTGTAATTCATTCCTACCCCTCCCGTTTTGGGCAAAAATTAAGACTTCCCAAACCTAGAACTGAATATTTGAAGAAATCATTTAAGTATAAATATGCTAAGGAATATAATGATCTTCCCATGGATATCAAAATTTCCCCCAGTGTTCATATATTTAAATCTAAAATAAGTATGTTTAAGGTCACTGTCCCGTTGATTTAATTCTTTTTTTTTTTGCTGATGAAAAAGAGTTATTACAGAATTATTTGAATTAGTACAGGTTATTGAAAGTTATGATTTATCATTTTTCCACTCCCTTTCATTTGTATCCTTCTCTTTTGCTATTCGCCATTCGATGTTGTTGTTGTTGTTTTCTTTCTCTCAATTTATGTATACTGTATTTCAAATATGTACATTTTTACAAGAATTATGTATTTCACAATGTCACATTGTATTTGTATAACTTCCATGTTCTGGACCCCATGGAAGACCAGCGATGCCATGTTGGCATCGCTGAATATGGGCCATCCAGCCGTTGTTGTTTTTATACGGAAAATAAAATCAATCAATCAATCAATCATGACATTTTGAAGTTTTGCTATTTTGTGAGGAAAGAATTCTTGAATAGTCAATGTGACTATGCCTCACAACTTACCATATACATTATACATAACATTTTGAAATTTCCCTTTTTTCATTGCCCGAATTTTGCCCGAGGCTCAAATCCTCGTATATCTGACTGATCACTATTGTGAAGTTATTCAACCAGGAATAACGTCATGTTTCCGACTTCATCAGGAACATTGAATTTTCGCCATTTTTTGTACACTATTAATGGAGAATTGTGAGGGTATGACATGGTTAGCTCACTCATCTTCATATTCATACTTACTTTACGAGAACTTCTTTGAGAGAAATTATTGAAACTGTAAAATTTCATAACTTCCTTATTTATCCCATTTCAGTCAAATATTTCGACTTTTGAACTCGTAACATTTTGCTCTTTTTTATCAGACTAAGTTATATTTGTACTGGATTTCCTCTTTAATTTGGCCTGTTTCATCTATTTTGAGTTGAGTTGGTCACTTTTCGTTGTTGTTTTGATGCACGGTCATATAATAATTATGTGTGTATGTGTGTGTGCGAGCGCACGAGTGTATACAATCACGAGGTATCAAGAACACTTCGGTAGACGTATAGACGCAGTATATACCATGATCTCTCGGAAGCTCTTATGTTGATATACGGAAGTTGTGGTTTTTTTTAATCATATCAATATGGGTTTGGATTTACTTTATTGCTTATAAAAGCGTGTGATTGCGTTCATGAACAAATATCATACCAATATTCCAATACTGAAATGTTCTAATATTGCAATGTTTCATAGGAATGATGTTAAAAGGGATAGACAAAGTGCTTGTGAAGAAATACTTTGGATTGCGAACCCTTGGACAGAGTTTGAGCTGAAGAACACCACTTGGAAATTTGATGGATGAAAGGGTATATCTCACTTTTTCAAGTTAGTGAAGATGAACAACTCATTTTCCCAGCTATTTTACAGAATTTTTTGACAATTGAATTTTAACACACGTCTTTATGGGGAAATATTTACCCGTGTGAGCCCTAAAGAGCGTTCTGCTATATACACATCTTAAATGGGCTATTCATTTTGCTTCATTTTATTGAAAAAAGTTACGCATACAGAATTTCTTGACAGTTTCATTGGTGAGCAAATATGAAACTCTTAAAATTAAAGATTTACATTATCAGTTCTACGGTTGAATTATTGTTGTTGATGTCTACAATTAAGATAATCTATACTCCAGCTATTGTTCTACACGAAGACATAACTATCACAAGAGTCGAGGTCCTTGGGACTGGAGAAAGTGCTTCGACTCAAGCGAGAATCGAAGTTTTCTTTGGCTCATACAAAATTGAACATTTCCATTGGCGTCGAAATAACAAGTGAGTGTATCAATATGTGTTTAAAGGGATCGTACAGTTTTGGTTGAGACCTAATTTCAGGTTTCTAACATTTTTTGGTGAGATAATGAGAAACCTCTTATGAAATATGAAAGATCATGTAATTCTATGAGGAATTCAACGTTTATTTGATGAAATTTGGTTTTGAAATGGCTGAGATATCAAAAAATAGTGATTCTAATAAAGTGTGGGACCCACACTTTATTACAATTACTTTGTTTTACTTTGTTTTTAGATGTTTCAATCATTCCAAATCCGATTTTCATCAAATAAACTTTGAATTCCTCTTAAAATGGTATCCTCTGTACTATATCATAAGTGTTTTCTTGGTATCTCGCAAAAAGTTAAAAGCCTAATTCTCATCTCCACCAATACTGTTCTATCCCTTTAAGGTGTGTCGGTGCTATACATGTTGCTGTTCAATACAGATGAATTTTGTGCATGAATATTGTATCTTTCTTATTGAGTAATGTTAAGCTGGCACTGGAAAAAAAGTACGCTGCGGTATTGTACTACAAAACAAAATCTATGAAACACAAATAAAATAACAATGTGTAGGTTTATCTGTGGTGTGCACGTGTGTACCATTGCCATTTGGGTAGCCAAAGTTCAGTTCGGATAGTTATGGCTATTCACGATTAGCCAGTCATAGTACCATCAGCGATCACCACAGCCACTTGAACTTCGTTTCAAAATCAAACATGGAGGTACAAGAGAAAGATACCCCGCTCATTTTCTTTCTTCTTTCTTTGTGGCTTTTTTTTTTCGCCACCGCTTTATTCATGAAGAAATACTTCACTCAGAAAAAAAAAAATCTTCTTTGGCTTCCAATATAGACTCTAAGTGGTCACAATAAGTGGTCTAAAGACGCCTAATATACTAAAGCTGAAATAACAAACCAACTAAACGAAAAAAAAAAAAACCCAAAGAAATAAAAGAACGAGGAGAAGGCATCTGAGTTGTATATACCTTTGACGAGTGTAAACTAAAAATGTATTGGTTATGGGATTTACAAGAACCCTCATCATATGTTCAGCTCTGCAAATTCGATTCCGAGGATTTTATTTGGTACATAATATTGTATGGTGATAAATCTTTGCGCTCCTTCGAGTCAGGTAACTTTGGGCTCATGGGACCTCATTTCATAGAGAGTTTGCTTATTTTTTGTTTACTGATAGATTCAATCATGTTATCATAATACCAGAGCAATAAAAAAAAAAAAAAAAACTAGTGTAATCGGTAGGATGACCCCTGCTATAGACAACTTGGTTTGCTGTAGGTAAGCTGTAAGTATGTGGTGAAGTCGTTAAGATGAGGTTTGCACATAATTGTGTAAATTGAAATTTTAGACGAACATCAAAAGCGATATCAGTAAGAGTGTTATGCTCAAAGTATCCCCAAATAGATGATATCATGGTATATGTACACGAAAGTGGGTATTTGTAATACTCAATCGATGTATCTATCTCTGATCTGTTGCACCACAACATATGGCAAACCAATCACATCATAATACATGTAATGCAAATTTACCCATTTTCTGTAAGTAACCTGGTTAACTTTTTTTAAATACATAAAGGTAAACCATTAAGACACTGCACCATCGTTGAATGTTTGCCATCGATTTCAACAAAGATCCATATACGTAAAATTCTTTACATTGTACCAGTAGATAACGTCAGGACCGCGTATGCCCTCACACCCATAATTATATTCCAAACCACACATGCTTGGACAGCCAAGTATTAACCCTAACTAGGCCGGGGGGGGGGGGGGGGGGGCTCCGAGCCCCCCCCCCCCCCACGTTCCGCGCGATGCATCGTAATCGCAAAAAGTTATCGCCGCGACGTTTCATGACTTTTTTCTTTCGAGTCTCCCGCATCTTTTGACACCAAATTTGCGACACCCAGGCGCACGGTTCCAAAGTTACGCATAAATATGTACATGCATGTCAGACCAAAAATTGCTCAAAAACGTGAATTCGTGTACAATTTCAATGCAAACTGTGGTTACAGGCAAATTTCATAAAAGCATGATTATTTTGATGTTTTATTGATTAAAATCAATGAATAATATATTTTTTTGTTCGGAGCGATGTTGCGGACAATTTCATCGAAAAAAAACAATGACAAACATAAAGTCGAAAAACCAAAGAAATACATAAGAAATTAGAAAAACAATAAAATACTAAAGATTTTTTTCCGATATCACAATTTTTTTAATATTACATTTGCTAAGGACACTGAAAAGAATATTTACACAAAAATGTGCCTGTTTTGAGCTTTAATTTGGGTTTATACCAAATAGTGTGATAATAATACCAAATAGTTTCATGCATCATTATAAATTAGCATAATTCAGCATAAATGATAATCTTATGAGAAATTAACTTCATGATATTTTAGATTACATCATAGGCAATGTGTGTGCCAATTTTCGTCGCGATCGCGCGGTCGACGGCCGAGATCTGGAGGGGGGAGGGTGGTGGGGCCTGGGAGGCCCCCCCCCCGGCTCTATCTTCTACCTAAATAGCCCGGCCTAGTTAGGGTTAATAATAATTGTCATCAATACTGTTAAAAACTGAATCTATGGAAATAAGACATGACGCACTGAACTACTAGTCCTAATGTGTTTCACATATAGTCCTTTACGACTAATGTAATGTAATTCATCGTCATGAAATTACACTTCAAAATTAATGCTGGAATTTAATCCCTTCTTAGACATCCTCTAAAAGATAATTATATGGCTTCATAATACTCATCGGATATGATACTCACATCGGATCACGTGATGTCAGAGTTTGTGCTATTTGCAGTTCAATATGGACGTGAGGAGAAAGGATTACAATTTCCGTTCATACACAAGCCAAAAAACCTGACTTCGTCAACTGCAACGAGAAAGGAGACGAACCAAAATCCTTCCAGGAGCTCTAGCACACACGGCGCCATGTTGAAAAAAGGAGCGACCGGAGGCGCCATGGGCTTTTCGGGTGGCGCCTCGCCTACCGACACGTCTACTTCATCAACTATAAGTGACGCGTCTCTGTTGGAAATCAGCGACCAGCCCACTGCTACCCCTATCGCGCCACCAGAGCTCCTCACGTTTATGAAGGAGATGAAAGAAATGTTCGCCACCTTCACGACTCAAGTAAATTCCAAACTTGATTCAGTGGTGAACGAAATCGCTCTTCATAAATCCGATCTGAAAGACACAAAAAAGACTGTTTCGGATTTGGAAACAGGCTTAACACACACCTCTGACCGGCTAGACACGGTTGAGAAGGCCACTGTTCCTCAGCTTCGTGACCTCATCGATAGCAAGATAGCAGAGCTGAACGAAAAACTTACCCTAAAAAGTGAGATCCATGACAGGAAACAGAACCTGCTCATTTACGGAGTTCCAACGAAACCGAATGAAAACATCCATGAAACCGTGATCGAAGTCTTCAGCAGCTTCCTCAACATTCCCAAGAAGGATGCCTCGTCCATACCGCTCATCAATGTCCATCGCCTACCCACATCGAACCGTGGTACCTCAGCCCCGGAGCCCCAGCCGCCTGCAATAATCGTCAGATTCGCTCGCATGTTGGACAGAGACAACCTGCTGTATGCCTACGACCATCGTCTGCTACAGCGCAAGCAACCTTCACCACCTGACATGGACACGTCCCCGGTCCCACTTGCCTCCAGCCGTGTGTCGATCCGAACCGACTTACCTCCGATGATGAAACGCGAGAGAGGGAAACTTGCAACAGTAGCGTACAACATCCGTAAAAACAACGGTCTGTCCACCAGGATCAAGATAGTAGGCACGAAAGTCATCCTTCAAACAAGAAAACTTGCTAGAAGTGGTGGAACCCCGGCTCGCTGGACAGACTGGTCAGAGTAGCCCATTCATGTAAGGTGTTTATCATGGTTTCTCATACATTTCACTATCAAACTTTCACTTCTTTGTTTGTTTTTCTGTCATGCAAAAATCCCATGGTTACGTTCTTTGTTTTCTGATTGAATATAATCAGAAACAACTATGTACTCCAGACAATATAATCATAAAATGATGTAATTATCAACTTCCCACATATCTTATGAGGACTTTATGACAGTTTTTGTCTGTAAAGTTGAAGGGAACAACGTATTTATACAATATATGTAGCACTCGATGTATTCGTATCCGGGCAATTACCCCCAGAGGGCAATTACCCCCCGGCTAAATACTGGTTAGTGGTAAGCTTAGAGTAAAGATTAGGGTTAGGGTTAGGGTTAGGGTTAGGAGTTTGAGTTAGGGATAGGATTAGGTTCAGGATTAGGATTAGGTTTAGGGCCAGGGGAAGGGTGCGGGGTAATTGCCCAGGGGGTAATTGCCCTAGACCCGATGTATTGTATGAATACAGTAATTGGTTTGATTTGACGTGTTTTTTTTTCTTTTCTTTTCGCCAGTAGTCATGGGGTGATGCAGATGTGTGTGTGTGTGTGTGTGTGTTTTGTCATCTAAAAGACAGTTTTGATATGAATTAGTCAAATGTGTTTCGAAGGCAGTCTGTATTCCCGACTATACAATGTAGGCCGTGAAACGGCCGTGCGACGTCAGTCGCGAACCCTGAAATTGTACCCGCAATCATTATTTAAATGACAGTATGTGGATGCCAAATAATATTATAGTAGTTCAAATGCAATGATTTCTAGGTATGTAGCGAGCAATGATTTTGATTGTAATATTATCACTGATTGATTTTTCTTTTGCAATAAGATAAATCCAATATATAAGATACATTCATAACATACATCTGACGGATATACATAATTGTGTTAAACTCAAAAGGTATACAAGAAAAAAACAGCTTTTCAAGGATGTGGAATTTTCAGTATTTATCTATTGCATTTCCCTCATTTAAATGATAATCACTGTCACTTATATTCACTTGTGTATTTTCCCTCAAATAAGAATGTTGTAAAAGCATATGATACTACGTGTATACAGGATATAACGTCTACATTTCAATACTAAAAAGAATACACCCGTTTTTATTTTGACAATGCCTCTAAAGGTTTGAATTCCCTACACTTCAATTAGATATCTATGTTGGTGTCAAAGCTCTGAGCGTTACTTATACCATGAAAAACAGTATAGTTTTGTTTTTGTTTTTGTTTTCCTTTTGTATTTGTGGGAACTGAACATTGGTGCAAAGACGGGCATGTGCGGCTTAGAGATATACAAATCCAATATGTACTATAATGTGTGTATCTTAGAGATACATAAATCCAATATGCACTATAATTGACCCAATTCATATTCCTTTTTTCTTCTTGGACGCCATAAGACCAGCTGAAGTTCCCACATTGTTCCCAAAGTCATTAATTCCGCTAAAAATCGTCGCCTTATATTACACTGTTTTGTTATGCGACCGACTTGAAAACGCTCGTTCAGTGAACTCTACCCTTAACTACCCGTGATCTATACCCTTACGTAAGAACCAATCCTCAATTTGCTATGCATATTTTTTTGAGTTCATTTGAGCATTGAGAGAGGTTCTCCGTTTTGTTACACTAAGTCGGCATTTCTGATCCACACTATAGATACTCAGACATGTCTGAATTTTAATCGTGCTTTACATTTTGTCATACCTTGTGTTACTCTTCATGTTCGAAAATCCAGTTAAGAACACCTTGATAGTGTTGAAATGGACAGTGAATTCATCATTTTAAATCTGTACAGCTGCTTTGGTTCACTGAAATTTAGCATGTTCAAACCTCCTTGGTATGTCTAGCTGCTCACTCAGAAGCCATGAGCTTTCGAGCAAGATCTTCGAATTACGTAATATACAGTATGTCTAATTGTTTCCTTTATAAAAAAAAAAAAACGAGGGCACGAATCTTTTGATGGTAAGACATCTCCGATAACATTTAGCAAAATATTTTATTTCCTATCTTTACCTATGGATTTGGTTGTAATTACCCCTGCACCACCTTAAGGAATAGGTTATAGGCCTACCCTCTTTATTCTCTTTGTTTTTGGCCTTGAACTATAGAGGAATACAAACTTGATTTGTTTAGCTCTCCTTTTGTGACAGTGACACGTAAGCCATAAGATGCTCGAGGTCCCACACAGCACTGGCTCACTGGCTGCTGACATACGTTTACCTGAAGAATAATGCTTTTATCGTGTTTTTGTTAACTTTTCTATGTGTGACGGAGAACCGTGATGTGCCTTGGTGAAACCAGGGTGGGGTGGAATAAAAGTGTCCATTCGGGACATGAGAGTTGGAGTTGGCAAACATGGCGTGAACAGCTGTAGTCATTCGGTGCTGATCCAAGAATGTTTTGTCGGTGTATGACAGATATTATGTCGGTGCTGACGGGTGTTCTGTTGGTGCATGACATGTGGGGAACATGTCCGGGAAATGAACATACAAATAGGCCGTTTTTTGGTAGTATTTCGGTGTTTGGTACATCGTTGTAATGATTGATGCCCGTTGCCGTTGGAGGTACATGTATGTGTAGTGTTCGCACTCATGTGAGATGTGTACACAGGGTAGCGAACGTAACAGTGTCGTTCGTTCGTAGCAGTATTGTATACTGCGTGACATTGCATGGTATGTGTAATGGGGCTGTGAGCTGCGTTAGCAGTGGTAGTGAATGGAAGTGCGATTTGCGAAGCGATGCGATGAGTATGTTTTGCGTACTTGTACTGGTCTTCTCACTAGCTGATTACCAGGGTTGCAGCATTGATTGCTGGAAAGGAAGGGTATGTATTTCTGCTTCCGTTCTGTCATTTTATCAGATTAGTGTGTCACTTTCTGGTTATTTGGATTAGCATCGTTAGATGTGGCTTTACGAGGAAATTGGCCTCGAGATATACGAGTGTTTGATAGGTCTGAATTGCTTAGACTGTTCTCGTAGTTCGGTACGCAGTGGAGTGTACTGTAGGAAGTTGCGTTAGCGACGTAGTCTTGAAATCTAGTCGGAAAGCTAGATGTGAATAATCATGGCAGCCAAGTTCGATGCTGCAGAGTTTGTGAAAGACGTCACTCTTGGTAGATTGAGAGGGTTAGTGAAAGCCCAATTGATTGAGGTTGCAACTCATGTAGATGCTGATATCAGAGAGTGTAGTCGAAAGAAAGAAATCTTTGCAGTTCTGGTGAAGAAGCTTGAACTGGGTGGTGTAGAATATGAACACACAGACCAGAGTGAGAGTACAGATGAGATTGAGAGTGCTGGTAGAAAAACTGCTCCAAGTACTACTACTACTAGACCTAGTGATATGAGGGTAGATTCCACACAACTAGAACTGGCTAGATTGGAGTTATATAGAAAAAGAAAAAATGAAGGCAGAAAATCTGAGACTCGAACAAGAGTTAATGCAACGTCAAATTGAGTTGACCCAGGCACAGGCCAGTAGCGTCCCAGGGGATAGGCCTAATGTTACTATGTCGAGACCAAAGACGCCTGACATTGCAAAAATGGCAAACACAGTCCCCCGCTTTGATGAAGAGGATGTAGACTCTTTCTTTTTCTCCTTTGAGAGAATAGCCAGGAATTTGGAGTGGGAGAAGAAATATTGGTCTATGATAGTACAACAAAAGCTCACAGGCAAGGCACATTCAGTAGTGTCTGCTCTCTCGGATGAGGAGGCAAATAACTATGACACAGTTAAGGAAGCAGTCCTTCTTGCCTATCAGTTAGTCCCAGAAGCCTGGTGCAGGCAAAAGTTTCGAGGATATAGGAGAGGTTCGAGACAGACCTACTAGAGTTTCAGAGAGAAAAAGAAATTCTGTTTGATCGATGGGTTCGATCAATGAAAGTAGATCTCACTTATGACATTTTGAGAGAGATAGTGTTGATGGAGGAGTTCAAGAAATCGACACCTCCAGATTTGAGAACATATTTGGAAGATCGAAGAGTACATGATGTAAAAAGTGCAGCAGTCACAGCTGACCAGTATGAGTTGACACATAAAGTGAAAACAAAAAGTCCTGAGGGAAAGAGGAAGTTTGATCAGTTGAGAAATCCTGACACTCAAAAGTGGCATGGTAGTCATAGTGAACGCAGGGATAAAGTAAAGACTGAATCACATAAAGAGCGCCCAAAATCGCCACGGCCTCAATACAAAGAAGTGAGATGCTTTTTCTGTGGGAAAACAGGTCACATTAAGTCTGAATGTAGGCGATTGCTGGAACAAAATGAAGCAAAAGAAAAACAAAAGGAAAAAGCAACACATGGTTTAGTCCAGGCAGACACACGTCCACAGAACAGTTCAGATGCTGAAACAAAAGAGAAACAGTACCAAGCAGCCACCAATGGTTTTGTTAAGTCAAGTGTAAGTGATGAACAGCGTCATCCAAATGTGAAAAGCAGTGTCTCAAAAATGACAGATACATGTTCAAGTGGTCGTGTGGATGAAAAGTACAAGGACTTCATTTCCAAGGGTACAGTTACCATTGCTGAATTTAGAGTACCGGTTGTCATCCTTCGTGATACTGGAGCTACACAGTCCCTCATGGTAGGAGATGTGAAGAGTGTGCCCATAGACTATAACACGGGTAGAAAGGTACTGATACATGATGTCAACGGAGGAACGCAGGCGGTCCCTCTATTAAGAGTGAATTTGGATAGTGGACTGATTTCAGGGGAAGTGATTGTGGGAATTGTTCCATTTCTCCGTATGGATGGAGTTTCCTTTTTGCTTGGTAATGACCTTGCAGGAGGTCGAGTGAGTGTTCTTCCGGTTGTTTCCGAAGTCCCAGTGTACGAGCAGGAAACTGAAAAACTTGTCGATGAATTTCCAGAAGTATTTCCAACATGTGCTATCACAAGGTTTCGAGCAAGTGAAGCAGAGCGTGAGAGAAAGGAGTTTGAAAGTGAAATTTCTCTTGGTGACACATTCTTTGGAAAGGTGACTAGTGAAGATGAAAGAGAACAAAGTTGGGAAGAAGGTGTGTTCAGTCAGCCAGCTTTAATCAAAGCACAGATGGAAGATGAGGAATTGTTAAAGTTGAGAGAGGGTGCATTGACTGTAGATGAGGCGAAGGGAGTGCCAGAATGTTTCTATGTAAAGTTTGGTGTTTTGATGAGGAAATGGCGTCCTCCAGACCGTCCCGCAGATGAGGACTGGACGGTTGTCGACCAGATAGTTGTTCCTTCGCCGTATCGAAAGGAAATTCTACGTCTTGCACATGAAATTCTAATGGCCGGACACATGGGTGTCAAGAAGACTTTGTGTAGAATCAGAACTCACTTCTTCTGGCCCAAGATGAGAAAGGATGTGTCTGAATTTTGTCGAACGTGTCATGAATGTCAAGTGGTAGGAAAACCACAACATGCCATTAGAACTGCGCCGTTGATTCCTATTCCGGCTTTTGAGGAGTTATTTAGCCGTGTGATGGTAGAAGAAGGAGGTGCAGTTGTGAGTGAGAGTGTCCTACACAGTGCTGGGAAAAGTGCAGAAGAGTTTGAGCCTGATGCTTCAGATTCTCAGAGTGTGAGTTTCAAGTCAGGAATGATTCCGCGAGTAGAGAACTCAAAGGCACTAGAAAATCCAGAGTTACTGCTCAGTCATATGTCAGATTCGGAGAGGCAAGATGTTGTCGACATCTTCCAGGAATTTCCGGAGGTTTGCAGTGATACATTGGGCTGTGCGAAAAACACTGTTCATACAGTAGATGTTGGTAAAAATGCACCCATAAAGCAGTATCCATATCGGATTCATCCTGCTAAGAGAGAACAGGTTGATAGGGAGATAGATTTCATGCTTGCAAATGGAATCATAGAGCCCAGTAACTCAAACTGGAGTTCCCCAGTAGTGCTAGTCCCAAAGGCAGACAGAACGTCCAGGTTTTGTATCGAGTACAGGAAGGTCAATACCATAACCAAGACTGATTCGTTTCCGCTTCCTTTGATTGAGGAATGTATTGGTCGGGTAGGAAGTGCTGAGTATGTCAGCAAATTGGATTTGATGAAAGGGTATTGGCAGGTGCCATTAGACAAGGATGCAAGAGAGATCTCGGCGTTTGTCACGCCCTCCGGGTTATACCAGTGTCGTGTCATGCCCTTCGGGATGAAAAATTCCCCCGCAACTTTTCAACGGATGATGAATCGAGTTATTGCTGGTCATGATAACTGTGTTGTCTATAGACGATGTGTTGGTTTTCAGCAATACGTTGGAGGAGCATGTTGCTCATCTTCGAGAGCTGTTCCAGAGGTTGTCACATGCAGGACTCGTGGTGAATCTGGCCAAATGCGAGTTCGGGAAAGCTTGTGTGACTTACCTAGGTCACAAGGTAGGCCGAGGTAGCGTCGCACCACGAGATGCCAAGGTCCGAGCCATCGTAGACTTCCCAGTGCCGGCATCCAAACGGGAGCTTCAGCGCTTTTTGGGAATGTGCGGATTCTACCGGAGATTCGTCCCCAATTTCAGTCACCTGGTGGTGCCCTTGACGGACCTGTTGAAAAAGGGTGCAACGTTCCAGTGGTCGGCGAGCTGCCAGGATGCGTTCCAGAAGCTGAAGGCCGTCCTCATGAACGATCCCGTGCTCATCGCACCAAACTTTGAGAGGAGCTTCCAGCTGGCTACGGATGCTAGTGACCGAGGAGTAGGAGCCGTGCTACTTCAGGACGACGACAACGGACACAGCAAACCCGTGTGTTTCTTCTCCAAAAAAATGAATCGCCATCAGCAAAAGTATTCAACTGTGGACAAGGAATGCCTCAGTGTCGTTCTAGCCGTGCAACATTTCGAAGCGTATTTGGACGGTGGAAGAGACATCGTGGTGTACACTGACCATAACCCATTGACATTCTTAGAACGCTTCAAGCACAAGAATCAGCGTCTCTTCCGTTGGAGTTTGATTCTCCAGCCGTATCCACTGAGAATTGTGCACTTAGCAGGAAAGGACAACAAATTAGCAGACGCTTTGTCGCGACTTTGAAACTGTGCGCGCACTGATAATGTTGCCGAACGATAATTATATCAAATCTACAGTGAAACCTACATCAAGCTGAACATTTCAAACAGGACTCAAAACAGGCAAGAAACTGATGTTGATATTTTTTTTTTGTATGTGACAAAGTATACATGTGTTTATGTATTTTCGTTCAGTTTTCTTCCTTTCCCAAGGATTTGTGAATGATGAAATTGTATTTATGTTAATCATGTTTGTTTTCAGCGAAAACAGTATATGTGAGTGATACTAGGAAGTATGAGAAAGTACTAGTACACAATATTTTGTCTTTATAAGGAGACATCGCTTGAAAAAATTTTGATGTGTTACTCGCCAAGCATTATATGATATTTTGAAAACCCAACATTACAGGAAGCGCCAGGATACAACATCTGTGGTGTGTAAGATTACAGTGAAAGTTGTGCTTTAGTTGCACACTTCTACATGTACAGGTGTATTGTGATGCTTTAGTTGCACACTTCTACATGTACAGGTGTATTGTGATTTCATTCAATGTACCAAAGAGTCAAAGGATTCAGACTTGTATGTGTACCGATACGTTACAGAGTTAATGCTCGCAAATGCAAAAACAGTATAGCAAAACACAACCGGCCAGTCACAGGAAAACTGTTGATCAAATTTTGAGTTTTATATCAACCAATTTGTGTTAAAACAAAAGAATTTGTGTTGTTTTGTATAAATGAAAAAGTGTTGAGTGACAGTGAGGCATAAAGAAGCCAAGATATAATGTCACTTTTGTAAATTAATAACCTGTATATGTATTTCGTTACACAGCGTAACGTTTGTGTGTCGAGTATGATCTCGATATTTTCCAGAGTTTGCACGTATATTACAACGTCTTATCGCGTGACAGTACATATGTGTGAAGGGACAAAAAGAAATGTCCGATGGTTAAAATTTTGTTGTTGTTTTGGCTAACGTATGACGCAGAGTTGACATAAGTATAAGATGTATTAGTAAGTACATTGAGTAGATGTACTCATGTGTTGACGTGTTTAAATACGATTTTGTTATAATCAACAAATGTGTGCTGTTGCCACATTCAGTGAAATTCCAGTGAAAGTTTGTGTTGGAAAAAACAGACATATCTTTGCAACAGTCAGAACAATTTCAGGAAGTGTATGTTTGGTTTCCACATTTAAAGATGAATTGTATGTGTTACCAAAGAAAAAAAAAAAACATATTATTCATGCCTGAAGTTTATTGGTCAAATATGTAAGGATATAATTACAGTCGAGACTACCAGAAAGCACAGTCTCAGTCAAAATATTGATACTACTGGAGAAATGATCGATTAAATTTGGTGTAATCTTTCCAGATTATGTGCACTCGTATGTGCACCCTTTGAAAACAGTTTCACATGTGTATTACTGTAGACTGTTGATTTGTGTATTTACATGTTTTGTAGAGGGCTTGTCAAGTTTTCATATACATGTGTATTGTTCCAAAAGGGGACAACTGATACCGGGGTGAACTGATTCTGATAAGGCTCAAAATCAGTAATTATATGTGTAGTATGCCAGGTGATGTTTTAAGAAAACAACACAAAACTGAACTAATACGTGTAGTAAGCAAGAACAGACAGTGAAGCAAGCCTTACAACAAAGGTGTTTATAGTCGAAAAGTTACATTCATAACTTTCCTCTTGTTGGGGGGAGGTGTGACGGAGAACCATGATGTGCCTTGGTGAAACCAGGGTGGGGTGGAATAAAAGTGTCCATTCGGGACATGAGAGTTGGAGTTGGCAAACATGGCGTGAACAGCTGTAGTCATTCGGTGCTGATCCAAGAATATTTTGTCGGTGTATGACAGATATTATGTCGGTGCTGACGGGTGTTCTGTTGGTGCATGACATATGCATCCTCAAATATTCGGGTTCTTGTTATTGTAGTTCTGGTACAATGAAATACCAGCATCATCAAGTTGGTGCACTATACGATGACTTAACTGAAGTACACTGTAATATGTTATCAGGTCATAGTGACTAGTGGTATACTTTCGTATACTATTTTTTTCTCACTATATCCATGCTCTGACTCTTGGCAGCTACAGCTGTTCGAGGTGCGACTTTTTGGTTTACTTATGCTGAAATCACATGGTGACGCCCGTGTCGGTTATATCAGTAGTGAAGCATACTCCCCTTTCCTACGCCTTGCTCAAATGCATTTCATTATCCATTTTATCAAAAGACGTCTAAACTCAGAAAATTTCTGTTTCTTCTACATGGGTAAAGCCTTCATGTTATGGTGTTATATTAGACCTCTGACACGGTTACGTCTCCTAT
The DNA here is from genome assembly GCA_033980235.1 of Diadema setosum. Lineage (NCBI taxonomy): Eukaryota > Metazoa > Echinodermata > Echinoidea > Diadematoida > Diadematidae > Diadema > Diadema setosum. The sequence goes on from JAWLSL010000029.1 coordinate 466,540, forward strand.
TTCTGCATCCAGAGCTGACAATGACAATGACAATGACAATGACAATGAATTTGACAATGAATTTTGACAATGACAATGAATTTTATTTCTTAAAACGGCCCCTTCCGGGGCATGGAAGAAATACAATGAGTATAAAACACACAATAAAAGAAAATTAAATCTTTGGCAGTCGCAACACATAAATACATGTAATATAATGTCGGCAAGATTTAACAACAAATAGAGCACACTGTGCCAACTTGCACACCTCACAGTTTTGGCACTACTAAAAATGATTCTAGTCAAACTTCAACATAATTATCTTACAAAATCTAGACAAATTCTTCAACGTTTTAATACTCTTACTACTAAATAATTGATGAAATTTAATAACGTTAGGACGGCGTGAGAAATACCTCTTAATATAATGCCTACGTGTTTCACTGAAGAAAGGACAAACCAACAAGTAATGAAATTCATCCCCTTGAACCTGCAAGTTACATAAAGTACATAATTGGGATACTTGATCAGGTAAATATCTACAAGTAGCAATAGGCAGCTTGTGGTTCCCACAACGAAATTTACACAGAGTTATTCTTTCCACAACATCCAGCTTTAATAAGTAATTTTCTAAGCCAACCTCCTGTTTAAAAATTCTATAATTAAAACATAAACGGTTTCTCATCACTTCAGCAATCCAATTTTGCTTGTCCATATCATCCAACCTAAGATTCAAAGATGATTTCACCCATTTTAGATTCAATGGGACATCCTCTAACCATAAATTTGACATACCACACTTGTCTAAAACACCTCTAACGTTCTTGATCCACTCTGATTCAATCTCACCACAATCATGTAGCTGGCGTAACAATTTATAAATAATGTATGAAAGCTTAGACTTTTTTCCTTGACTAATCCTCGCCCAAATATTAACAAAACGCTTCTCTACCGTACTTGTTAAAGAGAACCTGCCCAATTCCCCATACACCATACAATTTGCAGTACCACGCTGAAGCCTAAGGATACTTTTTAAAAACTTCTTATGAAACATTTCAATGTAATCCAGCTTACAAAAACCCCAAATCTCACAACCATACAATAAAATTGGAACAACAAGCTGGTCAAAAATAGCACATTGTATATCTACGGGTAAGCATAACTTCTTAGCCTTACAGATCAAATTAAACATGGCCCTCCTAGCTTGATTCACTTGTCTTTTAATAGCCTTATTAAATGATCCATTATAGTTGAACACTGTTCCAAGATAAACATAATCATCCACAACATCAAGCTGACTTTCACCAAAAGAAAAAACAGGGTATTTACGAACTTTACCTCTTGAAAAAATAACCACTTTAGTCTTACTTGTATTAAAGGTCCAGTTTACCTTTGGGAGCAGTGATTTCAAAAATTTTCAAGATATCATATTTGATGCCTATGTGTAGGTCTGTTGTATCATAAAACATCCTACCATATGAAATATTTGCAATAAAACCTAAAATATAAGGAGATATCAGGGTTTTTCTCAATAAACCGTAACTGTATACGGTTTAGTCTGGAAATTTTTTTATTATAACTATTGTTCACATTTTGTGTATTTAACAACACTTAACATCGATTATACGGATTCAAATTTTGACAGTGGTTGTTTCTATCCCTAACTCACATTTTAGAACTATTTTATAGCACTAATGCTTTCATCTGCAAATGGTAAATTATGCCTTTAAGTGATAGTTTCCAAAGGTCACAATATTGCTGAACAGCAGACAAAGCAGATTGCAATTCATCAGCTGACTCGGCCATGACTATTGTGTCATCAGCATATAATAACACGTAAAGGCATAGAAAAATTTCCACATCATCATCACTGAGATGTTTCCTTATCTCAGATGCACACATATCAAGACCCTTATAATGTCTGCTAACAAAATGTACAAAATCATTTAAATACACTGCAAATAATAAAGGAGGTAGATTTTCGCCTTGCCTCACCCCAATATTACATGAAAAAAAGTTTGAAATGCTGTGCCAAAGCTTAACGCAAGATTTGGCATTTTCATACATGTTAAAAACAACACGAATAACATTTCCATTTAAACCACTTGAAATCAATTTTGACCACAAACAAGACCGGTCAATTAAATCAAAAGCTTTCCTGTAATCAATAAAGGCACAGTAAATCCTCTTTCCCCGTTGTAAATACAGATCAATCAGCCCATGTAATGTAAATATATGATCCAAGGTACTGTAGCTCCCCCTAAATCCAGCTTGCTCATCACCTATCACTCCAGCACAATCTAAATATTCTGTAAGCCTCATATTAATACAAGCAGTAAACAACTTCCCTAAACAACTAAGAAGGGTGATTCCCCTATAATTGTCAGGGTCGTCTAGCGAACCTTTCTTCTTGTACAAAGGTTTAATCATCCCTAAACACCATACTGATGGAACTACACCAGACATCAAAATGATATTAAACAACTTAACTATAAATGAAACCAATTCACTTGGACAATTCTTCAAATATTCATTCAAAATGTTATCAATTCCACAAGCCTTATTATTCCGCAGACTAGTAATGAGTTTCAAAACTTCCTTTTCTATAAATTCTCTATTAATATATTCATTAATACTAGAGTGTGTAATTAGTGAGGGATCAAAATCTGTACCAGCCTCAGTAGTTGGACTACTAGGCTTAGTGCTTAACTTTTCAAAGTGCCCTTTAAACATATCCAATGTTATTTTACCTAGCTTATCACCACAATTGCTTGCTTTATTTGAAATGTTCCAGTACTCTTTTGGTTTGCAAGTTTTTAAATTTCGCATACGATTACACAAATCTTTATTATAACTTCTAAAAGCCTTCCAAATAAATCTCCTATATGACTTAGCTTTACTTTGTAATTCAGCTCTAGCCATCACATCGGTATTCTCCCTTTTCAATCTACGTTTCTCTTTAAAATAGAGTTTCCTCTGCACTTCACATGACTTATCAAACCAAGGCTTATTCCGGGCACGAACACTTTTGGCTAAATTATTTGATTTAAACACAACATCTTTACACATTGCAAGGGACTTGGCAGGGGCAATAAAAATTTGATTCACATCTTGAACAATGCCATCTAATTCAGCCTGGGTTATATGAACAACGTTCAAGCCGTCAAGTTCGAAATTTATACTCTCAATATCAGCTAAATTAAATGCATTCTTATAAACAGCTTTAAGGTCATCATCCCACTTGGTCTTGAGAGGGACATACATTGGCATATCACAAGATGGGATACAGACTAAGTCATCATGAAGAGACCGACTTCCAATATCAACTTTACTTCCATTAGTATTAAAACAAAATTGAACTGAAACAGCCCCATGAGCATCAGACAAACATTTATCCAAGGTATTTACACGAAAATCAGAAATTTTAGGCATTAGACTAGATGACACAAGCACATAATCAACCACACTTTTACCCTTGGCATTCTGGCAGGTAAAATCTCCAACACCACTGTCACTCCCAAACCTACCATTAACAATTTTAACATCAAAATTCTTACTAAGTTCAATCAAACGATAACCATTGTTATTGGTACTTCTATCCATACTAAAACGCTCAGTTTTAACATCAAGTTTAGTAAGCTCAGATTGAAGGCCAAATGAAATATTCTTAATCAATTGAAGGGGTCGGTGCAATATAGTGCTAACCCACACTTCTGTCAAAATTAAGTTACATGCATTTTCTTAATCCTTATCCTTCACTCTAACCTCCGTGAAAATATCATATTTGAATTCAACCAATAAGATGGTAAAAAATGGTATGCATTCATGTTTCATAATGTACAATGTATGGACTGTCCAAACATTCAACAGCGATTATCTCAAAATGACTATTGTGTGGGTTAGCACTATATTGCACCGACCCCTTCATTATTCTATCCCGCCAGTTAAATCCACAGCTTCATCAAATTCAATAAAGTCATTCAAAATACCAGTCCTAGAGTTCAAATCACCAACTAAAACTACAGGGAGATCAAAAGTGGCACTAAAATTCACTAAATCGTCAGAAATGTCATCAAAAATTTCTTTATGATGATATAGCGAACCTTCGCAAGGTAAATATGCAGCGCCAAGAATAAAGGCTTCACATAATGCACTCTTATTACACTTAAACCAAAATACGAATTCAGAACATGTATCAGTAATAACTTCAAAACTGTCGGCTAACGATGTTTTGATAAAAACGCAAACACCATGGGCACCCCCATATTTATGTTTGACACTCTTGGCAGGCATAATGAAACCCCGGCAACCCGGTATTAAGCAGTAACCATCAAAATCAACAGGATCACACTTACATTCAGTAAGGCATACAATATGAAAGTCCTTAAAAAACAAGTCTAATATTCCAAGTCTTAGCTTGCTCTGCAAGCCACAAACGTTCAAACTGACAATGTCAACATGAGTTGAGTGCTGCTCCAGAACATGACAGGGGCCGTGCTGGTCCTATTTGAAACAAAACCCGAGATCGATGATCTTGCGTTCATCCCACCCTACCTTCCAGAGATCGTCTGGGGAGTCGATCACCTTTGTCACCTCTTTCCCATCGACTAGCAGCTTACACACGAGCTTCCCATCAATCGACCAGACGCTCTTAATACTGGTGTCGCGCTTCAGCTCCCGAAGCATGCGGCTACGTAGAGGTGTAAGATCCTCATCGACGAACACACGTTTGTAATTGGCACTGTCCTTCAGCTTCTTCTTGTTCTTCGTCACCTTCACCTTCACGTCACGAACTTCGCTATGATGGCCTTCCCTTTGGGGCTAGACTGGGCACCATCCCCACCACTACCAGCACGTCTGCCAGGCAACCTGTGGCTCACAGAAATGTCGTCAGCAGAGATTTCCACACCCAAGTCCTTTGCAATATTCACGACAACTTGCTTGGTGTCCTCACCTGGCTCCTCCGGCACACCGTGAATGCGAACACTATCACGTCTCCCATATTGCTCGAGCCTGTCCAAGTCATACTTGGTAGTTTGGGCATGAGACTTCAGTATAGCCAGCCCGTCGCTCTCCATTAGCCGACTCATCGCCGTCTCCATCGCGGCAGCCACAGCCGCAGTCACAGCCTGCACAATAACAGGCTGCAGTGCCAATACGATGCTGTACACTAATTCACCCACTGACGCTTGGTCAAAAGTGACACCAGAAGGCCCACTATTCTGACTCTTACTCTTAGGCCTCGCAGAAGCAGGAGGTGGAACATGTAATGATGAATCACGGCCATCCCCATCAACTACTCGCTGTACCGCGTCATATACCACAATTTTAAAAGATATCTCGCTGTCAACTCCCACCTCATCAGAGAGCATCGTAAACTTGTTCTTACTGGCCGCCATCTTGTTATGCCAAGTGTCATAAGAAGAACCATCTTTAATAACATGAAATTGTTTTGTCTGAATTCTTCTCACCTTATGTAAATTGATATCTCGCCTGCATTGTTAGTCAGACACCTGATATAAAACATTTATCCGCATACACCCTTGTACTTATGAATGCGTCTGAAGAATAAGTTGTTGAAGAATTATTGAAAACATTGTATTTTGTCTTATGTAACACATATTTTCGTAACATCTGCACGAGAAACAGGTCAGGTCTGTCATGTTCGAAGGACTGCACTACTGCTTTGCTTTTGTTCTTTCTTTCTTTCTTTTCCCTTTTCTTCGCCGAGATTAACGTAACACTGTGCTGTTTCTTGGAAATTGGCGCAGTCAAGTTATGACCCTTCTTTCCTTAATTTTCTTTATTCTCTTTTTTTTTCAACCGATCCTAGATTATAAGTTGCTCAGAGAGATATGTACAGTGTATATATTTCACAAGGACTGCAATAATTTTACGCTGATTTGTATTTGGAATTCACTAAAATTCTCTATTTGTTTTGCGAACCAGGCCTCGCCTCGACAGCAATTGAACGGTATAAAGTGAAATATATATATATATATTCATTGTATTTCATCATATCTGCCTTTGTATTCTAATGAAATATTTTGAATGAATATCCGAGTGTGTGCCTTCTTCATTATATATGACGACTTGGTTGTCACCAATTATATATTATATCGAACTGAACTTTATTTATGGTATGCGCAATCACATAATTTTGTTTGTATTTGTGACAGTGACCTGAAATAACGTTGGTCACGGGTATTCGAAATTTTGTTGTCCGTCATAAATGGCTTCAGTTGGGCGTTTGTTGATGAATTTGATAGTAGTACATGCCGCCTCATGTAACGTATTCGCAATATCTGTTGGATAATCCTGTCAATTCTGATTGCGCAACCAATTTGATTTTTTGTATTTCCCATTGTATTCAGAAAAAATACGTTTCTTTGAATAGGTACAGTTCTTCAGTGACTCACTGAAGCATGTAACATAAACTACTATATTTTTTTTCTTTATTTTTCAAGTGCTACAGCTGAATGCTAGAATAGGGTTAAGGTTTAATCCTTGACGTCTTTCGTTTGAATATTTTGAATACACTAAATCTCTTGTCTGCATGATCAGACCTCGCTCTCCTATCAATGTATACTCTTACTTTTGTTTACATAGTGGCCTTACAACGGTTTTTCGCTTAACTGATTCCATTATTGTATACAAGAATATTCAATGAATGAATGCATGGAAACGTTTTACTTTTCGGTGTGTGTGGTTTTTTGTTTTTTTTTTACACGAATGCATACATAATGAATACATTTGATAAAGGTGTTGTTCAAATGATTCTTTTTTCGGTAAAATTTGTAAATAGATTTTGGTCAGTTTACTGTACTCATTTTCTATTCCCTTTCCTTATCTCCTCCTTGAAAAGTATTTCCTTCTGAAAAAACCCCTTATAGAGGGAGCTCACCAGCGTCAGATGCTGGATATAATCATCACTTGGCAATAGCATGAAGCTATTCTGTGACCGACGCGCTTCACTCCTTTTGTTATTTTGCATTCCATCAGGGGGAGACCCTATTGAGAAATAATAGCCACGTCCTACATGTTGTCTATTCATTGTTTCTTATATCTTCTCATTTTGTCTGACACTATCTGCACCCCACTCCTCGTTAACAGCCAACTAGCCTTGTTGTACAGTTCGCATGCATACAAAGAGCGCGTGCCTTTCATAGTCACGCATGATCGCTGCCCACCATCCTCTGTATTTGCTTTTATCCCGCAGTATCTCGTTTGGTTCTTGCCGTGTCAGTTTCTCAGTTGTGCCAACTTTAGTACTGATTGCCTTCTAGCAGCAATGCCGCGGATAACACTTAGTCAGAAATGCCTCAATTCAGAATGAATGATAAGATAGATGTACCATTTCACTCTCTGTTAGACGATGAATTCTTTGATTTATTTATACCTATTACGCCAGAATTTGATTCCTTAGATAAAGAAGAAGTTTCTAACAAACGTGCATTTCCTTTTGATGACTTAGCTTCTGATAATATTAATTTAGCAGCGGAAGAAATGCAGTATGATTTTAATGATCTGACTCAAGCTCCATTGTGTAATTACATCACCTTGAAACAATTCAAAGATATTAGCAAGGGTTTTATTAAAGATACATTTTCGTTGGCACATTTCAAGATAAGAAGTATAAATAAGCATTTTGAAGAATTGCAGTTATTGTTGGATAATCCAAATAAATTTTTATTTTCAGTGATAGGACTCACTGAAACATGGTTGTTTACATATCCAAAACAGTCTTTTGCGCTTGAAGGGTACAATATTTTTGCGAATGATAGAACTGATCGCCCTGGTGGTGGAGTCGCTTTATATGTTTTACGCTGCTTTGAATGCACTGTCCATGAAGAGCTTAGCAAAATGAATGATAGTGTTGAGTCACTTTTCATTGAGATTACTGTACTGGTCATAAAAACATTGTGATAGGTATTATTTACAGACCTCCCAATTCCAACAACAAAGACTTTTTATCTTATCTCACTGAGCTGCTTACAAACCCTTTATTTATAAACTCAGACTCTTTTATATTCGGCGATTTTAACATTGATTTGTTAAAACATACAACGGATAATATCTCGGGAGAATTTCTTGAGACATTCCTATCCTCTTCATTCTTACCTCTTATTTCGAAACCGACACGCGTTTCCCATCAGTCGGCCACTTTAATTGACAATATATTTAGTAATGTTTTAACCCTGTCAAATTCGTCGATAATTCTATCAGATATTACCGATCATTTTCCGATAATGGCGCACTTTAAACTCCACCATAGTAGTTACAATTCATCTCAGCGATATTTGAGGCGTTAAGTAACCCAAGAAAAATTGGCTTCTTTTTGTGCTTCTTTGGATAATGTCAATTGGGACTGTGTGTTTGATACCGATGACATTAATTTTTTTTTTTTAATAATCATTTGGATATTTATATTCCTAAAAGAAAGGATAAACGAGGGAATTATAAAACAACACCAAAGCTTCCTTGGATTTCGAAGTCCATTTTGCGTTCCATAAATAGGAAAAATAAATTGTTTTATGTATTTAAAATGAAAAAAACTGAACAAGCACGAATTAAATATACTTGGTATAAGAATACACTCACTAAGATAATACGTATTGAAAAGAAAAAATATTATCACAAGTAATTAGAGAGATACAGATGTGATATAAAAAGTACATGGAATGTATTAAAACAAGCAATGAATGTTTCAAATGAAAAGTGTAGTATTTCGAAAATAAGATGTAATGATGAAATTATTGATAATTCTGCGGATATAGCAAATGTGTTTAACACATATTTGTGTTGACAACAATTGGAGAAAATATTGCTCAAGAAATTCCTGATACTGATAAACATTTTTCTGATTTTTTAAATCAATATAATATGAATTCAATATTTTTTTACTCCTACCACGAGGTATGAGGTTACTGATATTGTATCTGGTTTGAAAAACAAAAAAAGTTCAGGTTATGATGACATAAGCAATATGATTTTGAAAGGAGTTATATCTTCTGTTGCGGATCCTTTGGCACATATTCTTAATTTGTCAATATTAACGGGTGTGTTTCCGGAACAAATGAAAATAGCTAAAGTCATCCCCATATATAAGAATGGAGATAAGTTAGATGTTAGTAATTATATGCCTATTTCTTTATTACCTTGTTTGTCCAAGATTTTAGAGAAAATTATATATAAAAGGACGGTGAATTTTCTAAAAATGTATGGCGTTTTTACAAATTTGCAGTTGGGGTTCCGGGAAAAGCATAGTACCTGTCACGCTTTGTTGAATTTTGTTGATAAAGTAGCACATGCTTTAGACAATCACTCTCATTTGATTGGTATCTTCCTGGACTTCTCTAAGGCCTTCGACACCATAAACCACGATATCTTACTTTACAAGTTGTCTCATTATGGTATACGTGGGAAGGCCTTGGAGTGGTTCAGGAGTTATCTAACTAATCGCAAACAATATGTTTTTCTGAACAATTATAACTCTGATATGAGAGAACTTCAGTGTGGCGTGCCACAAGGCAGTTTATTGGGCCCGTTGTTGTTTATTGTTTACATTAATGATTTTTGTGCTTCGTCCGATGTGTTATCGTTCATACTTTTTGCCGACGATTCAAATGTATTCTACTCAAATGAAGACCCAAATACTCTTGTGCAGACAGTTAATTCTGAATTACAAAATTTATGTGAGTGGATACGAGCAAATAAGTTGTCTTTGAATATTCAAAAAAACAAAATATATGCTTTTTAGTAACACTTTGGATAATTTGAATGTGGACATTTGTTTTGGTGACGCTGTCTTAGAAAGTGTTTCCCATATAAAGTTTCTCGGCATCACAGTTGATAATAAACTTTCTTGGAAATTTCATATTGATAATGTCTGCAAGAAAATTTCACGTAATATAGGTGTTATTAATAGAGTAAAATTTTCCATTCCTCAACATTCTTTGTTTACATTGTATTCATCTTTGATATTGCCTTATTTAAATTATGGAATTTTGGTATGGGGAAATACGCATCAATTATTGTTGGATAGGGTTCTACTGTTACAAAAGAAGGCTCTTCGCATTATTTGTAATACCGTTCCATATTCTCATACAGATCCTTTGTTCTTTGATAATAATATTCTGAAAATTAAAGATTTGTTTTTATTACAAATGGGGCAATTTATGTACACTTATAATAATAGTTGTCTCCCGTTAATCTTTAACTCTATGTTTATGCGTAATAGGACATACCATAGATATCCAACTAGACAGTCAAATGAATTTCATTTGCTAGCTCAGCAGACTTTTATTTATGTAGGTCCTAAATTCTGGAACTCCCTTCCCATGGATATAAAAAATGCACCTTCATTAAATTCTTTTAAAAAGAGATTGAAAATGTTTCTTTTGAAGTTTTATAATGTAACCGAATGAATTTAATTTTGTAGGCACGTCATTGTCTTCTCTTCTTTCGCCATAGGCTGCGTTCTCTTTGAGGCATAGATATTTTTTACTGCGTGCTAGTATTCCATACGTGCTCTAGTCCCACAGTTACAAACTCTTCCGCTGGAAAGCACCTCGACAATGTATCACTTCGAAGACGCTTGGCTAATTGTCTCTGTGGGCTTTCGCCCTTGGTGATTGCATCAAAATTATTGAGGATTTTCTTTCTTTCTCTCCCTCTCTCTCTCTCCCTCTTTCCCCTCTTTTTTGTTTCCTCTTTTCACACATTTGCTTTTTTTTCTCTCTCTATTCCCGACTTTCCCAGTTTCCCGCACTCTTTGTAGTTGCAAGCTTTTCACCCCCCCCCCCCCCCCCTTATTTCCCCTTTCCCAGAGGTACCCACATGATACAAGCCTGGTCTTTTAGTGGGTACCTCCACTTTTTTTTTCGCAGAGTGTATATAGAATGTATGTATCTTTTTTGTACTGATTATGTAGATATGAACATGTTGTTAATCCTGTCTGGTTATGTATATATTGTTACTCCCATGTCAAACTCATAATATTGTTTCTTGTACATTCTGTTGGAAAGAAAAAGTGAAAAAAAAAGTTTGAATTTGAATTTGAATTTGAATGGCAATTATCAGCAGTTGATCATGGTTTACCCGCCAATTTATCGCCATAAAAGATACTGTAGTATAGTTTATTTTTCTGCCACTGGTGATTGTAAGAACCAAAACTATAACAAACAGAATAGTAGGTCTATTTGTATTTTCTTACCACAAATGCAGCAAATGAATAGGCTGATCAATGACACTCTTGAGTGGTGTTGTACATCGCGCTGTATCGCTTTCGTATGTCTAAAAGCCTGGGAAATTTTAATGCCAGTCATTATAATGGCAATGAATTCCTCTGTTTGATATGTAAAAGGAGCAAATGATTGGCACTGTTGAGTGGTATGTGTATACGCTGTCATTTTTACTTCCTCGAAGATTCCTATAGATATTTGAGAGACATCGCAGTGCAATAAAATCAGCAGCCGCAATTTTCAGTTTTCTACACGTTTTACACGCACGTAGTGTCACCACGCGCATGCAGGTCTCCTCTTCCTCATGCCCAAATCGTTTCGCCACATTGCGTGACTCTACTGAAAGCAAAGTTTACTGGCTATATGTTTTTTCTCAGCCAGGAATCTGTCGACAATTTTCATTGCTTATATGAGAAAGTTATTGGTATTTGTATGACTGATCAGGGTAAGATGGCATACCTGGCATTATCGTTTGCTGTTTTCATCTTGTCTAATCCGATTGTGACATCCTCAACGTTGGAACCTAACATCCCATGTAGGTATCAATTTTTTTCATATATTCCTGCCATTACTATCTAACATGTTTAATGTATTTCATGCAGTGGCGTACCGTTTGTCAAGACATGGGGGCACCTCGTTGAAAATGCGAGCGAGCGAAGCGAGCGAGCTTGAAAGTTTTGACATTTTACTGTCCAAAACTGCCATTTCTAGCTATTTTTTCGCTTTAGAAATTAAGGGGGGGGGGGGGAGAGGCGTACCGGGCGCAACTGCTTGCAATTACTGGTAGTAACATCAGGAGAATGGCGTTATAATTAAATGAGAGCGAGCGGAGCGAGCGAGCTTGAAAATTGTAACATTTTACAGTCCCCAAACTGCCGTTTGTAGCTATATTTTTCCGCTTTGGAAATTAAGGGGTGGGGGGAAGCGAACCGGGCGAAACTGCTGGCAATTACTGGCAGCAACATCAGGAGAATGGCATAACGATTAAATGCGAGCGAGCGGGGCGAGCGAGCTTAAAAATTGTGACATTTTACAGTCCAAGAACTGCCGTTTGTAGCTATACATATTTTCGCTTTAGATATTATGGGGGGGGGGGGGTTCACCGGGCGCAGCTGCTGGCAATTACTGGCAGCAAAATCAGGAGAGTGGTATAACTATTAAATGCGAGCGAGCGAAGCGAGCCAGCTTGAAAAATTTTACAGTCCCCAAACTGCCGTTTGTTAGCTAAAATTTGGAAATTAAGAGGGGGGGGGGCGCCCGATGCGCCCCCCCCCCCCCTCATCCGCCAATAGAAGTCAAGGGTGTCAGTTTATGTTCATGATTGGGGGAGGTATGACCAGCGAGGGGGCGTCGAAGTGACCCAGCAGGGGAAGGATGTCCGAAATCTGCACTTTGAGCATCCCCTAATCGATTGTGTTTGGGTTTGTGTTTTTTATAATCGTTGAAAAATAACGAAATAGTCAAGTCTTATTATTGGCAATGGAAGGCATTTTAATATAGACTAGTATGTAAAGCAACACTGCAAAATCAATGATCTAGCTTTGATATAACGAAGCGTAAGGTATAAGGTGTACATTCTACATCACATTGCGCAACATTGCAGCGACTCTTTTTGCCTTTCGGATGTTCTGAGTACAATGCGCATATCCTGCTTATATTTAGAATGCCAACCAGGAATCACGCTGAATCACAATCTTTTGTCAGCTCCGTACTTTTTGAACAATGTTCCACACTATGTACCTCTTTAATTATGGTTCAAAGAAATCTTTCATTCCTTGATCATCCTTTCTTGTCTATTTAAAAAGCAGTTTACTAAACCCTTGAATTACCATTTTGTTTTTTTTGTTTTTTTTTTTTGTTTTTTTTTTACCAGCGGATGGGTGCCCCCCATGCCCCCCCCCCCCCCCGTAGTTACGCCACTGCTTTCATGTACATGAGTTGGCCTACTGAAACTGTAATTATGATTTCTATAACAATATGTACTGCCATTATTTCGACTGATATTTAGCTGTGTTAATGAAATGATACCAAATATCATTCTTCCTTACCATGCTTACAGTGAGAAAAGACAGATTTTACACATTGAAAATCTTAATAGCAACTTAGAGACGATACTGTAATCAATATTACCCTTCAAACATTATCTCATTCGATGTCTGAAAATTGTCTTCCTGTCATGGAAATTTTGAGGTATACCTTCGGATTTCTATGGACATCTTTTCTGCTTTTTTATATGCCGCAGATTTGACACTGAATTGTTCGGGAAAACCACTGGAACGCGAGATATCATGTGATGAAAACTGCGTTGCCAGTGATACCTGGGTTATACAGGCACCTCGTGGACGACGAATTCTCTGTGAAATTGAGTCTGTGAACAACGAGTTAATGGGAGTTTACATTCAAGACGAAAAAGCAAACGAAACATCTCTGATTTTGATTCAGAATCACAACCAGACTTCCCCCTTTTTATCACTGACCCATCGGACCAAGCTTTGGATATGGTATATATATTTACCCAGTTAACTTTGCCGTGACCGTGAGGTGTTTTGATGGTAAGTGTACTAGTGACATCTGTATGTTTCATCATCATTATAACTGAAAACAGAGGACAATGGTGATGGATTTGTCGACCCACTGAAAAGAGATGAGTTAATGTTTGTCCGTATAGGGGGCCTACATTACCAATGGTTTCAGTGAGACTAGTTGAACGTATAATAGGGCTTAGCACTAACAAAGAATAGCCAATATACCGATATCAATCAGTGTAAAAATATTGTTGGTATTCCCACAAACTCTAAAAAAGGAATCGCTATTGTGACAGTGCTGAGAACCGTTTAATGGTGCTCCAACGAACCTTTTATTCTTTAGAGTGTAGGGCACCATGGGACATAGCGCCAACAAAGAATGACAAAATACCAATATCAATCAATGTAAAGATGGTTGGTTTTAAGAAAGTACAGTGCATGTCAGGCATTGAGGGAGCAATACGTGAAATGTAATGAAACCCAATGAATGAATGGGAAATGGAATTCAATTTTTTTTTTTTTTTGCAAATTCATTCGACAAAATAAGAAATAGTCAATTTGCGGTGCTACTTAGTCCGACTTGGGAACATATTATCTACAAACTGAAGAAATTATGTTCAATTTTGTCATTTAGTTGGGTTAATCTGAACAACATAAATAGAATAGTGTGATTGTGTAGCCATGAGAGTCCTGCAAGTTGCATTTTTTTTTTTGTCGGACGTTTGCTGCTTTTTATTTAGTATCAACATGATGAGTTGTTGAATTCCAACAATTATTGCTGTAAAACGCGTTTTTTTTTTTTTTTTATTCTTTGGTTTTAAGGTATATAGCACAACACTGATTTAAGTCTTTACATTTGTGCTTTCCCATAAACTACCGGCGTGTTAAAAAAAATAATTTTCTTCTTAATATGCCGTAGCACATAGGCCTACACTTGGTGACTTATATATATATTACATTACATGTTTCATTGCTTTTTTTATATGATTATATACTCACGTCTAAAACTACTAAACAAGAGAGATATGCGCAGCATTATAAAATTGAAAACAAAGAAGCAAATACCATTTTACCAAATAATATTATGTGTTTTCATGTCGCTTTCTTTCATCTTATTTTATGTTAGTCCAGAACGAAAACTACAACAACCAAAATTGAATTGGCACTATCTGCCGTGCATGCGTTAGTCCATTAGGTATCCAGCATGACGTTATTTCTACTACTTTATTGTAAAAAACAAAAACAGAACCAAAACATATTGTAGTCAAATCATCTTCGCCTGTTTGGAAGTGTTATATTAGCTATACTCTTAAAGGTATGCAGACCTATTTTCAGAGGACCTTTATTTTTCATATCATCGCTCTTTGATTTTATGCTCCAACTGCCTAAGGAATCACTAGTTCAGTGTAATGCATGTTTCTAGAATCAAACAGTGCAGTAAAAAACAACCTGTCCATTTATTTTGAAGAAGTACCAGCTGTAAAACTGCTAGAGGGACCCTCGCCCTATGAAGGCTTGGTGGTCCTGGAATCAGACAGATATGTGTGCTATGATGGATTTAACAACAAAGCTGCTAAAGTTGTCTGTCAAGAGCTCGGCTTCAAAGCAGCAGAGGGGTACTCGCCTCAGACATTACCCACTACAGCAGCATGGAACAGGACTCTACAGCTGCAATGTCCTGAAGGTGACTCCCAAATTGAGTATTGAACGATTTCAACTAAATGCTTGTACTGAAGGTGCAATGTCTTGAATGTCCTGAAGGTGACTCCCAAATTGAGTATTGAACGATTTCAACTAAATGCTTGTACTGTCATTTCAAGAAGCTGAGAAGATTTAATATAATGGAAACCGTGTTTATATATGAAGAGTTTGTTCGCAAAAACCGATAAGTCCATTTTGGAAGATTTTGAAGTAAGGTCTCTGTCATTAAGTACAAAATAATACCTTTTAAATGATATATTGGTCACTATATATAAAGGTACATTTTTAAGTTATGGTCAAAAGAAACAACAATTTTCTTATAATCGTTCTCTGTATTTTTCTTCACCTTTAATCGCAAATTTGGCAAATATGGACTTATTGGTTTTTGCAAACAAACTCTTCATATATATATATATATATATATATATATATATATCCACGAGGTTTGTTGGAAATGAAATGAATCAACTTGAATATGAACGAGAAAGCAAAGCCGAAATGTGTGAGTGCATACTATTGTCTTTAAATATATTCATTTTCTCTACAAACTCCGGATTCCCGTGATAAAGAAACAACTCAGTACGTTTGAGACTTTTCTCCTCCTCTTCATCAAAAGAAGATGGCTGCCTTTCATAAATGTTATCCTTCAGAGTGAAATGATAAAACATCTATACAGAGTTCGTAATTTATTTTCACAATATTTAACAGGTCCTTCATACATACGTTTAACGGAGTGTTCCACGACAAGAATCGATTGTCCCGAAAACAGGGCAGTCAAGCTGAAATGCCGAGGTGAGAATAGATATTTAAAGTAAAAAAACAATTGGAATATATATGTCTTTATAAGTTTGTGTATGTTTTTATGTATGTATGTATAATGATTCATATATGGTACGCTATGTCATTATGGCTTGACATAACGTTACCTTAAGAAATCATAGACAGTAAAGACAAAACCAGAACCAAACAGCTTCAAAATTGGTATAACTGCAAATAATGATAATGATTATAGTACATCCAGATCTTTGATCAAATTGAAAGTTTTATGTCTAGCATTGCTACATTTCATCGGCATTTAAAAGAACGTGGATTTTAAATTTTGCAGTTTTCACGAAGTCCGTAACAATTAGATATGACAGTTTAAATGCTTAAATGCCCTATTCATAGTTTCGATGCAGTTAAAACTAATTTTGTCGTGAGATCTTATGATATGATTTAAGATGTACGGTTGAAAGCAAATTGTTAAACATAAAGATTCATTTTCATGTGATCTTGTTTTTAGGATGTTCACAAAATTCGTTCCATTACTCTTTATCTTTTTAGACTTGAAAATGCGTTTCCAGTGTCATTCTCTTTTTTTTTTTCGTTCGTGTTTGCTATAAAACTGTCTGGTTTGGAAGTAGAAAATGAAATTTGTGTTTTTTCTAGATTTTCTTAAAACATTTTTGCTCTGTATGACTTTTCTGTTTTTCTTCCGTCCTTTCAAACATTTTGTGATAGCCCTTGAAAATTAACTTTTCTAAACGGTCATACATACATGCATACATACATATACATACATACATACATACATACATACATACATACATTCATTATGTAGGGCCTACATGTATTGTATATATTGGTGGAAGGCTAGTGTGAGGGACAGACAGAATCAATGTACATGTACATGCATGATTAAACAGAATATGTATAGACAAACCGGAAAGTATGTCGTAGCCATGTCGTGTGCATGTAACTCAGAAAATGAACAAAAATTAACCAGAGTGAAATTTACTTCCAGAATAATCATGTAAGAATCGTGATCCTATAGGCCTTTATAGAAACTGTCAGTTTTTATTTCTCATGCAGGTGATAAGTGATGTTTTTCATATTTCATGAAAAGATAGGTCTACTTCGATGTTGCACATCACTACATGTGTGCGTGTGTATGTGTGTGTAGTTCTGATAAATCTGGTGGCAGTTAATCGCCCGAATATTTAATCTGTAGTTTTCATGAACAAAAGTGGAGAAAATGCTTCAATGACTTTGATTTTATTTGTAATAATCAATTAGTTATGTGCCTCTTTATAATCGTCATTGACAGTTTCAACCGGGTCTTGTCACCATCCCAGCCATGTGTCTAATGGTTCCTGGAACTCTAATAAAACGGGCTTTGGGTCCACAATAATTCTCACCTGTGGCGAAGGCTTCGTAATCGAAGGAAACGCGGCGCTGCAGTGTACCAGTCAACCCGGTTGGTCAACGTATTTGTACCCGACCTGGAACTCTTCCATCCCATCTTGCCGGGCTGCAAAGAATACAACAAACGGTTAGTTTGTCATACAAACACTATGATATATCTAGCAAATATTCTGAAGAAATCGCATCGGTCGATTTTCTACCATGCCTAGAAATACGCCTATTTGGTCGATAAGGCTGATTTCTGTGCATTCGTATTTTCAGAAAAAAAAAAAAGAATTGAAGTCTGTGCTATTTTTTATCTTGATAACAGGATATAAAACGTTTTTGTAAAAAAAAAATGAAAATGTGTTAGTGTGAAGCACGTTTGTATTGATAAGGCAGAAAGTGTGAAAAAAACACACACGCAAAAACGGAATGGAAAAGTGTCAGTGATGTTTTACTTCATTAATAGCTATCTTGAGTTTGACTTTATCTTGACCTAATAATCTTGATTGTTCTTTATACACATCAGTGACATCACGTACAATGTATTCCCATAATCCATTCTAACAATTACTACGGACGTTCAATTTCCACAGTGCAGGGTGGAACAAACACCATGAGCGGGGAATGATTGTGTTTTATTTTTTTTATATCTTGCTATAGAACTTGCAGTTCTATGCTGTGGCATTGGTCTCCTTGATGTACATTTTTAGGTGATCCGAGTATCTTCTCGGATCACCTTCTGTTTCTGTACGGATTCTTTCTTCTTTTTCTTCTTATTTCTCCCCAAAAGTTGTGCATCGATTAGCTCAGAAAATCCTCTTCCTATCAATTTCAAACTTATACCATATATGTATCGTCTCCCAAAGACGGCAATCGAACTAAAATCAAAGTGATCAGTCGACCGTGACGTCACTATGACGTCATTATATGAAAACACATTCTCAGTCATATCTCATTAATGGAATGGAATTTTAAAATGAAATTCACGTCACATATATTTCAAGTTATGCGCATTCTACTCATATTCTCAAAATTCATATTTTCTCTTAGCGCGCGTTGAAATATTTGTATGCTCAAATCGAGCTCCAATTTTTTTTTGCACACGTTTCAGACCATTTGGAGCATTTTTTGAAAAATTGAAAAAATCGGACGGACGCGTACGCGCGCGCACATATACGCATGCACAGCTCATATGCAACTGAAATTTCCCGTTTTTTACGTTTATCGGATGCCTGAAATGTCAAGGAATATTTCTACCAAGTTTCAAGTCAATCCGACTCAATATGACGTCATACGGGCCCGTCGAAGTTGAAATTCCGCGCGCGCGTCAATGGCGATATACAGTGCAACAATGCCAAAAAACCGCCAATTTTAAATCCGATATTTCTCGTCAGGATGGACGATGACCCCCCATTTTCTTTACATATTCTGAAAGCTGATGAGTTGTACATGTTATTTCATGGGTTGGCGATGCTGAAAAAATGATTAAAATATATCAAATTTCTTAATAAAGTAAAAAAAAAGTAAATTGTCAAAATGACGTCATCAAATTTCAAGTTCACTCGAGCGTATCTCACTTATCCTTTGCCAATTTTCACCCAAATTTCAGTATGTTGTAGCTTATCGAATGCTCTTTCATTAATATAAAAACAGCATTTTGATTGGATTACAGCATCACCCCGTAAAAATGGATTCAAAGTAATCTTGTCAAATTTGACCAGTTTACGTGTTATGTCTATGGGAATGCAGTTTTTCTGGAAATGAAAATTGACATGACTATCTTTCTCGAGCACTATCTCACTTATTCTTTGGTGAATTTCTCCCAAATTTTAATATGTTGTAGCTGAGACTTTGGGCAATTGTAACGTACCCTTCGTTTTTTCATACAACGTTGGCATCATGTCAAAAAAATTTGGTTGAAATTAAAGCTTATCTTCGATGTATTGAGATATTTCTTCCTTTCTGCAACTTTCTTTGCAATAACTCAAGAAAGACAGCCCCTATCACCCCCATATTTTGCACATGTTTAGTTCATGTTACGTACATTATTTCATAAAATAACAACTACTTGATCGGACACCATCTTGGGTATGTAAATTAGGGTCAAAGGTCATAAATGTTTCAACCTGTATCTTGGTGAATACATGTCCTATCTTTCCCATATTTTGCACACGCAAAGACCATGTTACAAGAATCATTTCACAAAATAACCACTTTTTGCTCAGAATGTGATGCCATCTTGGCTGTGCAAAGTTGGGTCAATGGTCAAATATACTTCATTCTGTATCTTCGTTATAGTGTATACCGAATTTGGTACCAAAGATGGCAGACCTGACTCTCTTTTCTAAATGAGAACCCAAATATCACACGGCCAATGTCTCTAAACACAGATGAAACCTATATGGTCATGCCTATTGCGATCAGGACTCGAATCATTGATTAAAAAAAAAATCGGATCACCTAATTTGTCAGTCTTGACAAATTCCGAGTCTAGTTTCTTTTCTGTTTTTTTTTTTATTGTAGATAAAAAATGGCAAGATGTAGATATAAACACGTTCACAGAAAACAGGAAATTTTCTTCAAGTAAGTATTTCTTAAGTTGCTCGTAACTGTAGAGGTTTTCTTCATTATTTTTGCAGTAGCATTCTATTCAGTTTGCCCGTGTTTATCACATTTTTCAAAGTATTGAACGTAAGCAATTAAGACAGAAATGCGTTTTCTGCCACTCGTCATGAATCTAAAAACAAAAACAATCAAACACATCAAAACCTCCTAAGTCCTTTCGATCAGCTCGACAGCTACCAAGAGCTGGGCATAACAACCGGTTGTACGCATTATCATTTTGTTAGACGTATCATGGCGTGGCGTGTATAAGCAGATAAGAAAATGACTTGGAAAAAGGGAATACTAGGGAAAGTGTTCCCTCACAATTCACCCGCTGCCTCCTTTCTGTCTTTATATAGGTGGCATTCAGGCTACTCAGGAATTGACGACATTGCAACAGACTTTCGGCACATCTTCTTTGGGTGAGATTCGTGTCCTAATGAAATTAGCAGTTTCAGTTCCTTATTTTGTCTCGTTTATTAAATTTCTCGGTGGAAGTTCGAAGGTACATGTACTTGAAAGCATACTTTTGTGATGGTTTTAATACATATATTTCATTAGTTAATTTTTTACACTCTAATTTGATTGGGGTTGTCGTGACAAGAAAAAATGCTTCATCTTTCTTTTTACGCAAGTTACGTCAATGCTGCAGCTGTACTCGGGGCTGCTTAGTGCTGTCCAGTATTATACCGCAAAATCAAGTAATTAAGCATTTTTTTTTCACAATGCGTTTATATCTAATACAGCATCTTCGAGCTTGCAAATAGATGATTTCGGAATTAGGACAGTTTTCGACTTTTATACGCAGCATATCACTATGCCATGTTAAATTGACCTATTATCATCATTTTTTGTTTGTTTGTGCCAAAGTGGTGAAATGCCAAAGCCATTTATTTTTTCAAAAGTCTATCTTTGCTGCCAATCATCTGGTAGAGTAAGATTAGTGGTGTATCGCCAAACATTATTGAGAGCAGTGCGTCATTAAATTTGTTTGATACAAATACCACAGAATGTTACAGAGTCGATCAAGCTTTCGCGATGATGATATTTTCCTCTGCTGTCTTGGTATCATAATCTTAAAGAACAAGTCCACCTTCACATAAGGATTGAGAGAATGCAACATTATTAGTAGAAGACATCAGTAAGAGTTTGAGGTAAATCGGACAATCCTTTCAAAAGTTATGAATTTTTTTAAGTGTCTGTGCAGACACTGCTGGATGAGAAGACTACTACAGTGTATGATGTCACATGCGTACAACGATAAGGAAAACATAAAGAGAATTTCACAAAACTTGACTTTTTTGATAAAGTGCACATTTCTTTGACTTATTACTGATGTATGTTAAGGGTAATATTATTCCCCCTGCCTTCTGAAAGAGAGAAGTCGAGTGTTCTTTTGTTGTGCGAGAAAAATGGAAATATGTTGATTTTTCTTTATTCTTTCTTTATGACGTTGTACTCATGTGACATCACAAGCTATATTAGTCTTTTCATGCAGCCGTGACTGAGCAGAAACTTCAAAAAATCATAACTTTTGAAAGGATTGTCCGATTTTTCTCAAACTCTTACTGATGTCTTCTACTATTATTGCAGCATTCACTCAACCCACATGTCTATGAAGGTGAACTTGTCCTTTAATTATTGATTTCAGGGGCGGATTGAGTTTTTTTTTTTCGGGGGGGGGGGGGTCAGAGACTAAGCCGGGTTTTGCGATTAGTGAGTAACTTGACTATATCTTAAATTTTCAATATGTGAAGACATAAACATAAAAGTACATATTTATTTTGGGACTTGCCACATGCTGTAACACATTGTACTATTTTACATGATTGAATAACGATGGACATTTTATTGATATTTTATTTCAGTTCCCAGAGTTCCTCAGATAAAAGTTACTGTTTTATTATTCATCCTGGGAATCCTTCTGTGCATCATCTTCGTACTGTTTGCCGGTGTGTTCATGATGGCTCGGTGTAATCATTCTTATAAAACGTGAGTGAATTCAATAGCCACCCCCCCCCCCCTAATTATTGGTTTCTGCTTTCCCATTCATTTTTATGTGTGCGGTTTATGTGTGTGTGTGTGTGGGGGGAGGGGTGGCGCTCAGTTAGCTTTTGAATCCGCACCTATTTTTTTATTTAAGCGATCTCCCCTCTGTGAAATTATCCGTATCAACACAATCTTGTGATTTATTTTACAACAAGTAGCAAGCAACTCCACTGAGAATAGATAGCATCTTGAATGGTGACTTGTTGTACCTGTCATGACATAGGCCCTACACCCATGACGCAATGACCACTTCCTAGAACTCAAAATATCATAGGTGTATTTTTACCACATATTGTACAGGTTAACTATATGCCTATAAGTTTATATTTCATGTCTATTATTCGCGAAGGAACAGACGTAGGTCTCCGGGTGCTTCGAATACGTCATTTGACCCCACACGAGATGGGCATTTGCAGATGAATCCTTTAGACATCTTTGCTTCTACTCCGAGAACGACTAGACATGTTCCGCTTGACTCTGTCGGTACTGACCCTGAAGCAGGCGACCACATCTACCAGGACACTGAGGAGTTAGAAGCGGCTTCCCAACTGTCAAGAACGGGGCAAGTCTACCCTTCCACAACTTTCACACAGACCAACGTCAATACCACTGTCAGTACCTTTCTGACCTCACCGAGTATTCCGTGTTGTCAAGAAAATGATACCTCCCATGAAACTTCACCGGATGAAGCAGCGAGCTGTTATGAGAACTGTAACTACCAGGATGTTGATCCTCTAAGAAACGACAGGCTGACCGATGGTGTTTATGGAGCCCATGGTGGAGCATGCTTGTATGATGACGAGTTTTATAATTCGTTGAACTTCGGCATAAGGTCCGACAGCGTTTGCACTCTCAAACAGAATACAACCAGCAACAAAACATACCCAAATCGAGCCAGAATTGTTACAGCTACTGATCATGCTGATAAGAATATTAAACTGGTAGCGGCATATGCGCAATCATGTAGATATCCCGACCTTGCCATGTCCATTAACATTTGTGAAGACAACGATTATGACCATATTAATCACGCCTCCCACAGGGGCCTTCCCCAAAATCCCAACCCTGTTTTCTTGCCTCCTAGTCTGACTTCGCAGCACAATGCTTACTCTCACAAAAAGTATGCAATGTCCTCTTCCAATATAAGTTCCGTTAAAGCGTCACCTTCTGACGAGGTAGTTTACTATCAATTGGATCCAGAGGGCAGTAATGAAATTGATACCCACAAGGGACCACAGTTCCATGGTGCCTTTGACTCCGACGAATATAGTCTGCTAAATCCAGAAAAATATTCTCTAGATATTCTTCCTCCAGAAGTGATAGAAACAGATAGTTTCAATGAGACTCAAGATTCCGTGAAACTGGTTGGTTTCGCCTCAAAGCCCCAAAATTGCGAGGAACTGTACGCACGGGTGAACAAAGAAGGTGGAGCACTTTTGCCGGCAAAAGCAGTAATGAGTGAGGAGATGTATGCAGAGGTGGACAAAGAACGTAAAACAGGTAGAGATGCAAAGCCAGAATTCTCTGAGGATCTGTACATTAATGTTACAAACAAATAGATTCTAAATAAATGAGGACGAAGTGTAGGCGGTACTGAAACATTTAATGTTGCAGACGGAATCTACCGTATATTTTCATGTCCCCCCCCCCAAAAAAAAAAAAATCCAAATCTAGACTTATTGTAAATATTTTAGTACTTCGGAAATAAGTTCAGTGATAAATGTTCAACCTTACCAATTTAAGTAATGTTTGAGTTTACAGCATTGTTACTGTCTCTTCCCCCATTTTTCATTAGATTATAAAGTCGGAGGGCATATCGTTACATCGAGGTTTATGTTTTAAAGGCATGACATATAGTATTGGTGAAGATGAGGATTTGGCTTTTAACTTTTTACAAGATACCAAGAAACCCACTATGAAATAGTACAAAGCATACCATTCTAAGAGGAATTCAGAGTTTATTTGATAAAAATCGATTTTTGAATAGCTGAGACATCCAAAAACAAAGGAAAACAAAGCGATTGTAACGAAAGGTGGATCCCACCTTTTATTAGGATTGTTGTTGGTTATTTTTTTTGGATATCTCAGCCATTTCAAAACCTATTTTCATCAAATAAAAAAATATAAAAAAATCCTCTTGGAATTACGTGGTCTTTCATATTTTTTTAAGAGGTTTCTCGTTATCTCACAAGAAAAGTGTTAGAAACCTGAAGTTAGGTCTCAACCAAACCTATACGATCCCTTTAAGTAATGAAAGACTCAACATTAACCTTGGAACAACAACAACAACAGCAAACCTTGGAACCCTTGGGCCTTGATTTCATGATACGATGTTTCACATGTCAATGCAACCTCTTGAGTGATGTTACCACATTGAAAGTGAAATAAAAAGAGAAAAAAGTAAAAGACGTGGTGCAAATGTGATAACGGCGGAGCTAATCATGACAATGTCAATAAAGAATGATTGTTTTCGATCTACCACATGCACATACATGTAGGCTACTTAGAAGGTGCTATGGAGGAGATAAAGATGTTCCTGGCACAGAATAGTTTTTGCATAATATAAGAGGCCTGTTACACTGTATACTGTACTTTCGAATGGATGAATTAAATGATAAGTGAATCTTATCAGAAAGTCCGATGAGAAAATCGCAATATTTACAAATTGACAATAATACGGATGAAACGCCTCATTTAGGTACAATGTATATGGCAGCAATGTCAAACGTGATGATATTGCAAGTCTATTATAAAATCGCATCAACATGAGCTATCCATCATACCCTTGTGTACAAAATGTCGCTAGATACCATGCAAACGAAGGTGATACATATGCACACACATCACGATAATATTATGTATAATGTTGTTCATGTAAATTATATATATATGTACATTTTATAACTTGATGTTTTCACTTTATCAACACAGTATTATATTTATCTCACACCTGAGCAAATGACATTCCTTAATAAGACCCTGTCACTCCTTTCCGGGTAAGCTACGCGGGATTGTTGCGAGTAGGGATTTTCCAGCACGCAGGAGAATTTTCTGCGGGCGGACAAGGATGTTGGCGAGTTCCGTACTTGCGTCTTACTGCTAGACGCGTGCTATTTACCTGCTACTTGCGAGTATTCCGTGTGACCTGCGTGAGAGCTTTGAAACCGATCCATTTTCAGCTACGAGCGACATACGGGGACTGCGAAGTACCTGCGTTACAGCTGCGAAGTACCTGAGTGGGAGTTGCCTGCGAGGTGCTGCCGCTAAGGGCCTCCTACTGGTGTTCTGCGTGTATCTCTGCGGGCAAACCCCCGCGACTCACCCGAAACAAGTTTTGAGCATGCTCAAGTCGTTGTCACACCGTGTCTGGGGAAGCCTTGCGGGTTGACTTGCGGGGAAAATTTTTTGCTACTCGGACCTCCCAGCAGTTGGTCCACACTTGACAGTACCAAGCGCGTATCTCACCCGTAGTTGCCCGGAGGTGAGCACGCAAGTCCGATTTACCCGCAGCCAAGTTTTGAGCATGACCAAAACCTTTTTTCCGGGTGAATCGCGGGGATTGCCCGCAAAGGTCCATGCACACCGCCAGCAGGAGGCCCTGCGGCAGCACCTCGCAAACATCTCCCACGCAGGTACTTCACAGTTCCCGTATGCGGCCAAGATAATAGGGAGCTTTAGATTTTAGACGCGCGGACGTTCAAAGGAAAAAAAAACATGTTCTGAGCGTGCGCAGTAGCGCGCGTAAAGTCAATCTATTTTTAGCTTGCGTCCCCTGAGTTTTTCACTACGCGTACTCGGCTATTTTCACGTCCGCACAGTTTGCGACGTAGAGAGCTTCTTCATGCACTGATCATATGGGGGCGCGATTTTATACGGCACTGTTTTATACGTTGCGTCCCAGCGTAATCTAAAGCTACTTTTCCACACGACGCAGGGAGAGGAGAACGTCCAGCGCAAGCGTCGGCTCAAACGTCCGCGCGTCAAAATCTAAAGCTCCCTAATGACATTCTGTGGGACGAACTGCTATTCCTTCACCAAGTTGTCAGCCCTCACTCGCCACCCATGCGCCTGACACGCAGGTCACAAGGGAGAAGAACGTAAGTAGCACGTGTCCAGCAGGTAAGACGCATGTGAAACTTGCCCAAATCCTTGTCCGCCTGCGAAAATTGTCCTGCGTGCTGGAAAATCCCCACAAAAGGTGCCCGGAAAGGTGTGACAGGCCTAAACTTTGATGCCGGTAAATAGGACTTGCGTGAGCAACTCCGGGTACCTACGGATGAGATACGTGCTCTATAGGTACTGTCATGTGCGGGTCATCTGCGGGCACGTCCGGGTAGTAAAAAATTGTTCTTCGCAATTCGCACGCAAGGCTTGCCCGGAAAGGTGTGACAGGGCCTTATAGATTTCATCGAGTTCGCGCGTAATTGTTTTCTTGTAAGTCTTCATTATACAATACATGTATGTCACATTGTTCGACGACTTTACAGTTCAATGTACTTATGCCTTTATGACTGCACGATTTAATGCGTAAAGTCTCATGTTAGCATCGACATTACGTAAAAAGCAGATTACTGAACATAAACTATTGATCAAGCATCAATAAATGAATGCTGCAAACAGAAATCTATTTTGTCTATTTCTAGTATGCAAGATTACCAAATCTGAAATGAGATATAATTAGAAAAAATTATGGCATAGAAAGAAACGACTTTTAAAAGAATGATTTTGACTGTCTTAGTTGTACCTCATTGCTCCAATATGTCACAATCTATGCAGCTTATAATCTGTCATTGCCTCCAAAGTGTAGTAAAAGGAAGATATTGATGAAACTATTTTTAAAGTAAATTGGTTTGCCTATTGTTCAAAGAAAAAAAAAACCCAACAACAACCATATGATGAATATGTAATACTTTACCTACAGTGTAACCAAGCTATCCGTGATGTGACATATACAATTACGCTATGTGATGACTGTTGGTTTCAAGTTAAGTTTAACGCTTGCTTTAATAACTGGAAAGGAAGCATGAAATACGATATCTACCTATTTTAATGTAGCTTTCCATTTAATTAGTTGTCACAGATCTATAAATTCTATAAGTACGTATTGACGATGAAAGACTTCTGATTTATGGTTTCAGATTTCCAAATGTCTGATTGATGTGTCAATACGGCAACTCTTAAGACGGACGGGAGAAGAGGGACGATCACAAACTTACAGCATATCATTACTTTTCACAATAACTATATCCCGAACCACACGATGACACCGTTAGGTGCAGCGCAACAACAACAATTAAAAACGTAAAATTAGAAATGATAAAAAACTCTAGAAGGATATATATATATATATATATATATATATATAATAAATATACATATATATATATATACATATATATATACATATATATATGTATATATATATGTATATGTATATATATATATGAAGGGTTTGTTTGCAAAAACCGATAAGTCCATTTTTGAAGATTTTGAAGTACGATCTCTGTCATAAAGTACAAAATAATACCTTTTAAATGATATATTGGTCACTACATATAAAGGTATATTTTTGAAGTTATGGTCAAAAGAAGCAAAAATTTTCTTATTCTCTTTATTTTTCTTGACCTTTAATCACAAATATCTCCATTTGGCAAATATGGACTTATCGGTTTTTGCAAACAAACTCTTCATATATAAATATATATATATAATAATACAGGGTACTTATGATGCGCCAGTTCCACATAGTTAACGTGCTCAAGGCGCAGTAGAAGAAGTAAGTTATGAAATACAAAAATCCTTACACAAACATGCACATAAAAATGAATGACACAATAATGATAACGAAAAAAAAATATACATAATAATATACAATTCTACTGGAAAATGGTCATGAACAAATGAGTCTTGAGGGCAACTTTAAAGGAGTCAAAATTCGTAATGTGACGGATAGCTTGAGGCAACTGATTCCACAGGTAACGTCCAGCATGATTGTGCAAACGACCGATCCCCCCCCCCATGATTTCTTCGTTTTTGGAACAGCAAGCAATCTACAATCGGATGACCTTAAACATCTGGAAGGATTATAAAATGTCAGTAAATTAACATTGTACTCTGGGGCAGATCCATGTATGCAATGAAAAACAAATAGTAATAGTTTAGATACAATGCGAGATTCAACAGGTAACCAATGCAATGAGGACAAAAGAGGGGTAATGTGAGTATTTCTCCTGGTAAGGGTAACAATGCGGGCTGCTGAGTTTTGCAATTTTTGTAACCGTGAAAGTTGAGATTGTGGTAGCTGAAATAGGAGTGCATTACCAAAGTCAAGTCGGGATGATATAAGAGCATGAACTATTTTTTCTGTGGCTGAACGAGTTGAATACTTGCGAATACTGCCCAAATTGCGTAACTGATATCTCACGGATTTACAGACAGCAGAGATCTGAACAGACATGGACATTGTAGAATCATATATATATATATATATATATATATATATATATATATATATATATCATACACGTTGTGTGCATAATCAAATATGCGTGTGTATATTTATCTATCATGAAAACAAGTTCTTGTCAATGTTATAAGAGTATTTATGAGCACACGGAAAATGCAATTTTCTTTTTTAAAAGTTTGGAATAATTTTGGATTTTAAGTAGAATTTCTTTGAATACATTTTGATTGAGTATTGAACTGTTTTCAGTGGTTTACAATAATAACGTGAAAACGTTAACAGTTCAGATCGAATCAGAAACAAACAAACAACAAACTCCAGGAAAATTCCAATATGTTCGGATTGGAGAATAGCGAATCAAATTTAGCCCTTCATAACCTCCCTCTCCATCTTCGCATTGATCCGGTCAAGCGGTTGACAGGGCTACAGGGTCCACTCGTCAGGGAAGATTTAAATGTTACAGCATCATTCCAGGGATGAAAGCACTGAAAAATTTTATTCATGGATTTCTCTACAGACCTCTTAGATACTAAGCATGTAGGAGGAATGACAAACCAAAATATAATCACATACATCCCAAGCGGCTACCATCAGAGTAACAGGTGAAATGAAAATATTTTCCACAACACAAAAGTTGTAATAACATATCCTGCAAAGTCTATAAGACTTCCAACAAGAGAACTTGATTGTATCAGTGAAGCAAAACCAAAATTTTGAAAGACACTTTATTGAGGAATTATTAGGTATGGGTATAATAGCAGATAAACCTCATACTGTAATTGCAATCAATCCGTTTACGATTGTATGTATGTGAAAGTAACGGGGAAGAGTCCGGGGGAAGAATATCTACCAATAGCTGTCGACAATGCATCAACATCATGCCTATGTAATTCATTCTAAAATGGTTGCTCAAAATCCTGTGGTACACAGTATCACTTTCTCTAAATGCTCGGGAATTCAGCGTGCTGTTTGTAGGAGCTTTCAGTTTCCACACTGACATTGTATAGGCTCACTCAAGGAGTGGCCGTGTTAACGGATGTACGTATGCGCAGTCTCATCAAGCACATTTGGGTTACTCATGAAGAGTGTAATCTCTTTGGTTTATAAACAGAACAGAACATATAACGAACAGAATAAAGCACACCATTATCATATCCATCTTAAAACAATACAAGAATGCCAATTACACACAATTTTGAATTTATTGTGTAAGGGGGGGGGGGGGGGGGTATCTACGTTCACTATCGCAGCACATGTACATGTACATACGGCGGTTCGCCGGAAGCTACCCCGCGTCTGCCCTGGCAGTCAGTCCGCAGCACTTATGCTAATGAGCCGATCCGGCAAGATTTTGACGATCTTTGCGTTCGAAAGGTGTATCGTCGTGCGAGATTTTGCGAGACTTTGATAGGGCTATGGTTTTCACAGTGTAGCGACTTGTACATACATTCGTCATGGCTATATACAAGTCACGGTAAATTGTTCTCCAGTCTTTGATCTTTATTTTGATACTAAATTTGCGAATAACATCGGATCTTATCATGACTATATAATCAGTTGAATTTGCGTAAATTTTACCTGCTTTTCACGGAAGATTTTGTCGTCTAAAGTTCTTTTTTGGTTCCTGACCAGATTAAGAAACTGTTGTTTCTGATTTTGGCTTTTTCATAGAGAGAAAACTTAGATGCTCATCATATATTGGAGTCAAGGAGACGCAAGCATGATTTTATACTAGTTTTTTAGTTTTGAAATGTCTGTAAAAATCACTCCTAAGTCGGAAGTATGCTCCATACAAAGTGTACAGTGGCGCGAGAGAGCTCTCTCATTGGACAGTGCTTGCATCCAGCACTTGAACTTGGCTTGAACTACACCCGTGCCAAGAAACCGCAAGTGGCATGAAACCGTTATGTAGCAGCGTAATAACGTAATGCAAGCGCTGAATGCAAGCGCTGTCCAATGAGAGAGCTTATTCTTGAGATTGCACGGTTTCAAGCTGATCAGCACTGACATCGATGTATATTTTACTGGTTCCTGACCGGATTAAGCAACAAATTGTCAAGATATTTACATGGATACAAAGATTTGGAGATGGACTACCAAATAAAGCATTTTCATTGAGACGCAAGGTGAATTTGGTATTTTTTGAACGTCTTGAACGTGTACTGCACGAATTACTTTTTTTCATCATTTTTCAAGCTCAAATTACGCTGTGATATTTTTCATTAACAATAATTTGAGTAACATGTGACGACAGTTTACATATTTTCCTTGAATTTGATACCAAATTTGTGAACATAAGGTGTATTTTTGTTGCCGAAAGCCCAAGGACAAAATCCCCTTATTACGTATGCAAGCCTAGAGCGGGCTTGCATACGAGTTGAATAAATACGAGTGCTGCGGACTGACTGCTGGTCAATCGCAGGGTTATATTTCTTTGGAGGCTCTCCGGAGGCTCTCCGGAGGCTGTCCACTGTGTTGCGTCTTAACAAACACAATCTTCTCCAGAGAACAATCTTCGCCGGAGGCTACCCCGAGGCTACCCTGCGTTTTGTGGCCAGTTAAGACGGGGATAGTCAGTTCAGTACACTTTCCTGTCTATCAGCGTCAAGTTTGTGGAATGAAATGGAATGAATATAGGGGCCTACAGAATAATTATAGAGAACAGATGAAGGCGCTAGCGTCTACTCAATAGATTGCACTAATCTAGTCAAATTCATAAATATGTAAATGGACCTATAGTAACTAGTATTACATTAACCTGCTCCTGATGACAAACAACATTATACAGATCTAATACGCAATCAATTTAAAGAAAATTAATGGCAAATAACAGGTGAACAGGGGCATAAACCCCCTTAGGAAATCAAAACGCCACTTCCATAACTCAGAGCTCAGATTTCCCACTTTTTCCCACATTTTACAGCAAAAGAAGGAGAATATTTCATGTTATTTGCTAAACGAGGATAAAATCACAAGGGCCAAGTATTGACCTGAACTAGGATTTGCCCAATCCTCTCCCCATTTTGACTTTCTACCTGATACGAACCTTATATTCTTATTTTCAGTTCAGTGCAGTTATTAAACATTATTTATTTTGCTTGCTCATTAACGAATTGAATGACCAAAATATGAACGCAGATGTTAGGCAGGGACATATTTGAATGACTATAAACGAATGCGTTGCTCATAGTGTCAATTCTAAAAGTAGCTCAAAGTATGTTTTGTCTTATTGCAAACAAAAGTAATGACGTTCATTTAATTCTCATTTGAATATGCAAACGTCTCATTGTACTTTACTTTATTTATATGCAAATGTCGTATTGTATACTTTTGTCGGAAATGAAATAAAATGAAATAAAATGAAATAAATGATTGGCGCAAGTTGCAATTTGATTGCTGAGTTTTTCGTTTTGTGCACCCAAAGACAAATTTAAACGCATCTTTTTTTATCGCATTTCGGATGATATTGACTGCTCGAAACGTTAGATTGATTTGGAGAAGGTTTGAAATTGACTGAAAAATCCTATCTATAGATACTGGAGTGTCTTCGTCTTCTAGTGTTAGCCAAATGTCAGGAACCATTATAACATACTACATCTAACAGGATGTTTAATCACAACAATTAAACCAATGATGGCCGCAGACTATAGAAAGTAATTAACAAGTTACACATCGAATTATGACATACAGAATAGGCTTTCGTCTTCTTTCAAACAAATCCAGCAATTGAATCGTTGATCAATCAATGACAATCTTGAGTGGTGCATTGCATTGCATTGTATCGCTTTCGTAAAAGCGTGGAAAATTACTTTGCAATGACATTCCTCACCTTTATTGTTAATAATCCAAAGGAACAAAATAATGATTGATATTGTCAAGTGGTGTGTGTACAATGATTTTTTTTTCACTTCCTTGAAAGTCTTATACAATTTTTGAAACATCGCAGCGCAAAAAGCTGATGGGTCAGTAGACTGATTCTTCTTTTGGTCTTATGCGTGTTTTCTTTTTCTTCTTTTTTGCGCATGTATAAATTAGGGAGTGGCTGTGAAGTTGCGCAGTGCTAGCACGCGCAATGCGGGGCTTCTTTCATTCATGACAAAATCGCATTGCGGAAGTATAGCGCACGACTATACTGCCGGTAAACTGAAGTATATCTGTGTCTTTCCTCCGCCAGTGACACTTTCCATCGAACAAGTATATCCAGGCTTATGAGTAATTACTGGTATAAGTTTTCCTGATCGCAGGAAAAATGGCATACTTGGAATGGTGTTTTGTTGTTCTTATCTTTTCTAATCCGATTCTGACTTCCTCAGCTCAGGAACCAAACACACCGTGTAGGTATCTTTTTCATATTTCGTTCTTAAAATACTGTCTCATGTATTTCTTGTATAACCCTTCAGGTACTTGCAATAACATCGAAACAGTTTATTTAGGCCTACTTTCATTAGGTTGGCTAAAACCTAGCTGTTTTGATCAAATGCTATTGGTTATCATTCTTATGAACAATGAGTTGTGACAGATTGATATTCTTGTATCCCATGTATCTCTGATCTTTGTAAGCCATATAGATATTGTTTAGAGCTGATAAACTCGTCAATGTTTTATTTCATACGAGATCTGAAATAAATCCTTCCAGTCTTCTGAGCGATATAATTTCATGGATTAATGGATAAATTCATATATATACCCCCTTTCTGCATTTTATATCCCGCAGATTTGACACTGGATTGTTCGGGAAAACCACAGAGACCCACAATATCATGCGACGAAAACTGCGTTGCCAACTATACCTGGATTATACAGGCACCTCGTGGACGACGAATTCTCTGTGAGATTGAGTATACGAACAACGCGTTACTCGGAGTTTTCTTTCAAGACGAAAAAGCAAACAAAACGTCTTTGATTTTCATTCAGAATCACCATCAATCTTTCCCCTTTTCATCACTGACCTATCGGATGAAGATTCGGATATGGCATATATTATATCTACCCAATTAACTTTACGCTGAACGTGAAATGTTTCAATGGTAAGTACTATTGTGATGTTTGTATTTCGTAATGAACAAACACGAAGTGGAAACAACATTTTCTTCATTCTTTGGCTTGCATACCAGGCAAAACGAAAGACCATGGCGATAAACCAGACCCACTGAGAATTGATGGGTAGGCGTAATAAACGACATTGGAAATTTCAGTAAATTGTGGTCGAGGTTATGGCATAGCAGCTCAAGAATAATTAAGTAACGTCAAAATTTAATACAGTTATATCCGTTGTTGTATATAGCAAACAATTAACGAGGGAGCAACTAAATGAAAGAGAAATTAAATGGAATGATGTGCCTACTTGTGAATGCATTCGACATTTCCTGTATCTCTTAGTACAGACTTTAAAAAGTAAGAGGTTTATCTACAAACCAAAGAATTGTTCAATATTGCTATCGCTTTGCCTATTAAAAACCAGAGCTAGAGATTAACATGGTTGACTGCATGATTATATGAATCCATCAAGTTAATTCTTTATTTCGTCTGTCGTGTTTGTCACGTCATGTTTGTCACGATTATTTAATACAATGTATTAACATTATTGATTGTCAATATAGTCGGATGACATATGTTGCGAAGGTAGTTTTTTTTTTTTCGCCCTCGGCTTTAAGTTACCTATAGAAACTCTGTTTCAATTCCGTCATTAATGCTTGTCCGCGTATTTCACTAATTTCCTCTCTTTTATAAATAAAAACACACAAACACGATGTTTCCTGTTAGATCGAGAGAAATGGAATATAAACCACTCTAAAACAGCTAAAACACGGTAGATATACACAATAGAGGCAACGACAAAAGATTTTTTCGTGTTTGTTTGTGGTCTTCATTCATTTATATTAGTCCAGAACAACAACAACAACAACAACAAACTGAATCAGCACTATCTGCTGTGAATGAGTGTGTCTAATGCACAGCGTCAATTCTACTGTTTTTAATGTTAAAAAAAAAACAGATAATTTAATCAAATCACATCCTATGGTGAAGAGTTGATATTGATAGTCTTTATCGAAGAGATTCCAGATTATTATATTTGAAGAGGATTTTCTATTTTAGCACTATTCATTGGCTCAATATAACCAAATTAATGTACTCCTTATCTTCAAAATCAAACGATCCAATAAAAAAACAACAGCCATGAATTTGTCCATCTCTCTATACAAAGCACCATCTGCAAAACTGGTAGAGGGACCCTCTCCCCATGATGGCTTGGTGGTCCTGGAACCAGACAGATATGTGTGCTTTGATGGATTTAACGTCAGCGCTGCTGAAGTAGTCTGTGCAGAACTTGGCTTCCCAGCAGCAAAGGGCTACTCGCCACAGACATTACCTACTACAGCAGCACGGAACGGGACTCAACGGCTGTCATGTCCTAAAGGTAAATCCAACAGTACTGAGCATGTCAATTTTACCAAAATGTATGTGTGCAGTTATTGCGTTACAAAGAATAGATAGCTTTCACAGAAGCTTAGAAGATATAGGTAGGATCCTAATCTCGTGTTTTGTAATACACCTGAAAGGGAATGAAAGTCGAAAATTTCGTGTGAAAGTTCGTAAAGGAGGTCTATTACCATCGTTTAATTTGGGTACTTTTCTCCACAATCTCCTGACTTAACGAGAATTTAAAAAGAAGTATGTTTGAGACTTTTCTCCTAGTCTTCATCAAAAGATGGATTTTGGTTATCATAAATATTTTGCGTGCAGAGTGAAATAACAAAACCTTGACTACTTTTTTTGAATAATATTGCACAGGTCATACACGGGATTATACACGTATTATAACGAAGTGTTCCTCGACGAGAACAGATTGTCCCAAAAACTGGACTGTGAAGCTGAAATGCGAAGGTGAGATAGAGGAGACTTTGGGATAATTTTTTGAATTTAGTATTAATGGAACAAGGAAATCATTATTGGTTCAGGTGTGATTTTCTCTTTCAATTTGTCTCCCTGTACAAATGGAACTTGTAAGATCGCAACTGATCATCTATAACTAATTTAACAAACATGTCGGGCAGCGACACTACCACCAGGCTGTCCCTGGTTGCCGACAGTGACACGATAAATTTGAAACGAATACCCAAGCCCAGAAATTCCGACGTTGTTAGCATTTCGGAATAATATGGGCTATTCAGTCATCTTCTCAGATGAGAAATTAAGCGAGCAATAGAATTTGAATATTGGTTAATCTTCTAAAGACCCACAGCAGATTCCATAAATATATACACCATGTACACGTATGGCCCTATCGATTTACATGATGTGAAATAATATAGATTGTTTAGAATGACCCTTTAAATATTGTAAGTAAAAAACGACTCGAACATTTTGAACGAAGCTTGCATAATAACTATTCATACATGGTATCCGTTGTATGCGCCGAAACCACGTTACCCTTAAAAAAAAATGGACATACCAGTAAAGACAAAAAGAAAGAAAAGGGAAACACCTTATAGTTGGTGTGACTGCAAATTACGATAGTAGGGAGTTTTCGCAACACGACACAGTTGAGCGTGCCGTGTGCAAAATTTGCGTTCTGCGCATGATCAAATCCGAGAAACGTCCCGTCCCGTCCTTAGGAAATCGAGTACGGTACTCGGCCAAAATAACGTTCGGTCCCGATGCTGGGCAGGAGGGAGCCAGCCAGCCAGCCAGCCAATCAGCGATGTTGTCCCCACGTCACAGCTGATTGCTTCCGGGGATTCTCGGTCTTCCAGTCGTGTAGCGAAAAGTCCCCACAGTGATCAGGATAAAACGCAGATCTCTGTTCAAAATCGAGAATTTTATATCTTGTAAAATCGAATTACATTACAGTGGAATAACAAAATATGTGAATATCGATATTAAACGTTACGGTTTCAGGAAGTCGTTTAACATATGCTTCGTTCTTCATCGTTCAAATGGCCATTCCACAGTGTTGATGCGGTTAAAACCATTATTTTCTTTTTATTTATATGAAAAAAGTGAACTTTTTCCAGCTCATATTTTTCATAGAAGATTTCGATAAAAATCATTGTGTCATGTACCATATCAAAGGTTATTTAATTGGTTATCAGCCTGCTAAGGTCTATACTGAGGGAAATTTTACGCATGAGTGCACACATTCGTTTTTATCTTCCAAGGCACAAAAGTAAAAATTGCAGAAATTGATATATTGACATTAATATACAAATGCCCTTCAACATAACAATGATAACAAAACACCAATTTAACGCAATGACAGTCACGAATGAAATAGCGGAAATAAGTTTTTGTTCCCTTGTTTGTCTTTTATTATCAAACAAAACATAGTAGGGGAAACTGAAGGGGGAACATGATAATTTTCTGTCACCTCAAAGTTCAAATAACATAGGGAGTAAGCCACAAAGGCGATAAAATGGACAAAATTTCTTCATTTCCTTTGCTTAATTAAGGAATTTAAGAATTCATGAGACAAATCAAATAACCAAATCTTATTTCAAATTTTCTTAATTTGGAATAACATTCAAATTTTTACCATCTTAGTTACCATTGTTTCTTCTCTTATGTCTTTTGAATATGGATTTGACAGAAGATTCTTTATTTTCCTCCATTATTATTATTTTTTTTTTGCCTTTCCCTATCTTTGGAGGGTAACAGAGACATTACAGAAATCATAGGTTGATTTTTGCAAATTAATTCGCATTTCTTATTGTGTTGAATCTGTCTTTTCTTTCATTGTTATATGGAATAGCAAATGCTTGAATAACAAATTGTCCATTTTTGCAATGTTTCTTTTGTGCCTTGGAAGTTAAAACGAATGTGTAAAGTTTATCTTTTTATTGGCCTACAAGGTTGATAGCCAATAAATTACCTTTAACATCATATTTAAGACATTAATATTAGTCACATAATCTATGAGAAAGATGAACTTGAAAAAGTGTTTACTTTTTTTTTTGCTGAGTGTTGATATTGGACTTGCGAGAAGAAAATAAAACAATTGTCTTTTTTGTAGTTGTCATAGAAGCATTTTTCTCTGTCTGACCTTGTTCTCCCCCGTCTTTTTTAAAATTTGAGGAACGTGTATAACAGTTTGTAATATCCCTGATGTAAGAACTTTTCAAAACGGTCATATTAAAAGCAAACAAATACAGTGACTTTTTTTCGTAACATGCAAGGCTAGTGTGAGGAACAGATGGAATGGATGCATAGTATGCTTATATACACCTATATATATATATATATATATATATATATATATATGCATGTGACCGAAAATGTGGAAAACATATCATAGTGAAATTTACTTTCATGATATATATTTTTCATATGGATTTTTCACATTTCTCACATTTCCACATGCTGCTGCATTTCTAATCTGTGTATATGCAATGTAATCACCCAATCAGCTCATCAATGTAAGTGTATATAAGATACGTAATCTATGATATAATTTAGAAATAACGATACCAGAGTGACCAGTATATCACTTTCTATCGCCCATGCCTGGGATAAGTAATAAACAATAATGAAAAAAAAAAATTCTTCGACTTTCCACATTTGAGTGTGTGTGTGCAATTCTGAAAAGTTTGGTGGCAATCGCCTGTATTTTTTTTTCCAACGTAGCTTTCAAGATGGCTCCATGAAACAAAGGTGTATGCTTCAATATCCTTGTCTTATTACAATTGTTTAGTTCTGTGTTGTTGTTTTTTTTTTTTATTGTTACGGATACATTGTAGCTCCCTCCGGGTTTTGTGATCATCCCGGTTATGTGTCTAATGGTTACTGGGACTCTAATATGACGGGCTACGGATCCACAATAACTCTCACCTGTGGCGATGGATTCGTAATCGAGGGAAACGCGACGCTGCAGTGTTTGAGTCAACCCGGATGGTCAACCTACTACCCGGTCTGGAACTCATCCATCCCATCTTGCCGGCCATTGATAAATTCCGCAAACGGCAAGTCTGTACTACAAATATTTTGACTTCATAGAGCATCCCTTACAAAAATCGCACCCGCCAATTTTCTACCATAGAAATGTACGCATATTTGGTTGATAAGGCTGATTTCTGTGCATTCGTGTTTTCAGAAGAAAAAAAGAGGAAGTGAAGTCTCTGCTATTTTGACCTTGATAGCAGGATAAAAACGTGTTTGTAAAAAAAGAAGAAAAAAACCGTGTTAGTTTGAGGCTTGTCTACTATGTTTGTATTGATAAGGCAGAAAGTGTGCAAAAAACGCGCAGAAATGGACAACTCAATTTAACGGTACCAGTGATGTTTTATGTCATCATATCCTGTGTTTGACTGTCTTGACCTAATTATCTTAATTGTCCTCCAAACCCTTAATCTAATAATCTCTTCATAACAATTACTAGGGAGGTTCAATCCCCACAATTTGGGGTCGAAGAAACACGACAATCATGATTGGATTGTGTTGCTAGGGAACATGCAGTTCTTTTCCGTGCCATTGGTTTTCATGATATACATTTCTACATTTCATTGTAGACAAACAATGGCAAGATGTAGATATAAACACCACCGCAGAAAGCAGGACATGTACTGCAAGTGAGTAATTCCTAAGTTCCTTGTAATTATGTGTGTGTTATTTATTTATTTTTCAGTTTTTTCCCAATAGCATGGCATTCAATTTGTCTGTGCTTATTACATATTGCAATTTTGAAAATATTGAACATAAGCAATTGATGGCACAGTTTACCATCGGGAACAGTGATTTAAAAAAAATGTTCGACTTATCACATTGATGCATATTATGTGTAGGTATTCAAGTCGTATCACAAAACATGCTATATCATAAAAAGAAATCGCTTTAAAGCCTAAGATATAAGGAGATTCCACTATTCTCACTAAACCATAAATGTAGACGTTTTAGTCCAAAATATAAGGAAATGTCACTATTTTCCTCACTAAACCATATATAGACGTTTTGGTTTTAGAAAAAATCTCATTATAGCTATTGTTTACATCTTGTATATTTAGCAACACTAAACATTGATCATAATGAAATAAATTTTAACATTATTGTTTCTTTTCCTTACTCACATTTTAGAACTATATTTGGAATCACTAAAGATGGGTTTTTGTTTCATCTGCAAATGGTAAATAATACCTTTAAGAAAGAAACCGGTTGTCTGCCATTCATCATAAAACACACACACACAAAAATCAAAACCTAAGACGAGTCCTTTCGATCAGCTCGACAGCTACCAAGAAGTGGGCATAACAACACAGTCGAACTCATTATCATTATTTGTTAGGGGTATCCTGGTGTGGGGAAGCAGACAAACAAGGGACTTTGAACAGAAGAATACTGTGAAAAGTGTTCACTTACAATTCACCAGCTGTCTTACTTCTGTCTATAGGCACAATGATAGGTGACATTCATCTTCGGGCCACTCAAGGATTGACGACATTGCAGCAGACTATCGGCACATCTTCAGGTGAGATTCGTATCCGAATGAAATTAGCAGTTTCCATTCCGTATTAAGTCTCGCCCATTTCTTTATGTGCCGTCGATGTTTAGTTGGAAGCATAATTTCGTGATGGCTACATAAATTTCATTATATTAATTTCATTCTAATTGGCTTGGTCTTCCCCTGGAAAAGAAAACACGAAAAAAAAAATGTTTCCTTCACCTCTCTTTTTAGGCATGCTAAGTCAATAGTTCTACACATAATTGCACTCGAAGCTGTCCGTGTTAAATTGATGTTTTGTACTGTAACTGAAAATCAAGTAATTAAGCACGTATATTATAAGACATTTTTCTGAAAGAAGCTGTGGAACAGTTATTTTTATTTATATTTTTTATTTTTTACATAATGCGTGTAAATCTATCTACAATACAGCATCTTCGAATTACCAAATAAATGATTTTGGAATTTGGACTTTTCTACTTTCACGCAGCTTATAACTATGCCATGATGAATTGACCTATTATTATCATGTTTTGTTTTGTTCGTGCATTTTTGACAGCAAGCACAGGTAAACGCTATTCAGACAAACAAATACTTGTTCATAATACTGCAAAATGATATAAGAGGGAAGAAGTAAGATGTTGAAATGATCACCGTCTAGTTGTAAAGGTGAAAACCTAAATCATCACCTCATTTTTCAAGAATACCATCTTATTGACATGCTTTCATTCCTAACAGCCATCTGTAGACCTTAGTAATCATAACATCACCAATCAGATGCCTGCAATGTTGTTTTCTCTATAGGATCAAGCTGTCTTGGCAGATACATAAAACTCTTCACATCATAATGGCTCAGTGACAGGCAATGTTATTCCAATATTGATTTTTGTCATAATAAACATGTAAGAAAACTTGCAAAAACAAACAACCATTATTATAGAAGGTGTTTGAATTTTATAACAAAATCTTTAAACACAAAGAATCATATTGTTTCTTATATAACAGGAATGAGTAGATTTGGAGCATATTCTGTACTAGGTGGTAATTTGAGATTTTTGAATAGTAGGTATTTTTTAGACCAGTCGAAGATAAATGAAAGATGGAAGGCATTATGCGGTGAGATGGATGAAGTCATGAGGAATGCCGAGCAAATAAGGGAATTGATACATATGAGGGATTACAAAGAATTTTCTTTTTTAAACCCTCAAGAATGTAATGAGTTGATTTCGTATCTGTGTTTACATTAATGTGGCAAAGTGTAGCTGGAATGAAATACTCTCAGGGAGAATGCAGTTTTTTTACTGGCTACACTATTATACAGAACATAGAGTAAAAGATGCATTTTTTTTTCTTTTTATA
Organism: Diadema setosum; assembly: GCA_033980235.1. NCBI lineage: Eukaryota > Metazoa > Echinodermata > Echinoidea > Diadematoida > Diadematidae > Diadema > Diadema setosum. The sequence continues at coordinate 508,060 of JAWLSL010000029.1, forward strand.
TCATCATGACTGCTTCGGGGACAGTTGTTGAATTTTATACACATGTTGTGCTGCATGTACACGTAGTTATAATACATGCACACTGTCATATTGCTGGTAGTCTATTTGCGGGAGTGTATGGGAGCGAGTGAATGCCAAATTGTGAATACGGGTGCATAGTAGAACAGCGTACTTATTGAACAATGTGTACATGTCTATGAGAGCATGCACGGGCGCACGTGCGCACTTGTGTGTACACATCATGTACTAGTAGTCAGAGGTACATTGTGCTGGATTGGGTGCGTAGTTTTTTAGCCGGGATATGGATGGGTGCTGTGCTCCACTCACTTCCCCGAACAGTCAGAGTGGGCACGGGTGAGGGAGGGTTGATGGGAGAAAATATGTGAATGTCTGTTGGATCTCCCTGAGGGCATTTTTAGACCTATGTGTGTGTCTGTTAATTTTTTTTTAATATATTTCATTTCTGTATCCATGTCTACACATTGTATCTGCATGTTTTTAGGAATATTTTGCTGTATATATATGTGCTTTGTAAGAAGCGAATAAAGAATATAATAATAATATAGGTCTACTAATCAATTTGGGTAACGAAGACTCGTACAAAATCTTTCAGGTTCTGGGGGCCTTGCAATAAAAACTACTACATTGACAATTGGAACCCCGATCATTTGCCTCGTTTCCATACTGGTGTCCATTCGATGCATGGTTTGGTGCAACCATCACAGGAAAAAGTGAGCATTTACACAATCTATTCTCTTATATCCTTCGTGTGAGTTCTATATGTAGACTACTGGCACGTGAGTTATCCGTCAAAGCAATGGTAAGCTTTTTTTTGTGATAATGGAAACTTTTAATTTTGTTTTAACATTTATCTATTTATTCGAATCTTTTAACAGTTACATTCCGTTTAGTTCTGCTGATATCCAGCAGACTTGCTGTTCAGGGAAGCCCAATATAATACAACAAATTTTTCGAGATAATCCTAGAATTTATAACAAATTTTGACAAAATAATGATCGACAAAAAATACACCAGTACACACAAACAAACGCACACAAATATATCTTACACAGACATATAAGTATATGTCTGTATAAGAGCGAATCTTCCGAACCATATATGTATAATAATTGTATCCTTTTTTTTTTTGCATGATCCTTACATTTAAATACTTACGTTTATACACACAATATTTCCCACTTGTTTGTGTTATACTTCTCTATTAAGCGATACGAGAATAAATCGATTTGATACTTAACCGTCAGATCCCCCTACACACACTTGTTGAAATGAAAGATTGTACATGGAATCTAGATTTGTTCGATTTCTTTTTTGTTAAGTAAACTGTAGACATAAATCTATAATATAAGTATGTAGTTAGCAAATCTTCTAACGAATGAGTTGATTATGTGCGGTAACTGCTCTCATCTTCGTCAGGATTTTATTTCAAAAAGGGTTAATTCACCAAAGAATGAGTAAAGCATGCCCTTCTGAGTATTTTCTTCCTCATGTTATCTCTATAGGAAACGTAGGCGCCAAGCAGATTCCGATAGCTCGAATGCCAACGTCACTCCCGACTCCTGCGCAGTGCCCCATTCTTCGACGGAACATCAGGGCAACAGAAATGGGGATGCTCCCTCCCGACAGAAGATAATCTATCACATCTACCATTGTGCGGAGGTAGTCAATATAATATTTGTCTCTGACAATCGCCATAGTAACAGTCAGTGACCAGAGCTTCTCAGCCAATCAAAACCAAAGATTTTACTGAAATTGTTTGAGATGACAACTTGTCAGGGCTGACAACTTTCATGAAACGGTGCCCAGAGTGCTTTCAGTCATTATGTTTTAAAGATTTTTTTTTCTCCTAATCTTTCCTATTGCGGAATGTATGTGACTGTTGAATGCTTCTAAGTTTGAAAGATTTTTTTTAATTTTTTTTTGTGTGTATTGAAACAATCAAGAGCTTCACTAGTCAGACTCTTTGATCTTATGTTGTAATTAATCCGTCACAGAGTCATGTGAATTTAATAAAGTCAAACCATCAAACCAGTAGAAATGATAATAATGTGTGCATTCTTGAAACTCTCGACATTTCTTGACAGGACGACAATTTTGAAGCGGAAATGATCAAAGATTCAGCGGGCACGAACTTCCGGCATCTCCATGATGTCACAGACCAAGACAATGAATACTTTGCCAAGTATCAAAACGTTAGAGTTAATGAAAGAATAGAACAATACATGGACATGTCAGGAACTGTTATGAAGAACATTAAAGAAGATGTCCCATCACATCCACGTAGGGATACTTTCGCAGCAAATGAAAATGATACTGATGAAAACGGGTACCTCGTTTCCAATGTGAGTCAACACAGAGTAACTGGAATCAAATCCCATCAGTACATGGACATGTCAGGAATTGTTATGAAGAACATTAAAGAAGATGTCCCATCACATCCACGTAGGGATACTTTCGCAGCAAATGAAAAGGATACTGATGAAAACGGGTACCTCGTTTCCAGTGTGAGTCAACACAGAGTAACTGGAATCAAACATCATCAGTACATGGACATGTCAGGAATTGTTATGAAGAACATTAAAGAAGATGTCCCATCACATCCACGTAGGGATACTTTCGCAGCAAATGAAAAGGATACTGATGAAAACGGGTACCTCGTTTCCAGCGTGAGTCAACGCAGAGTAACTGGACTCAAACCTCATGCACGTTGTGATACGACAGGGACTTTTGTCATTGACGATGTGCTATCCGATGGTCCTTTATCTTATGGAGCAACATTCATTCCGTCCATTCCTGTAGGCGACTCTACCAGGTCTAATGACTTACAATCACCAGTTTACGAAGATATCCCTTCAACTTTTGAACGATCCGCACTCGCCAGAGAACCGCAACGTGCTCCCAAGTACCGGATCATTGGTAAAAAAGATAAACGCGCCCCTCCTCCTATGAGTCCGAACGATCCTCTCTATTCTGTTTCAATTTATCCGAACAAGGAAAGGGAAGAACGCGAAGTCGATGAAAATGGGTACCTCATTCTTGAAACATGTGCTGGTGAAATTGTTGATGAGCGGCATGTTGGCAAGGACAAAAGAGTCCCCACAGCATCTTTGTACAAAGATAAGACGTCTTCTGAAGTAGATCTTCATATGACACAGAACTCCCATGGTAAAATCAAATCGGTAATCTACGAGAGCATTCCCGATAACCTAAAACTCTAGAGATCCTGTAATTCCATTACAAGATTTTAGTCTAGAATACGATGTGACTATACATAGAAAACACCGGAAAGTTCTTTACTGTTAACTGTAGATGCACCCATGTCTTTGAGAAAAACTCTTCTGCAGTGTTGCATATTGTTGGTGTATCTTATTATAATGCTATCCGTGCATATTTTCATATCTTTATATTGTAGCACTTTAACTTTCCTTGACAGGAAATGCACTACTGTATAAGTTCAAGACGCAAAAACACTTCTTTGCCATAATTGACGTGTCTTCAAATAAACGAACTATAAAATTAACGTAACCCATTGCAATTAGATTGTTATTGGTACTCATCATTGGCTTGGGAGAAGAAAAAGATTATGGAGAACAGCGACTGAGATTTATTGGTTGCAGCTAGCTGAAAGACCAGCACCTAACCAAAAAAAAAAAAAAGTTAATTTTCTATAAAGGAATCTCACATTTGTGTATGATGGGGGCTCGGCTTTATAGTATAATTTCTTATAATAAACGCATATCTCTTCTAGTGATAACAATACTTTCTTCACAAGCATTTTCCCTCGGCTCGTTGTACATTTACACTGTATTGCACCAGAAAAGTGAGTAAAATCAAAATCTTGTGAAAGGTAGCGACATGAAAGAGAAAAATTACTCCAAAGGAAATTACAATATAGAGGCCAGCGAAAAGCAAAATTACAATAACTTGTTCATTAATCCTTCCAGGCTGTAAGTACGTGCAATCATACAAAACCCTGACAACACTTTCTTTGCAGAGATGATACTCATGGGGAGGGTACCTCAAAATGGCTCCAACTAAGATTATACTTGACTTCATTGCAATATGTTATTGTCACGACAAGCAGAAGGCTGCAAGCTTTCTGAGAAAGATAAGAGATATTCACTGAAGAGATGCTCACTAATCGAATTGAAAATTAGATGAGGTGACAATGTCTTTACCTCACAAGTGGCCAACTAAATTGATCATGAACGTGAGATGTATTTTGATTAGTCTAAAATCCAACTCCGTGAAATACTCATAATTTCCTTGTACCCATAGCAAAATTTTATGTAAGCTATGAAATGTCGTATATGAATAACATTGAATAAAACTGGAAAGCACTTTTGAATTTGTGCCTTTTTTAGTATTCAATGAGATGTTTGTAACCCAGAAATGAATTTAGACAGAGATCCGTATGGAATCGTTATATTCAAATGTGTTGGTTTCTCCAACTAACGGTGAATGATCGCAATGAGTATGTTAACTAATTACTGTAAGCTATACTCAAATGCTTTGCACCGCATGATTGTGATGCTAAGTCAGTTAGTTGCATGATTGTTTTACAACAAAAACCTCCAGTCACATACCTTCATGTTCAGACTTGTTGAGATATTTTGATAAAAAAGGAGCAATAATATGCCCTGGTAGATGTGGCACCTAACGGAATATGAACAGAAGCAATAGCTAATTGTAAATTTCGAATTTGAAAAGGGTATCAATGAACCATGGCACAATAAACTGTTGAAGACATTGAATTCATGAATTACGGATACCAGACTGTCTTCCAATATGATCAATCATCATCGTAATAATGATTTCCGAATTTGTATAAGGCCTACTGGAGTATAAAGAGAAGTCGTTGTCCTTTTAAAGTACAACAAAAGTGTATAGTATACAAATGCATATGTGTGTATAACGTTGCTTGACACTAACATTTCTCTCTGGCCCGAAAAAAAAGAAAGAAATGTATTGGCTTGAAATAAAAGGAGAGATAAGGTTCAATTTTGCATTTTAACTGCCCGGGTCACCAAATGTTAACCTTTTTCGAAATTCGGTTGCACGACAGCAAGTTTTGGTGGCTCAGATCACCGAGCCACAAATGTCTAGCTCAACACACATTGGATGAGTTGTCCACTTGTTTGCGTGATAGCATCATCAAAAACCAAACTGAAACCAAGTTCATGCTGAATCCACCAACAATTTGTTTCGGCACACAAATTTTCGAGCGATTCGCTCTTTCTCAAGTGTTTGTGTGCCACAATAGACTGTTGGTGAATACAGCATGAACTTGGTTTCGGTTTTTGTTTTAATGATGATGATGATGATGATGATAATAATGATAAGGAGGAACGTGTACATAATCTACGTACACATAACTTTGTCTGATATCAGCTCCCACAAGTTGTTAAAAAATGCCCAAACATGTCATTTATGTATCACATGCATTGCCCTACTTTGGCCCTACACACAAGTATACGGTGAATTTCTTTATACATTTTATATTACTTTTCCTATCAAAGGCCAACTTCCCTTTTCGCAGAACAGAGTTGCGTTCACATTACATGTATATATATATACAGAGCTTTCCAAGAAGCGCTTAATCCATTGGAAATATATAAATTTATTTAAAGCCTTTTGGAAGCAAGATAAATATTCATTAGGTATCAAGATAGGTATGTTGTTGTAAACGTAATATTTATCATGATTACTCTGAAGATCTTGTGTTGATTTATGAAAGTCTTCTTGAAGTGGTTTACTCTCGTAGGCCTACATCACTCATTTAAATTGTAACACAAAGCACACAAAAGCTCCTTTGGTTTCCAATTTGGACTAAGTATTCAGACTGGGTCGTTATCAAAGACACCTTCAGTTGCAAAACAAAAACATATAAACGAAGAGAGGTCATCAAAGTTATCTGTGATTCTCAAAGGAGTATAAACTATATAGAGATGTTTAAGTTATTGAATGTACAGGAAGAGTCATCCTATATTCAGCTCAGGAAATGCGGTTCAGAAGATTTTAGTCGATACACAACTTCAAGGGGGATTTTTATCTTTGCTTTTTTTTTTTTATTCAGATACTTTTGGGCTCCTAAGACGTCAAGTCATAGAGAATGTACTTTTTTTTTTAAAGCTATGAAGACAAGTGTAGTCGGTAGGATGACCACTCCTACTGCCAAATTGGTTTGGTTTGGTCTGTTTCTGCATTTTCTATATATTTCCATATACAATAACATATACAGAGTTTGCAAAAAGGAGAGTATAGCATGCAAATCAATAATTGTCAATTTCATAACAACATCAGCCTGCAATAACATATGAATCAAAGCAGCATGTTAAAGCATTATGGCTGAATTTATATGTGAACAAAGGACAAATCAACAGAGGGGACCGTCATTATAAGCAGAGCTTCAAGTGGATGAGACCCTATTTTATACGAAAATAATACAACACCGATAAACCTACACATAAAACTCTTAATCTTCGCGTTGTATACCAAACACGTTTGCGCACTGTAATCAGTCAGCATGTTGGTGTAGTCAGTTAGAAAAGGTCTTCAATAATTTTTGATTTTGATTAAACTTCAAAAAGATAATCATTTAGAATGTTATGCTCCAACCCCGTCCCCCCCCCCCCCCCCTAGTTGATCTCATATTTATAGTTACGTACACAAAAATGGACATCTGTAATACTGAATCAATGTATCTATCTCTGATCTGTTGCACATCATACGACAAACCTATAACGTCATAATAATGAATTTGTGCAATTTCAGTATGGAATTTGTTTAAATCGTTTGATATACATAATTATGAACAATTAGGACACCTCACCTCACCATAGTTGAGTGCTTATAATCTAAAACTGTTTGTCATAGCTTTCAGAGATCATTCTTTACCTTTGTTCAGTAGATAACGATTGGTGATTTGTATCGGTTGCACTTAGGACAATAATAATATGAACAAACTTACCAAGCATTCCCCCCCCCCCCTGTGTTTGTATCCATGTTAAAAAAAACAAAAACAAAACACACACAACAAAGCTGTATATCACTTCAAACCCTACCCGGCAATCAAATGAATTCTTTAGGCAACAGCATAAAAAAAGCTGTAAGTTTTATAACTTTTTCTTTCATTTTTCCCGTTTAAATTAAATTCTGGTTTCTTTTAATTGCAAGTGATTTGTACATGTTTTAATAAGATATTGTTCATGAGGGCATGGACCTAATAGGCCCATGATGAGGGGACTGTAGATTACAAACAAAACTTTTCAGCAGTCCCCTCCATTTCTCACAAATCTTCTTTCAAACTATAAATTCCACAGTATACGACAACTATTTCAGTACACTATTTTGTTCCCTTATCATGATAGACGAACCTCATTGATTTTGTTTGACTGTGTATGAGAAGCACGGTTGCTCTATTCATACTTTATTGGAAATGAAATAAATGAAATTGAATAAAAAAAAAATCAGGACCATTTCCCCTCACATCGATATATTTCAAATCACACGTGCTTGGTCAGCTAGATTATTATTTCTATCAATACTGTCAAAACAGATAGGCAAATAAAAAAAGGTCGCAGCGAGTCCTTCCTCTGATTCACATAAGTCCTTTACGATATAATTATGCAAATAGTGGTCGTAGATGTACGTGACGTAATGTGAGTTTGTATGTACTGGTTAATTCCTCACCGTGAAACACCAATCAAAATGTATTGGATTCTATTTCCTTCTTGTACATCCTGTATCAAAGTAATCTATAAGATTCAGGGTTCATCCGTTAATTCCTCGCCTTAATAAATACTTTATTCTTCCTCGAGCCTTGTGGTAATGATGAGTGTTAGGACCATCATGAAATGATAGTGAGATACAGCAAGGTCCTCAACCGAAATAATGCAAAATGGTCGCATGTAAGAAAGTGATGAACATTGATCGACACTGATCGAAACAATGACAAACAGAATGACCTTTTTAATTTTCTTTTACACAAACTCATCAATGAAAAGTTGATCAATGACACTATTGTATCGCTTTCGTTAGGCCTGGGAAATTGAATTGTGTAATGAGGGCGATAATACTACGTATATAGTCAGCTAGTAGTGATATGCTTAAATTTGATATAAATGGAACAATTAATGATTGACATTGTCAAGTGGCGTACGAACATAATTTTTTTTCGCTTCCTTGAAAGTTGCCTACAATTGGAGAAACATTGCAATACAATAAGATCAGCCGACTGATTTTTTTTTTAAGTTTTATGCACGTTGTTTACACAGAAATAGGGAGTGGCTGTGTATAGTTGCGCAGTGCCATCGCGCGCATTGGGGCTCCGCTTCACTCATGACAAATCGCACTGCACACAATATAGCATACGACTTTACCGGAGGCAAACTGAAGTGTCTGCGTCTTCCCTCCGCCGGGGATATTTGGCATCGAACAAGAGTTGGTGAACAATATCCACGTCTTCTGAGTAATTATTGGACGCATTGTTTATCGCGATCAGGAGAAACATGGCATACCTGACATGGTCGTTTGTTGTTCTCATCTTTTCTAATCGAATTCTTAGATCCTTAACTTTGGAACCTAACAAACCGTGTAAGTATTTCTTTCATATATCTTCCTTCCGACACTGCCTCATGTTTCTCGAAGCTCTTTAGTATTTGTAATAACGATTTGAAAAGTGTACTTAGGCCGACTTCCATTAATTAGGCTCATATCTAGTTGTTATGATCAAAATATTCTGTACTGTATCCTTCTTACTTATTAACAATGAGCGATGACAGATTTTTTTCTTTTTTTTAACCCATCTCTGACTTTTGAAGCCTTAATTATTTATAGCTACTAAGATTGTCATTATCTTCCTAGTATTCTTTCATTGAGATCTAAAATAAATCCTTCCTGTCTTTTAATGCACACAATTCATGAATTAATATTATATGGGCAGATTTCTATGAGCCCCTTTCCCTTATTTTACATCTTGCAGATTTGACACTGAATTGTTCGGGCGAACCACTGGAGCGCGAGTTATCATGTGATGAAAATTGCGTCGCCAGTAATACCTGGGACATACAGGCACCTCCTGAACGACGAATTCTCTGTGAAATTGAGTCAATTAACAACCATGTAATGGGAGTTTACATTCAAGACCAAATAGCGAACAGAACGTCTCTGAATTGATTCTGAACCGGAAGCAGTCTTCCCCCTATTTATCACTGACCTACCGGATGAAGCTTTGGATGTGGTACAACATGTATACAAATATATCTACCCGGTTATCTTTACCCTGAGCGTGAGGTGTTTCGAAGGTAAATACCTGCTATGGCGGCATTTGCATATTGCGGTAAGCAAACACTGAGTAGAAACTATATCATCTTCATTCTTTTAAAACAGTTGACCATGGCGATAAATTTGTCCCACTGAAAAGTGATGAATATTTCATTGAAGTTATTTTTATCATATAAACAGCATCAGCTATGGTATACGAGTTAATACATTCGACAGTGTAAGAATAGTCCATCTACTGTGTCCCTTATGGTACAAACTTTGGAAAAAGATTGCCCATTATATCATGAAACTAAACGAAATTGTTCATTATTTATTTCTTTGTGCAAATCCACGGTAAAGAATAGCACAGTCGACTATTTGTCATCCTACGGGTCAATCACGTTCAACTTTTATTTCTTTTTAAAATTTCGTCTGTCGTTTGGCACGATAAAATAATTATTCAACATTTTAGATGTTGCAAAATGTTTGGTTACTATACAGCATGAAACTATGTTTTAATTCATTCGTTGATACTTGTTATTTATAAACCTTATTTCACTGATCCCTTCTCCTCTTATGCACAAAAACACGCACATCCTGCAGACAAGATGTTGCATGTTTTCATTGGTTTACTATTTAACTGATAGACACGCGAATAGAATATTATGAAACCTAATGAATTACGCATGTTTAGGTCACTTTCGCCATCTATTCTGCTAAACAATATTGTGTGCCTGTCCTGCCCTTCCCCCCCCCCCACCCCCTGTATAGTGTTTTTTCCTGGGCTGCCACGTGTTCAAGCAACCGCTTATAGTAGCAGTCGTTCTTCTGCATCTTAGTTGATTTTCCATTTTTTTCAATACAATACAAATTTTGTAAATAGAACTAATGTACACATTTATTATCATTCTTACAATCATGAACATTGTACTCCGTATATTGGTGTTATATGTGGTACTACTGAAAATAGTTTGATTTATGTATGAAATTTTGTTAATAGAAATAGGATCAATAAAGCAAACAAGCATGGAATATAAATCACATCTTACGCAGCTAAAGCATGATATATATACATTATAAGGGCAAAGAAAATGCTCTTTATTGTGTTCTATTTGTTTGTTTTTTTCTTCATTCATGTACACTAGTCCACAACAGCAACAACAACAACAACAACAACAACAACAACAACAAGAGGAAGCTGAATCGGCAATGCATGCAGTAAATAAGTCCATTTAAACCAGACGTCACTCTTTTAATGTAAAGTCAAATCACATCATATACGTTGTGGAATTAATACCTTAATAGTCTTAGAAGTTATTTGCAGACATATTTCAAGAGGATCTATCGAATCTATTCTGACACAATTCATTGACTTTACATAGAGTGCAATCACTGTACTCCCTATATAAGTCAAACGATCCAGTAGAAAGACATTATCTGTGCATTTATTTTCAAGAAGCACCATCTGTAAAACTGGTTGAGGGACCCTCTCTCCATGAAGGCTTAGTGGTCCTGGAACCAGACAGATATGTGTGCTATGATGGATTTAACGACAATGCTGCTAAAGTGGCCTGTAAGGAGCTCGGCTTCCCAGCAGCAGAGAAGTTCTCGTCTCAGACATTACCCACCACAGCAGCACGGGATAGGACTCAATGGCTGTCATGTTCTGAAGGTGAATCCAGCATTATTGAGCATGTCGATTTTACGAAAATGTATGTGTGCAGTTGTTGCCTTTCAAAGAATAGTATCTTTCAATTCCAAGATGCTTAGATGCGAGGAGCTTAATCTCGTGTTTTGTAATACACCGGAAAGGGAATCAAAGTCGAAAATTTTGTGTAAAAGTTCGTAAAGGAGGTTTATTGCCATTGTTTTAGTTGCGTACTTTTCTCCACAACATCCTGACTTAACGAGAACAAAGTATGTTTAAGATTTTTCTCCAAGTCTTCATCAAAAGAAGATATTGCTGACCATAATTATTTTCCATGCGGTGTGACATAACCAAACTTTTACAGAGTTTGTATTCTTTTTTTCATATTATTGCACAGGTGATAGATATAAACGTATAACCGAGTGTTCCTCGACGAAAACAGATTGTCAAAAAAACAGAGCTGTGAAGCTGAAGTGCGAAGGTCAGATTAAATGAGACTTCCGGATGATTTCAGACTTTTGTATTAATTGAACAAGCAAAAATTGGTTCAGGTGTGAGTTTTCTTCAATTTGTCTCCCTCTACAAATAGAATTTGTAAGATCGCAACTGCTGGTCAGTGACTAATTTAACAAAATTATCGGAAAAAAATAACCATGGGACTCAAACCTGTTATCTACTGCTTTCCTGGTAGCGACACTAACACCAGGCTGTCCCTGGTTGCCGGCAGTGACACGATGAGCTTGAAACAAATACCCAAGCTTGGAAATCCCGGCATTTTTACCATTTCGGCAAATGGGTTATCCAGTTATCTTCCCAGATAGATAATAAAACGACAATATAATTAGAATATTAGGTCATCTGCTCAAGACCCACAATATATTCCATACAATGTACATGGCCCTATTATATCGATATGCATGATGTTAAACTATATGAATTGTCTGGAATGACCCTTTAGCTATTGCAAGTCAAAAACGACTCGAAAATGTATGGGTTTTTTTCTTTTTGCTATATATACATATAATAATGGGGTTTGCAAGAAGAAAATAATACAAGTGTTGTTGTTGTTTTTTGTAGTTGTTAAAGTAGCATTTCATGATGGCTCCATGAACAAAGGTGTATGCTTCAATATCCTTGTCTTATTTGTTATAATTATTTAGGTCTGTGTCGGTTTTTTTTATCATTATTATTGATACATTGTAGTTCCCTCCGGGTTTTGTGATCATTCCGGTAATGTGTCTAATGGTTACTGGGACTATAATATGACGGGCTTCGGGTCCGAAATAACTCTCATCTGTGGCGATGGATTCGTAATCGAGGGAAATGCGACGCTGCAGTGTTCGAGTCAGCCCGGATGGTCAACCTACTACCCAGTCTGGAACTCTTCCATCCCATCTTGCCGGCCATTGATAAATTCGACAAACGGCAAGTCTGTAATATAAATACTTTAACTTCATAGAGCAACCCTTAAAGAAACCGCAGTGGTTGGTTTTCTATCATATCTGGAAATACGCATATTGGGTCAATATAAGGCTAATTTCTGTGCCTTTGTATTTTCAGAAAAAAAGTGAATTCTCTGCTATTTTTATCTTGACAGCAGGATAAAAAACGTTTTTTACTTAAAAAGATGTGTTAGTTTGAGGCTCGTTTACTATGTTTCTATTGATAAGGCAGAAAGTGTGAGAAGAACACGCAAAAATGGACAAATCAACGGTAGCAGTGATGTTGTATGTCATTATTAACCATCCTGTGTTTGACTGTCTTGACCTAGTTATCTTACTTGTCCTTCATACTCTTAATCTAATAATCTCTTCATAACAATTACTACGGAGGTTCCATCCCCACAATGCAGAGTTGAACAAACACGAGATGGAGAATAATAGTGTCATACATATATATATATATATATATATATATATATATATACATACATATATACTGTATATGCATATATATATATATATACATGTATATATATTGATATATTGATATCTTGCTAAGGAACTTCTTTTCTTTTCAAGATGTAGATATAAACACGACTGCGGAAAGCAGAAAAAGTACTGCAAGTGAGTAATTCCTCAGTTTTTCATAATTGTGTGTGTGTTATTTTTTCCAGTTTTTTTTTCCCAATAGCACGCCATTAAATTTGTCCTTTATATTACATTTCAAAAAAGGTATCGAACATAAGCATTAAGAAAGAGACCTGTTGTCTGCTACTCGTCATTAACCTAAAAGAAAACAATCAAGCAAACAAAAGACATAAAACCTCCTAAGTTCTTTCGATCAGCTAAACAGCTACCAAGAGGTAGGCATAACAACACTGTGGTACTCGTTATCATTATTAATTTTGTTAGGCGTATCATGGTGTAGGTAAAGCAGACAAACAAGGGACTTTGAACTGGAGAATACTGTGAAAAGTGTTCACTTACAATTCACCAGCTGTCGTACCTCTGTCTATAGGCACAATGATAGGTGACATTAATCCCCGGGCCACTCAAGGATTGACGACATTGCAGCAGACTATCGGCACATCTTCTTTAGGTGAGATTCGAGTCTGAATGAAATTAACAGTTTCATTTCCTCAATTTGTCTCGTCTATTTCTCTGTGTGCAGTCGATGGTTAGTTGGAAACATAATTTCGTGATGGTTACATAAATTTCATCATATTACTTTCATTCTAATTGGCTTGGTCTTCCCCTGGAAAAAAAAAAAACACGAAACATTTTTACTTCACCTTTTTAGACATGGTATTTTAAGTCAATAAGCCTATACATGTTACATTCGAGGCTGTATTATGCCCGTGTTAAAATAAATGTTTTGTACACTGTATACCTCAAAATCAGGTAATTAAGCACGTATATAAGACATTTTCTGAAAGAAGGTGAGGAACAGTTTTTTTTTTCACAATGCTTGGAAATCTATCTTCAATAAAGTATCTTCGAATTTGCCAATAAATGATTTCGGAATTTGGACTTTTCGACTTTTACGCAGCTTATCACTATGCCATGTTCGTTGTTATTTTTGTTCGTGCCAAGGTGGTGAAATGCCAAAGCCATTTTTTTCTAAAACTCTTTTTTTTTTTCAAAAATTTGCTGCCAATCATCTGGTAGAGTTTTAGATCAGTGGTGTATCGCCAAACATTATTGAGAGCAGACAGCTGGCAGTTCGTCAATTAATTTGTTTGATACGAATAACACAGAATGTCTAACACTCGATCAAGCTTTCGCGATGATTTTTCCGATTTTTTTCATGATTTTGGATGTCATGGTATTTTAATCCTAACTGATTTATGTAAATTTTAATAATAAGATGTAATATGACTATCGAATGGAATGACAATTACAAGAAATAAACTTGACGCCATAATTCATGCACCAGTGATTAGTGAGTCACTTCACAATTTCTTTAATTTTCAATATGTGAAGACATAATCATAATTATAGAGACATTACGTAAAATCTTAAAAGTACATTTTGCTTTTAGAACTTGCCTCATTCTACACCGTTCTAACACACTGTATTATTTTCCACGATTGAATAACGAAGGTTATTTTTTTTTTCAGTTGCTGGAGTTCATCAGATAAAGGTTACTCTTTTATTATTCATGCTGGGAATCCTTCTCGGTATCATCCTCGTACTGTTTTCCGGTATTTCCATGATGGCTTGGTGTAAACATTATTTTAAAAAGTAAGTAATTGTACAGTTATTTCTTTCTCTAACTTATGTTTTTCTTTTCATAGATGTGTGTGGTTTGCGTGTGTGCTCGTGTGTGTGTGTGTGTGGGAGGGGATGGTTCGCCAGTAAGCTCTTGAATTCTTTTCTGAATTAGTTCTTGTTTTATTCGAGCGATCTGCTCTCGGTGAAATGATCATTCTGTATCAACACAAGCCTGTTAAATGTTTTCGTACATAGTAAGTACCCACAGTGTACTTTATACTTGACTTATAGGCGTAGGACGGTGTGTCCCTTTACGTTCCTCGCCTGGTTTTGAAAGGTCGGTAGAGATGATCCTGTATCACTGCGTATTATAGTCGGTCCTTCCAGCGGAGGGGAGGGCGTCCAGGTGGCCGTGATGTGTGGAAGTCATAATAGTAAGCTTCACGTGGCAGGCGATGTTCTGGCATACGGATGACATGCCCAAACCATTTCATTCTGAGTGAGGTGATTCCTTGACTGATTGATCTTGTAATATTCAAGGACTTCCTGATGTCCTAATTTGTGTGCGCATATGTGCCACTATGTGTTGAGGTCAAATACATAGAACCCTTGAAATTGTTGTTTAAATGTCCATCTTACAATGTCTTATCCGCCCTTACCACCATTATCTGCGCCTTATAGCCTCACGTTTATCAATATTCAAAAATTCGTCAAAAGTTATCACATCACTGATCTCTTCCGTAGAGATCAATGCATTAGTATGCATATAGGGCCACTATTAGCACGAGTGAAATACAAAAAATAAGAAATTGATTAAAAGAAAGAAAGAAAGGAAGGAAATTTTGATACGGATATGTATTTCTGTTCACGTAGATATTTCCTTATTTCTATCGGACTTCTGAATTTTCTTGCATTCATTTTGTCGATCGATTTTCATGGGGGGGGGGGGGGCAAAACTTGGAAGATAATTATCAGTATAATATTATGGAAATGAGAGGAGAAAGAATGCTGGGAGAGGGATACCTGAATCCTCCCACACAACTGAGATTTGCCTTTTAAGACGTGAAATTCAGAGATCTCGTTCGCACTTTTTATTCGATTTTTGTTGATCAAAAAGAATTAAGACAAATAATCAGGGAGATGCACGGAGGAGGGATGTGATGGTTGATAGCCCTCTCCCACACGTTTGAGCTTTGGCATTTGCAGACCTAAAATTCAGAGATATGGTGAACACTTGTTTTGAAGTATTCGATTTTTGTTTCTATCAAAAAAGTAAGACAAATATATAATCAGGAACATGTGTGGGGAGGGTACGTATGTGATACCCCCTTCCACACGAGGGAGATTTTTGCATTTTCAGACTTGAAATTCAGAGATCTGGTGCACCCCTTTGATTAAACATTTGATTTTTGTTTCTTCAAAAAATAAGGTGAGAAGAATATATGTTATGGAAATGTGCGGGAGGAGGAGTATGAGTGGGGATGGCCCCCTCCCATAAGGGGGAGACTTTGCATTTTGATAACTGAAATTGAGATATCTGGTGCTTACTTCCAGTAAAATATTATATTTTTGTTTCTATCAATGGAAATGTAAGAAAAATTATATTCAGGGGTACTTGTTTGTGTGGGAAGGATGTGGGAGGGGGATATCCCCCTCTCCTCCCACACCAGGGAATTTTTGCATTGTTATGATTGTTATTCAACAATATGGTGCACACTTTTGTTGTTATATTTGGAAAATTGTCAATCCTCAAAAGTTAGACAATCATAGTCTCTTTATGCCCAACCCCTCTCTAACACGAGGGAGATTTTGCATTTTTTGAATTGAGACGGAAATATATCGTTCACACACTTTTCATGGCCTATTTGGGAAATTTCTAATTAGAAGTGTACTAAAACTATGAAGCAGAATCGAGTTGCGGAAGGGTTTTGAAAGGGGATATCACCCTTTAATATGAGGGAACTTTTACATTTTGTTAGTGAAAGATCTGGTGCACACTTTTTGATGAAATATTCGGAATTTGTTACACTTAAAAGTGTGGAAAATCTATGGAAAGGGACAAAGCGGGGGAGGCTGTGGGAGGGGGCATCGCCTTACACCCGAGGGGGTTTAAAAATTGTAATTTTATGCTTGCAATTCAACAATCTGATTCATACTTCAGGTGGAATATTTGGACGATTATGAATAAAAAGTATCATTTTTCCCCCTCATTTCTGGAATGGGGGGGGGGGCAAATTAATATGTTTACAATACACATAGACATAGACACAGACATATCTTGGGAAAGGAGAGGGGTGTAGGTCTGTGCGTATGAGGAGTGTGTATATGGGGGTAAATTCTGGCGGGTTTTGTTTGTTTGTTTGTTTTGTTGTCTTTTTTTTTCAAATCTTGATTTGTAGATGGTGCCGAGTGGCGTGCGTCAGTGCAGGCATATGGTATTTTAAAGGACAAGTCCACCTTCATATACACAAGGATTGAGAGAATGCAGCAATATTAGTAGAACACATCAGTGAGAGTTTGAGGAAAATTGGACAATCCGTTCAAAAGTTACGAATATTTTAAGTATCTGCACAGTGACTGCTGGAAGAGAAGACTACTACAGTGTATGATGTCACATGCGTACAACTATATAAGGAAAATTAAAAGAGAATTTCACAAAACTTTACTTCTTGAATAAAGCGCGCATTTCTTCGACTTGCTACTGACGTATGTGAAGGGTAATAGTATTCCCCCTCCTTCTGAAAGAGAGAAGTCGAGTGTTCTTTTGTTATGCGAGAAAAATGGAAATATGTTGAATTTTCTTTATTCTTTCTATATATCGTTGTATCATGTGACATCACAAGCTATAGAAGTCTTTTCATCCGGCCGTGACTGAGCAGAAACTATAAAAATTCATAACTTTTGAACGGATTGTCTGATTTTGCTCAAACTCTGACTGATGTGTTCTACTAATATTGCTGCATTCACACAACCCACATGTCTATGAAGGAGAACTTGTTCTTTCATGTTTCAACATTTGAACCATGCTTTTAGTCGATATTACGGTTACAGTTCGTTATTCCGAAGGTTCTTGAATCCGAAGAGTTGTTAATCCGAAAATGGAATAATTTTCGTTATTCCGAAGGTTTGTTAATCCGTAAGGTTCGTTATCATAACAGACAAATATATAATATATAATATATATATATGTCATGCTGGTCTTCATTCGATGCATGGTTTTTTTATAACCATCACAGAAAAAGTGCACTTGCATACTTTGTTTTAATAGAGGTATAAAGTTTACATCAATAGAGCCTGATGACAATATTGACAAAATGATAATACACACGACCCCGTACGCACAAATATTGTATCTAACGGTTAGATCCCCCCATACACACACACACACACACACACACACACTCAAACAATTGCCAATGACATTTAGATTCCTTTTTGTGAAGTAAATCGTACTCAGAGTATATACTTATGTTTATATATATATGTTTACATGTAAGTATGTTTTTAAACCAATTTGATTAGTCATAATTCTGTATAACTGTTCTCGTACATGTCAGGATTTGTTTTTTTTTTTATTACAAGTGTTTGATAAAAAACTGAGTAAATCATTTAATTTTACGTATTTTTCCCATTGTCACGTCAAAAGAAAACGTAGGCGCCCAGCATATCCCGATGGCTCGAATGTCAACGTCACTCCCGACTCGTGTGCAGTGCATCATTCTTCAACGGAACATCCCGGCGATAGAATTGAGGATGCCTCCTCTCGTCAGAAGAGAGTGTATCAAATCTACCAGAACTTTTCGGAGGTGAATCAACTATAACTTATAACCATCTTCCAGGGCACCGTTTCATGAGAGTTGTCAGTCGTGACAAGTTGTTAGCCATAGTATAACAATCATTGACCAGAGCCTCTCAGCCAATCAAAACCAAGGATTTCAATGAAATCGTCAGAGACTGACATTTTGTCAAGGCTGACAACTTTCATGAAACGGTGCCCATATTGCTGGTTGCTACTTTCAGTGTGTAAATTCTAAATATTTTTGTCTATTCTTTCACATTGCGGAATGTAGGGGACTTTTAAGTTGTTGAAAGTTTCAAATATATTTTTCTATATTTTTGGTATTGAAATAATGAAGACCTTCCTTAGGCAGACACATGTTCAGGAAGTCTCTTGAAAGTCATCCATTACAGAGTCATGAAGATATGATAAAGTTAAATTGTATCATATCTAATCAGCAAAAATACATGTATGTATTTTGAAACTCTCTACATTGCTTGACAGGATCACAACTTTGAAGCGGAAATGATCGAAGATTCAGCGGGCACGAATTTCCGGCATCTCCATGACGTCATAGACCAAGACGGTGAATACCTTGCCCAGTATCAAAACGTTAGAGGTAATGCAAGGATAGAGCAATACATGGACATGTCAGGAACCGTCAATAATAGCATGAGGAGGGATGCCACGTTTCATCCGTATGTTGACTCTTCCGCAGCAGTTGAAAAAGATACTGATGAAAACGGGTACGCCGTAGCCATCAGAGAACTGCCACATTCCCCCAAGTACCTGATCATCGGTAGACAAGATAAACGCGCCACTCCTCCTATGAGTCCGAACGATCCTCTCTATTCTGTTTCAATTTATCCGAACAAGGAAAGGGAAGAACGCGAAGTCGATGAAAATGGGTACCTCATTCTTGAAACATGTGCTGGTGAAATTGTTGATGAGCGGCATGTTGGCAAGGACAAAAGAGTCCCCACTGCATCTTTTTACAAAGAAAGGACGTCTTCTGAAGTAGATCTTCATATGACACGGAACTCCCATGGTAAAATCAAATCGGTAAACTACGAGAGCATTCCCGATAACCTAGAATTCTAGAGATCCTGTAATTCCATTACAAGATTTTAGTCTGGAATACGATGTGACTATACATAGAAAACACCGGAAAGTTCTTTACTGTTAACTGTAGATGCACCCATGTCTTTGAGAAAAAGTCTCCTGCAGTGTTGCATATTGTTGGTGTATCTTATTATAATGCTATCCATGTATATTTTCATATCTTTATATTGTAGCACTTTAACTTTTCTTGACAGGAAATGCACTACTGTATAAGTTCAAGACGCAAAAACACTTCTTTGCCATAATTGACGTGTCTTCAAATAAACGAACTATAAAATTAACTTAACCCATTGCAATTAGATTGTTATTGGTACTCATCATTGGCTTGGGAGAAGAAAAAGTTTATTGAGAACAGCGACTGAGATTTATTGGTTGCAGCTAGCTGAAAGACCAGCACCAAACCAAAAAAAAAAAAAAAAAAAAAAACAAGTTAATTTTCTATAAAGGAATCTCACATTTGTGTATGATTGGGGCTCGGCTTTATAGTATAATTTCTTATAATAAACGCATATCTCTCCTAGTGATAACAATACTTTCTTCATAAGCATTTTCCCTCGGCTCGTTGTACATTTACACTGTATTGCACCAGAAAAGTGAGTAAAATCTTGTGAAAGGTAGTGACATGAAAGAGAAAAATTACTCCAAAGGAAATTACAATATAGAGGCTAGCGAAAAGTAAAATTACAATAACCTGTTCATTAATCCTTCCAGGCTGTAAGCACATGCAATCATACAAAACCCTGACAACACTTTGTTTGCAGAGATGATACTCATGGCTCCAACTAAGATTATACTTGACTTTATTGCAATATGTTATTGTCACGACAAGCAGAAGGCTGCAATCTTTCTGAGAAAGATAAGAGATATTCACTGAAGAGATGCTCACTAATCGAATTGAAAATTAGATGAGGTGACAATGTCTTTACCTCACAATTGGCCAACTAAATTGATCATGAACGTGAGATGTATTTTGATTAGTCTAAAATCCAAACTCCTTGAAATACTCATAATTTCCTTGTACCCGTAGCAAAATTTTATGTAAGCTATGAAATGTCGTATATGAATAACATTGAATAAAACTGGAAAGCACTTTTGAATTTGTGCCTTTTTTAGTATTCAATGAGATGTTTGTAACCCAGAAATGAATTTAGACAGAGATCCGTATGGAATCATTATATTCAAATGTGTTGGTTTCTCCAACTAACGGTGAATGATCGCAATGAGTATGTTAACTAATTACTGTAAGCTATACTCAAATGTTTTGCACCGCATGATTCTGATGCTAAGTCAGTTAGTTGCATGATTGTTTAACAACAAAAACCTCCAGTGACATACCTTCATGTTCAGACTTGTTGAGATATTTTGATAAAAAAGGAGCAATAATATGCCCTGGTAGATGTGGCACCTAACGGAATATGAACAGAAGCAATAGCTAATTGTAAATTTCGAATTTGAAAAGGGTATCAATGAACAATGGCACAATAAACTGTTGAAGACATTGAATTCATGAATCACGGATACCAGACTGTCTTCCAATATGATCAATCATCATCGTAATAATGATTTCCGAATTTGTATAAGGCCTACTGGAGTATAAAGAGAAGTCGTTGTCCTTTTAAAGTACAACAAAAGTGTATAGTATACAAATGCATATTGTGTGTATAACGTTGCTTGACACTAACATTTCTCTCTGACCGGAAGAAAAGAAGAAATGTATTGGCTTGAAATAAAAGGAGAGATAAAGTTCAATTTTGAATTTTAACTGCCCGGGTCACCAAAAGTTAACCTTTTTCGAAACTCGGTTGCACGACAGCAAGTTTTGGTGGCTCAGGTCACCGAGCCACAAATGTCTAGCTCAACACACATTGAATGAGTTGTCCACTTGTTGGCGTGATAGCATAATCAAAAACAAAACTGAAACCAAGTTCATGCTGAAT
This sequence comes from Diadema setosum, assembly GCA_033980235.1. Classification (NCBI taxonomy): domain Eukaryota; kingdom Metazoa; phylum Echinodermata; class Echinoidea; order Diadematoida; family Diadematidae; genus Diadema; species Diadema setosum. The sequence goes on from JAWLSL010000029.1 coordinate 529,486, forward strand.
TCACCAACAATTTGTTTCGGTACACAAATTTTCGAGCGATTCGCTCTTTCTCAAGTGTTTGTGTGCCACAATTTAGACTGTTGGTGAATACAACATGAACTTGGTTTCGGTTTTTGTTTTAATGATGATGATGATGATGATGATGATGATGATAATGATAAGGAGGAACGTGTACATAATGTACGTACACATAACTTTGTCTGATATCAGCTCCCACAAGTTGTTAAAAAATGCCCAAACATGTCATCTATGTATCACATGCATTACCCTACTTTGGCCCTACACACAAGTATACGGTGAATTTCTTTATACATTTTATATTACTTTTCCTATCAAAGGCCAACTTTACTTTTCGCAGAACAGAATTGCGTTCACATTACATGTATATAATACAGAGTTTTCAACCAAAAAGCGTTTAATCCATTGAAAATGATTTATTTAAAGCCTTTTGGAAGCAAGATCAATATTCATCAGGGATCAAGATAGGTATGTTGTTGTAAACGTAATATTTATCATGATTAATCTGAAGATCTTGTGTTGATTTATGAAAGTCTTCTTGAAATCGTTTACTCTCGTAGGCCTACATCACTCATTTGAATTGTAACACAAAACACACAAAAGCTCCTTTGGTTTCCAATTTGGACTAAGTATTCAGACTGGGTCATTATCAAAGACACCTTCAGTTGCAAAACAAAAACATATAAACGAAGAGAGGTCATCAAAGTTATCTGTGATTCTCAAAGGAGTATAAACTATATAGAGATGTTTAAGTTATTGAATGTACAGGAAGAGTCATCCTATATTCAGCTCAGGAAATGCGGTTCAGAAGATTTTAGTCGATACACAACTTCAAGGGGGATTTTTATCTTTGCTTTTTTTTTATTCAGATACTTTTGGGCTCCTAAGACGTGAAGTCATAGAGAATGTACTTTTTTTTTAAAAGCTTTGAAGACAAGTGTACTCGGTAGGATGACCACTCCTACTGCCAAATTGGTTTGGTTTGGTCTGTTTCTGCATTTTCTATATGTGACAGTGCACCTCAAAACAAACAAAAAGTCGCCAGACATGAATTTTTAGTGAAGACCATATTCTGAAAGAGCAGACTTTAAGCTTTAAAATGATGTATAACTCAAATCAAATGGACTCTCCTAACCTATCTAAATATTGGAAAGAAAGCACAAACTCAGGAAAAGTGTGAACTGAGAAAAGAGGCTCTGAAGTACAGTGTCTATTCAAGCGCTTAATCTTTACTAAACCGTGCTGGCTGTGCGATGAATGGGACAAAAAAAAACAGGAAGTAAACCACCAGAGTAACAACAATGAAGGGATTATCAGATTGAACTGAAATTGAGCATGCCTCATTAACACATTCTGTCCATAATCAATGCCAACTTTCAAAGCAGTAGCACAATCCTTTCAAAAGTTACTAGAGTTGAAAGTGAAGAGTGTGGACAAGGTTTTTCAGAAATGAAAAAAGGATTCTAAAGACACACATAACCACACTATTCTACCACAAATGTTCGAGATAAACTGCTAAAAAACCACACTTTCCTGCCCGTTTTATGATACCAAATTTTAGCATAATGTAAAAGAAGACCCGCTCTTTCAGAAAATATGAAAAAGTCAAGTTCGGCTAGGTTGACCCATTTCACTTATTTTCAGTTCTCACACAAAATCAGTGTGTGCGACTTTATGTTCGTTTTGAGGTGCACGGTCACAATATTTCCATATACAATAACATATACAGAGTTTGCAAAAAATCATGCAAAGCATGCAAATCAATAATTGTCAATGTCATAACAACATTAGCCGGCAATAACATATGAATCAAAGCAGCATGTTAAAGCATACTGAATTTATATGTGAAAAAATGAGAAATCAATAGAGGGACCGTCATCATAAGCAGAGCTTGAGGTGGATGAGACCCTATTTTATACGATAATAATAAAACACCGATAAACCTACACATAAAACTCTTAATCTTCGCGTTGTATACCAAACACGTTTGCGCACTGTAATCATTCAGCATGTAAATATTGGTGTAGTCGGTTAGAAAAGGTCTTCAATAATTTTTGAATGGCTAATTTTGATTAAACTTCAAAAGATAATCATTTAGAATGTTATGCTCCAACCCTGTCCCCGCCCCTCCCCCATAGTTGATCTCATAGTTATAGTTACGTACACAAAAACGGACATCTGTAATACTGAATCAATGTATCTATCTCAGATCCGTTGCACATCATACGACATACATAATTACACCTCACCTCACCATAGTTGAGTGCTTATAATCTAAAACTGTTTGTCATAGCTTTTAGAGATCATTCTTTACCTTTGTTCAGTAGATAACAATTGGTGATTTGTATCGGTTGCACTTAGGACAATAATAATATTATTATTGTCCTAAGTGCAACCGATACAAATCACCAATTGTATTTCATATGAACAAACTTACTAAGCATTCCCCCTTGTGTTTGTATCCATGTTAAAAAAAGCAAAAACAAAACACACACAACAAAGATGTATATCACTTCAAACCCTACCCGGCAATGAAATGAATTCTTTAGGTAACAGCATAAAAAAAAATCTATAAGTTTTATAACTTTTTCTTTCATTTTTTTTTTCCTTTTGAATTAAATTCTGGTTTCTTTTAATTCCAAGTGATTTGCCTCAGTTTCATTAATTCAGTACATATTTTAATAAGATATTGTTCATGAGGGCATGGACCTAATAGGCCCATGATGAGGGGACTGTAGATTACAAACAAAGCTTTTCAGCTGCAGTCCCCTCCATTTCTCACAAATCTTCTTTCAAACTATAAATTCCACAGTATACGACAACTACTTCAGTATACTACTTGCTCCCTTATCATGATAGACGAACCTCTTTGATTTTGTTTGACTGTGTATGAGAAGCACAACGGTTGCTCTACTCATACTTTATTGGAAATGAAATAAATGAAATTGAATAAAAAAAAATCAGGACCATTTCCCCTCACATCGATATATTTCAAATCACACGTGCTTGGTCAGCTAGATTATTATTTCTATCAATACTGTCAAAACAGATAGGCAAATAAAAAAAGGTCGCAGCGAGTCCTTCCTCTGATTCACATAAGTCCTATATGACATACTTACGCAAATAGTGGTTGTAGGTGTACGTGACGTAATGTGAGTTTGTGTGTACTGGTTAATTCCTCATCGTGAAACACCCATCAAAATGTATTGGATTCTATTTCCTTCTTGTACATCCTGTATCAAATTAATCTATAAGATCCAGGATTCATCCCTTCATTCCTCGCCTTAATAAATACTTTATTCTTCCTCGAGCCTTGTGGTAATGATGAGTCTAAGGACCATCATGAAATAATAGTGAGATACAACAACGTCCTCAACCGAAATAATGCAAAATGGTCGCATGTAAGAAAGTAATGAACATTGATCGACACTGATCGAAACAATGACAAACAGAATGGCCTTTTTAATTTTCTTTTACACAAACTTATCAAATGAATAGTTGATCAATGACACTATTGTATCGCTTTCGTTAGGCCTGGGAAATTGAATTGTGTAATAAGGGCGATAATACTACGTATATAGTCAGCTAGTAGTGATATGCTTGAATTTGATATAAATGGAACAATTAATGATTGACATTGTCAAGTGGTGTACGAACATAATTTTTTTTCGCTTCCTTGAAAGTTGCCTACAATAGGAGAAACATCGCAATACAATAAGATCAGCCGACTGATTTTTTTTTTTTTTTTTTTTTTTTTTTTTTTTTTTTTTTAGTTTTATGCACGTTGTTTACACAGATATAGGGAGTGGCTGTGTATAGTTGCGCAGTGCCATCGCACGCATTGGGGCTCCGCTTCACTCATGACAAATCGCACTGCACACATAGCATACGACTTTACTGGAGGCAAACTGAAGTGTCTGCATCTTTCCTCCGCCGGGGATATTCGGCATCGAACAAGAGTTGGTGAACAATATCCACGTCTTCTGAGTAATTATCTGACGTATTGTTTATCGTAATCAGGAGAAACATGGCATATCTGACATGGTCGTTTGTTGTTCTCATCTTTTCTAATCCAATTCTTAGATCCTTAACTTTGGAACCTAACAAACCGTGTAAGTATTTGTTTCATATATCTTCCTTCCGACACTGCCTCATGTTTCTCGAAGCTCTTTAGTATTTGTAATAACGATTTGAAAAGTGTACTTAGGCCGACTTCCATTAATTAGGCTCATATCTAGTTGTTATGATCAAAATGTTCTGTACTGTATCCTTCTTACTTATTAACAATGAGCGATGACAGATTTTTTTCTTTTTTTTTTCACCCATCTCTGACTTTTGAAGCCTTAATTATTTATAGCTACTAAGATTGTCAATATCTTCCTAGTATTCTTTCATTGAGATCTAAAATAAATCCTTCCTGTCTTTTAATGCACACAATTCATGAATTAATATTATATGGGCAGATTTCTATGAGCCCCTTTCCCTCATTTTACATCTTGCAGATTTGACACTGAATTGTTCGGGAAAACCACTGGAGCGCGAGATGTCATGTGATAGAAATTGCGTCACCAACGAAGACTGGGTTATACAGGCACCTCCTGGACGACGAATTCTCTGTGAAATTGAGTCATTTAACAACCATGTAATGGGAGTGTACATTCAAGACCAAATAGCGAACAGAACGTCTCTGAATTTGATTCTGAATCGGAACCAGTCTTCCCCCTATTTATCACTGACCTACCGGATGAAGCTTTGGATGTGGTACAACATGTACATATATCTACCCGGTTAAATTTACCCTGAGCGTGAGGTGTTTCGAAGGTAAATACCTGCTATAGCGACATTTGTATATTGCGGTAAGCAAACACTGAGTAGAAACTATATCATCTTCATTCTTTTAAAACAGTTGACCATGGCGATAAATTTGTCCCACTGAAAAGTGATGAATATTTCATTTAACTTATTTTAATCATATAAACAGCATCAGCTATGGTATACGTGTTAATATATTCGACAGTGTAAGAAATAGTCCATCTACTGTGTCCCTTATGGTACAAACTTTGGAAAAGATTGCCCATTATATCATGAAACTAGACGAAATTGTTCATTATTTATTTCTTTGTGTAAATCCACGGTAAAGAATAGCATAGTCGACTATTTGTCATCCTACGAGTCAATCACGTTCAACTTTAAAAAAAAAAATTCGTCTGTCGTTTGTCACGATAAAATAATTATTCAACATTTTAGATTGTTTATTTCGACGACTTCTGTTGCGAAATGTTTGGTGACTATATAGCATGAAACTATGTTTTAATTCATTCGTTAACACTTGTAATTTATAAACCTTATTTCACTGATCCCTTCTCCTCTTATGTACAAAAACACGCACACCCCGCAGACAAGATGTTGCATGTTTTCATTGGGTTTGCTATTTAACTGATAGACACGCGAATAGAATATTATGAAACCTAATGCATTACGCATGTTTAGGTCACTTTCGCCATCTATTCTGCTAAACAATATTGTGTGCCTGTCCTGCCCTCCCCCCCCCCCCCCACCCCCTGTATAGTGTTTTTTTTTTTTTTCTGGGCTGCCACGTGTTCAAGCAACCGCTTATAGTAGCAGTCGTTCTTCTGCATCTTAGTTGATTATTTGCATTTTTTCAATACAATACAAATTTTGTAAAAAGAACTATGTAAAGTACACATTTATTATCTTTCTTACACTCATGAACATTGTACTCCGTATATTTGATGTTGGTACTACTGAAAATAGTTTGATTTATGTCGGAAATTTTGTTAATAAAAATAGGATCAATAAAGCAAATAAGCATGGAATATAAATCACATCTTACGCAGCTAAAGCATGATATATATCATACATTATAAGGGCAAAGAAAATACTCTTTTGTGTTCTATTTGATTTTTTTTTTCATTCATGTACACTAGTCCACAACAGCAACAACAACAACAACAACAAAAACAACAACAACAACAAGAGGAAGCTGAATCGGCAACGCATGCAGTAAATAAGTCCATTTAAAGCAGACGTCACTCTTTTAATGCAAAGTCAAATCACATTATATACGTTGTGGAATTAATACCTTAATAGTCTTAGAAGTTATTTACAGACATATTTCAAGAGGATCTATCGAATCTATTCTGACACGATTCATTGACTTTACATAGAGTGCAATCGCTGTACTCCCGTATAAGTCAAACGATCCAGTAGAAATACATAATCTGTGCATTTATTTTCAAGAAGCACCATCTGTAAAACTGATTGGGGGACCCTCTCTCCATGAAGGCTTAGTGGTCCTGGAACCAGACAGATATGTGTGCTATGATCGATTTAACGACAATGCTGCTAAAGTGGTCTGTAAGGAGCTCGGCTTCCCAGCAGCAGAGGAGTTCTCGTCTCAGACATTACCCACCACAGCAGCACGGGATAGGACTCAATGGCTGTCATGTTCTGAAGGTGAATCCAGCATTATTGAGCATGTCGATTTTACGAAAATGTATGTGTGCAGTTGTTGCCTTTCAAAGAATAGTATGTTTCAATTACAAGATGCTTAGATGCGAGGATCTTAATCTCGTGTTTTGTAATACACCTGAAAGGGAATCAAAGTCGAAAATTTTGTGTGAAAGTTCGTAAAGGAGGTTTATTACCATTGTTTTAGTTGGGTACTTTTCTCCACAACCTCCTGACTTAACGAGAAAAAAAGTATGTTTAAGATTTTTCTCCAATTCTTCATCAAAAGCAGATATTGCTGACCATAATTATTTTCCATGCGGTGTGACATAACCAAACTTTTACAGTGTTTGTATTTTTTTTTTCATATTATTGCACAGGTCCTAGATATAAACGTATAACCGAGTGTTCCTCGACGAAAACAGATTGTCCAAAAAACAGAGCTGTGAAGCTGAAGTGCGAAGGTGAGATAAAATGAGACTTCCGGATGATTTCAGACTTTTGTATTAATTGAACAAGCAAAAATTGGTTCAGGTGTGAGTTTTCTTCAATTTGTCTCCCTCTACAAATAAAATTTGTAAGATCGCAACTGCTGATCAGTGACTAATTTAACAAAATTATCGGAAAAAAGTAACCGTGGGACTCGAACCTGTTATCTACTGCTTTCTTGGTAGCGACACTACCACCAGGCTGTCCCTGGTTGCCGGCAGTGACACGATGAGCTTGAAACAAATACCCAAGCTCAGAAATCCCGGCATTTTTACCATTTCGGCAAATGGGTTATCCAGTCATCTTCCCAGATGGATAATAAAACGACAATATAATTATAATATTAGCTCATCTGCTCAAGACCCACAATATATTCCATACAATGTACATGGCCCTATTATATCGATTTGCATGATGTTAAACTATATGAATTGTCTGGAATGACCCTTTAGCTATTGCAAGTCAAAAACGACTCGAAAATTTATGGGTTTTTTTTTCTCTTTGCTATATATACATATAATAATGGGGTTTGCAAGAAGAAAATAATACAAGTGTTTTGTTTTTTTTTTTAGTTGTTAAAGTAGCATTTCCTGATGGCTCCATGAACAAAGGTGTATGCATCAATATCCTTGTCTTATTTGTTATAATTATTTAGGTCTGTGTCGGGTTTTTTTTAAATCATTATTATTGATACATTGTAGTTCCCTCTGGGTTTTGTGATCATCCCGGTATTGTGTCTAATGGTTACTGGGACTATAATATGACGCGCTTCGGGTCTGAAATAACTCTCACCTGTGGCGATGGATTCGTAATCGAGGGAAATGCGACGCTACAGTGCTCGAGTCAGCCCGGATGGTCAACCTACTACCCAGTCTGGAACTCTTCCATCCCATCTTGCCGGCCATTGATAAATTCGACAAACGGCAAGTCTGTAATATAAATACTTTGACTTCATAGAGCAACCCTTAAAGAAACCGCACTGGCTGGTTTTCTATCATATCTTGAAATACGCATATTGGGTCAATATAAGGTTAATTTCTGTGCCTTCGTATTTTCAGAAAAAAAAGTGAATTCTCTGCTATTTTGATCGTGACAGCAGGATAAAAACGTGTTTTTACCCCCCCCCCCCAAAAAAAAAAAAAAAAAATGTGTTAGTTTGAGGCTTGTTTACTATGTTTCTATTGATAAGGCAGAAAGTGTGCGAAGAACACGCCAAAATGGACAAATCAACGGTGGGTGCAATGATGTTTTATGTCATTATTAACCATCCTGTGTTTGACCAGGGAGGTGGAAATCTTCCACCTCCCTGGTTTGACTGTCTTGACCTAGTTATTTTACTTGTCCTTCATACTCTTAATCTAATAATCTCTTCAAAACAATTACTACGGAGGTTCATTCCCCACAATGCAGAGTTGAACAAACACGAGATGGGGAGTAATAGTGTTATATATATATATATATATATATATATATATTACATATATATATATATATATATATATATATATATATACATATATACATATATGCATATATATATATATATATATATATACATGTATATATATTGTTATCTTGCTAAGGAACTTTTTTTTTCTTTTCAAGATGTAGATATAAACACGACCGCGGAAAGCAGAAAAAGTACTGCAAGTGAGTAATTCCTCAGTTTTTCGTAATTACGTGTGTGTTATTTTTTCCATTTTTTTCCCAATACCACGCCATTAAATTTGTCCTTTATATTACATTTTAAAAAAAGATATCGAACATAAGCAAGTAAGAAAGAGACTTGTTGTCTGCTACTCGTCATTAACCTAAAAGAAAACAATCAAGCAAACAAAAGACATGAAAACCTCCTAGGTTCTTTCGATCAGCTAAACAGCAACCAAGAGGTAGGCATAACAACACTGTGGTACTCGTTATCATTATTGGTTTTGTTAGGCGTATCATGGTGTAGGTTAAGCAGACAAACAAGGGACTTTGAACTGGAGAATACTGTGAAAAGTATTCACTTACAATTCACCAGCTGTCGTACCTCTGTCTATAGGCACAATGATAGGTGACATTAATCCCCGGGCCACTCAAGGATTGACGACATTGCAGCAGACTATTATGACTATCGGAACATCTTCTTCAGGTCAGATTCGTGTCCAAATGAAATTATCTGTTTCCTTTCCTTATTTCGTCTCTTTTTTTTTTTCTCTGTGTGCCGTCGATGGTTAGTTGAAAGTATAATTTCCTAGTGGTTACATACATTTCATTTTATTTATTCTAATTAACTTGGTCTTTTCGTGTGAAAAAAAAAAGCTTATTTGCTTCACGAGTTGTTCACCTTCGTTTTTAGGCAGGCTGGGTCAATATACACATGTTGTACTCGTGGTTGCCCGTGCTAGTACTGTACCTCAAAATCAAGTAATCAAGCACACATATACGACATTTTTCTGAATGAAGCTTTGGATTAGTTTGTTTGTTTTTTCCGTAATGCGCGCATACTTATATAACCAATCATCTGCCAATGCACCATCTTCGACTTTGCAAATAAATGGTTTTGGAATTCTGACTTTCCGACTTCTACGCAGCATATCACTATACCATGTTGAATTGACCTATTGTCATTGTTATTTTTATTTTTGTTCGTGCCAAGGTGGTGGATTGTCAAAGCCATTTTTTTTTTCAAAACTCTTCTTTTTTTTTGAGGGGGGTTAGAACTCTATCTTTGCTGCCAATCATCTTAGAGTTTTAAATTAGTGGCGTATCGCCAAACATTATTGTCTAATATTGAGAGCAGTTCTCATCATTACATTTGTTTGAAACAAATAACACAGAATGTTATAGACTCGATCAAGCTTTCGCGATAATGATATATATATTTTTTTCATGGTTCTTTGCTGTCTTGGTACATAATCGTAATTGATTTATGCAATTTGAAATAATAAGATGTGATATTTTTATCGAATTGAATGACGATTATGAGAAATAAACTTGACGTCATAATTTATGCACCGGTGATTAGAGAGCCACTGCACTATTTCTTTAATTTTCAATATGAGAAGACATAATCATATAGAGACATTACATAAAAAGCTTAAAGTACATAATGCTTTTGGGACTTGCCATATTCTAACACATTGTAATTTGTTCCACGATTGAATAACGAAGGTTATATCTAATTATTTTCTTTTTCCAGTTCCTGGAGCTCATCAGATAAAAGTTACTGTTTTATCATTCTTCCTGGGAATCCTTCTGTGTATCATTGTCATACTATTTGCCGGTCTTGCCATGATGGCTTGGTGTAAACGTTCTTTTAAAAAGTGAGTAATTCCATAGTTGAGTTTCCTTTTTCTCATTTCGGTTTCTTTTTTCATAGATCTGTGCGGTTTGCGTGTGTGCTCGTGCGTGTGTGAGTGTGTGGGGGGGGGGGGGTTCAGTAACCATCAGTAAGCCCTTGAATTTCCTTCTTTTTCACTAGAGCAATCTGCTCTTTGTGAAATGATCTGTATCAACACAAACTTAATTGTGATATATTTTCGAACATAGTAAGCACCTACACTGAGAATTACTTGCATCATGAATGTTGAGTTATTCAAATTCATGAAATTCTTCCGTCGAGATGTTTTACATCGAGATGTTTTTATCATGGCTACTACTAAAACACTGATCAATTCAGTGCTTATTTACGTCGATGTAGGGCAATTTGTCAATCAGTTGCAATGAATGTTGAGTTGTTGTACAAGTCATGATGTAAGCCCTACACCCATGACACAATGACCACCTCATAGAACTTGATATTTCGAGTATGTGCTATATATCACAGGTATATTTTCACCACATGTTATACAGCTTAATATGAGTAAGTTTATATTTCATGTCTATTATTCGCAAAGGAACAGACGTAGGCCTCCGGATGCTTCGAATACGTCAGAAGAACCCACACGAGATGGGCAATTGCAGATGAATCCTTTAGGCACCTTTGCTTCTACTCCGAGAACGACTAGACATGTTCCGCTTGACTCTGTCGGTACTGACGCTGAAGCAGGCGACCACATCTACCAGGATCCTGAGGGGGCAAAGAAGGAGGCTTCCCAACTGTCAAAGACGGAGCAAGTCTTCCCTTGCACAAATTTCACACAGACCAACGTCAATACCACGGTCAGTACCTTTCTGACATCACCGAGTATTCCATGTTGTCAAGAAAATAATAGCTCCCATGAAACTCCACTGGATAAAGCAGCGAGCTGTTATAAGAACTGTAACTACCTGGATGTTGATCCTCAAAGAATTGACAGGCTGACCGATGGTGTTTATGGAGCCCATGGTGGAGCACGCTTGTATGATGACGAGCTTTATAATTCGCTGGACTTCGGCGTAAGGTCCGACAGCATCTGCACTCGCAAACAGAATACAACCAGCTACAAAACATACCCAAATCGAGCCAGAATTGTTAAAGCTTCTGATGCGAATACAGAACTGGTAGCGGATTATGCGCAATCATGTAGATATCCCGACCTTGGCATGTCCATTAACATTTGTGAAGACAACGATTATGATCAAATCAATCATACCTCCCACAGGGACCTTCCCCAAAATCACGCCCCTGCTTTCTTGCCTTCTACTCCGAGTTCGCAGCACAATGTTTACTCTCACAAAAAGCATACACCGCCCTCTTCCAAGATAAGTGCCGTCAAAGCGTCACCTTCTGACGAGGTAGTTTACTATCAACTGGATCCAGAAGACAGTAATGAAATTGATACCCGCAAGGAACCACAGTTCCATGGCGCCTTTGACTCCGACGAATATAGTCTGCTAAATCCAGAAAAATATTGTCCAGATATTCTTCCTCCAGAAGTGAGAGAATCAGAGAGTTTCAATGAGCCTCAAGATTCCGTGAAACTGGTTGGTGTCGCCCCAAAGCCCGAAACTTGCGAGGAACTGTACGCACTGGTGAACAAAGGTGGAGCACTTTTGCCAGCACAAGCAGTAATGAGTGAGGGGATGTATGCAGAGGTGGACAAAGAACGTAAAACATGTTCTGATACAAAGCCAGAATTCTCTGAGGATCTGTACATTAATGTAACAAACAAATAGATTCTCAATGAATGAGGACGAAGCGTAGGCGGCACTGAAACGTGTAATGTTGCGGACCGACTCAACCGTGTATTTGTTTTTCTTCAATGTTTTCCCCAAATCTAGTTCCATTGCTAATATCCTAGTACTTTGGAAATAAGTTCAATGATAGATGTTCGACCTTACCAACTCAAGTACTGTTTGAGTTTTCAGCATTTGTGCTGTCTATTTTCCCCCTTTTCATTAGATCAAGTCAAGGGCATATCATCACATGGTGGTTATTGTTCTTAGTAATGAAATGATTCAACAAACGAGTGATCTTGGAACAACAACAACAAACCTTTGAACCCTTTTATTATGCGATGTTGCACATGTAATAATGCAACCTCTTGTGTAACATCACCACAGTAAACGTAAGATGATAAATAGAAAAAAGTAAAAGACGTAATGCAAATGTGACAAGGGCAGATGAACGCTATGGAGGAGATAAGAATCCTTGCCCGGAATTGTTTTTGCAGAATATAAAAGACCTGTTACACTGTATACTGTAATGCCAAAGGGATGAATTAAATGATAACTGAACCTTATCAGAAAGTCCGATGAGAAAATCGTAACATTTACAAATCAACTAAGTTACGCATGAAACGCCCTTTGGGTAGAGTCTATTACATGTATCATAAAATCGCATCAACATGAGCTATCCATCATTATGCCCTTCTGTACAAAATGTCGCTCGATACCTTGCAAACAGATGTTATACACACGTTAAGATACATGTATAATGTCAATATACATGTATATATGTACTTAAGTAATTTGATGTTTTTACTTTATCATCACAGTAGTATAATTATCTCACACCTAAGCAAATGACATGCACTAATTCATTATTACGTCTCATTGAGTCTGCGCGTAATTACTTCCTTGTAAGTCTCAGCTTTGTTTGACGACTTTACAGTTCAATGTATTTATGCCTTTATGACTGCACGATTTAAAAGTCATTGTACTGAGTAATGCTTATATGTTTCGTACACTTAGCCGAGTTGGAGTCTCGAGTTGTGTCGAGCTGTGCGAGCTTGAACTCGCGTGAACTCGCGTGAACTCGCGTGAAATTTGTCAATTTTAATGAGCTGCGCACGAGTGATCTACGAGGCAACATCGAGTTCACTATGATAGCTGTACAGTCAACCGGCAGGCCTCCGAAAAGACGAGTGATCCGAGCGTGATACGAGTCTCACCGATCTTGGTGTGAGTTGTGATGACCTGTGTACGACTTAAACCTAGCTTTCATCGAGGTATAAAGAGCTTGTTACGAGCCCGTTGCGAGCCCGTTATGAGTTCGCGCAATCCCTGCTGTTCGGTTTGGCCTCCAGTGGGGTCTTTTCTCGCATTTTCTTCTAATGGGACCTGGTCTTGTGGGTCTAAATGTTTAGAGGCTTGGTCTTCTGACTGCCTCTGTAGCTCATCACGGATGATCTCTTCTATTTATACTGTCTCTTCCTGCTCTTCTACCTCTACTTCTACCATTGCTTGATTGATCCCCATTTCCTTCTCCATCAGTTTTTCTTGGATTCCTTGAGCCGAGGCATGTTTGCTTGTTGTTGTTGTTAATTTTTACGCAGTTCTAGAAATGTAATGGCAATGACCTATTTGTGCACGTGCACGTGCGTTTAGGGTTGAATGATTGTCTCCTGTCTTGAAAACGCTGGGAAAATGTGAATAATTCCATATTAACAGGTCAGTGCAATGCACTCTGAATAAGCTAATACAAAACTTGTAAGTTTCAGAGGTCGATCTAAACTCGCGCTTAGCGTTAAGATATATGATATGTATATATGTATGTATAATACATATTATGTAAATATATATGATATGTACATTATTAAGTAATTCAATGTGTTTGTATCATCACAGTAGTATATTATCTCACACCATAAGCAAATGACATGCACTAATGCATTATTACGTCTCATTGAGTCTGCGCGTAATTACTTCCTTGTAAGTCTCAGGTTTGTTTGACGACTTTACAGTTCAATGTATTTATGCCTTTATGACTGCACGATTTAAAAGTCATTGTACTGAGTAATGCTTATATGTTTCGTGTTAGCATTGACATTACGTAAAAAGCAGATTACTGAACATTTATAAACTATTGATCAAGAATCAATAAATGAATGTTGCAAACAGAAATGTATTCTGCCTATTTCCAGTATGCAAGATTACCAAATATGAAATAAAATATGATTAGAAAAAATATGCCATAACATTTTCAAAAGAATGAATATGACGGTCTTATTGATACCTCATTGCACCAGTATGCCATAAGTTATGAAGATTATAACCTGTCATTGCGTCTAAAGTATAGTAAGAGAAGACATTGATGAAACTGTTCTAAAGTAAGTTGGATTGCCTATTGTGCAAGGAAAAAACAACAACCATATCACCATGATGAATACTGTATGTGATATTACCTAGTGTAACCATTAAACTATGTGTTAATGTAACCTACCCAATTCTATTCGATGAGTGTTGGTTTCAAGTTTAGTTTAACGCTTAATATATTAATGATTAGAAAGGGAACATTAAGCAGATATCTACCATTGACTACCAATCCTGATGATGTAGCTTTCCATTTTAAGAGTTGTCATTTTGAAAAGAACAGAGGAACTTTGTCACCGTTGTTTGTAGATTGATCTAGAAGTGCGTATTGACAATAAAATCAAATGACTTTGTGCTGTGGTGAAATCGAAAGATAATCATAACTTGGGCCAGTGGCGGATTCAGGGGGGGGGGGGGGCGTACGGGGCGCCCCTATATTTTTTGTTAAAACAAAAGCAATAAAAAGAAAAAAATGAAAGTTCGCTCCTCCCCTTGTTTTATTTTGCGCCCCTTTAATGACTGAAAGGTAAACCAAATTACTGTCCTCTATTGTTCTATTTAACAACTATAGAATACTGATTTATGGTTTCAAGATTTACAAGTGTCTGATTGATGTGTGGACGGGCAAAGAGGGATGACCACAAACTTACAGCGTATCACTACCAGCTACTTTTCACAAATTTATCCAGAACCACACGATGACACCGTAAGGTGCAGCATAACAGCAACAACCAAAACGTCAAATTATAAATGATAAAAATCGCTAGTTGGTGCTATATATATACATGAAAACAAGCTCGTATCAATGTTATAAGAGTAGCTTACTTACGGGAACATGGAGAATGCAATTTTCTTTTTTGAATGTTTGGAATCATTGTGGATTTCAGGTAGAAATTCTTCGAATACAATACCGTATGTCCCCCCCCCCAAAAAAAAACAAAACAAAACAAAACAAAACAAAAAACAAATTACAACGGGAACCTCCGCAATGAAAGCTTTAAAAATATTGAATCAAACTAAACACAAAGTCAGGGTATGAAACTATAACTCTTTGGCCACATCTTAGAGAAACCCCCATTCGATTTGCTTCAGAGGTCAAAGAGAAATGAGGAATTTTGTCGAGGATGTCAGGAATCTCTTCCCTCCAAGTTCTGTCTATTGTATTCACACACAAGATCTTCAAAGTGCTAAACTTGGAACAATCAGACCCATGACATGCTTTACAACAATCCACATTTCTCTGTGACCGCTTAACCAAATCGAATAGGGTTTTCTTCATTAGAGCTATAATGTCATTTTTAAGACTTTGAAGTAGCATTTAGACAGGTTAATCATACGGGGTGTTATCAATGCGAAAATTTGATTGTAATTTTGAATTACAATAATTCCATGAACATGTAACAGTTCGGATTGAGTTAAAAATCAAACAAGCAGCAAACTCCAGGAAAATTCGAATACAGTATTTTCGGACTGGAGTATGGAGAATCAAATTTAGCCCTTCATAACTTCCCAGCTCTCCTTCTTCGCATTGATCCCGTCAACCGATTGACAGGGGTATGGGGTCCACTCGTCAAGGAAAACTTAGATATTACAGCATCATCCCAGGAATGAAAGTGCTGAAGAATTTTATTCATGGATTTCTGTACAGACTTCATAGATACCAAGTATGTAGGAGGAATAACAAATAGAACCACATATACACAGTACAGTCAAGCCTGCCTTAGCGGCCACCTGTCTATAACGGCCGCTGAAAAATACCCCGATAGGAAAGCTCTCTTAAAAACCCTGTGTATAGCGGCCTCCTGTCTAACGCTTCCAGTGGCCATAAATTTTGTTTCCCGCGGTAGATTTTAATCTGTCTATAGCGGCCACAGAGCTGATAATGCAGCGCGTTTTTCTGCTTTTAGTAGCGGTGCCAGTCACCCATGGACAACGTTCAGTGATCACCACCGCTGCGTTCATCGCTCATTCAATATCAAGCTTTCTTCACGACTATAGACATGCTACTGTGCAACAATAATTATTTCAAGAACACCGACATTTTTCAATGCATGAAACACACGTGTGCATACGTACACACATACAATGTACATGTACATTCAAGTACCCGGTACTTACAGATGTATACAACGGTGACACATGTACACGTAGGCAATACACACAAAGTTGGATAACCTGTCTATAGCGGCCTCCTGTCTATAACGCCACTTTTTTCGTCGCCCTTGGGTGGCCGCTATAGACAGGTTTGACTGTAGGCCTATTTCAAACTCAATAGAGAAAGCGGCTACCATCCCAGTATGCGCAGGTCAAATGAAAATATTTTCCACAATACAAAAGCTGTAATGATATATCCTGCAAAGTCTTTAAGACTTCCAACAAGAGAACTTGCTTGTATCAGTGAAGCAAAACCGAAATTTTGAAAGACACTTTATTGAGGAAGAGCAGCCATATTAGGTAAGGGTATAAAAGCAGATAAACCTTATACTGTAATTGCAGTCAATCCGTTTACGATTGTATGTATGTGAAAGTACCGGGGAAGAGTCCGGGGGAATAATATCTACCAATAGCTGTCGACAATGTATCAACATCATGCCTATGTAATTCATTCTAAAATGGTTGCTCAAAATCCTGTGGCATTTTAGTATCACTTTCTCTAAATGCTCGGGAATTAAGCGTGCTGTTTGTAGGAGCTTTCCGTTTCCACAGTTACATTGTATAGGCTCACTCAAGGAGTGGCCGTGTTAGCGGATGTACATGCGCAGTCTCATCAGGCGCATTTGGGTTACTCATGTGTAATCTCTTTGGTTTATAAACAGAACAGAACACATACCGAACAGAATAAAGTACACCACAAAATCATATCCTTTATATCTACGTTCACTATCACAGCACATATTAGTACATTGTACATACTACATACGGCGGTTCGCGGAGGCTACCCCGCGTCTGCCATGGTCGATCGCAGGGTGAGATTTCTCCGGAGGCTCTCCGGAGGCTGTCCACTGTGTTGCGTCTTAACAAACACAATCTTCTCCAGAGAACAATCTTCGCCGGAGGATACCCCGAGGCTACCCTGCGTTTTCTGGCCTGTTAAGACGGGGATAGTCAGTTATACACTATCCTGCCTATCAGCGTCAAGTTTGTGGAATGAAATGGAATGAATATAGGGGCCTACAGAATACATGCAGAACAGATGAAGGCGCAAGCGTCTACTCAATACATTGCACTAATGTAGTCAAATTCATAAATATGTAAATGGACCTATAGTAACTAGTATTACATTAACCTGCTCCTGATGACAAACAACATCATACAGATCTAATACGCAATCAATTTAAAGAAAATTAATGGCAAATAACAGGTGAACAGGGGCATAAACCCCCTTAGGAAATCAAAACACCACTTCCATAACTCAGAGCTCAGATTTCCCACTTTTTCCCACATTTTACAGCAAAAGAAGGAGAATATTTCATGTTATTTGCTAAAAGAGCATAAAATCACAAGGGCCAATTATTGACCTGAACTAGGATTTGCCCAATCCTCTCCCCATTTTGACTTTCTACCTGATACGAACCTTATATTCTTTTTTCAGTTCAGTGCAGTTATTAAACATTGCTTAGTTTGCTTGCTCATTAACGAATTGAATGACCAAATGAACGCAGATGTTAGGCATGCAGGGACATATTTGAATGACTATAAACGAATGCGTTGCTCATAAGTGTCAAATCTAAAAGTAGCTCAAAGTATGTTTTGTCTTATTGCAAACAAAAATAATGACGTTTATTTAATTCTTATTTGAATATGCAAACGTCTCATTATACTTTACTTAATTTATATGCAAATTTCATATTGCATACTTTCGTCGGAAATGAAATAAAATGAAATAAATGATTTGCGCAAGTTGCAATTTGATTGCTGAGTTTTTCGTTTTGAGCACCCAAAGACAAATATGTACGCATCTTTTTTTATCGCATTTCGGATGATATTGACTGCTCGAAAAGTTAGATTGATTTGGAGAAGGTTTGAAATTGACTGAAAAATCCTATATATAGATACTGGAGTATCTTCGTCTTCTAGTGTTAGCCAAATGTCAGGAACCATTATGACATACTACATCTAACAGGATGTTTAATCACAACACTTCAACCAACGATGGCTGAAGACTATAGAAAGTAATTATCAAGTTACAGATCGAACTATGACAAACAGAATGGGCTTCATCTTCTTTCAAACAAATCCAGCAATTGAATCGTTGATCAATCAATGACACTCTCGTGTTGTGTCGTACATTGCGTTGTATCGCTTTCGTAAGAGCGTGGAAAATTACTTTGCAATGACATCCCTCACCTTTCTTGTTAATAATCCAAAGGAACAAAATAATAATTGATATTGTCAAGTGATGGGTGTACAATGATTTTTTTCTTTCACTTCCATGAAAGTCATACAATTTTTTAAACATCGCAGCGCAATAAGCTGATGGGTCAGTAGACTGATTCTTTTTTCAGTCTTATGCGTGTTTTCTTTTTCTTCTTTTTTTTGCGCATGTATAAATTAGGGAGTGGCTGTGAAGTTGCGCAGTGCTAGCACGCGCAATGCGGGGCTTCTTTCATTCATGACAAAATCGCATTGCGGAAGTTTATAAAATGGGTTCAAGAATGTAGCCAATAGGAAGCTCTGAAATGAGACACACCTCCTTCCTTTACTTCAGTACTATTGCACTGCCTGTAATCCTATGGTAGATTGCCGATCGTCTGTGCGCGCGGCGGCTCCTTTGATGAATTGCATGCATACGCGTACGCGCTGTCAATCCTGTAAACAACTTCTAGTAGTTTTCGGGCTGCCGGCCGGCCGGCCTGTCTTCCCTTGTGCATAAAATATGTGACGTACGTATACTGTATTATACAACACCTCAGAATGATGTCGAATTGTGATTGGCCAAGAACATGTCACATGACATTCAATAGAAAATACCTATCAAACTCATTGAGAGTGACAGCCATACAATAGGCCCCTGGCATGGGCCTATTGCACGGCTCGAAGGTACTATAGCACGGCTTCGCGGGGGGCTACTAATGCATGGCCGCTCACAGCTAGAGTTCTGTGGCTCACACCCGTAGCAAAGCGCCAGCAAACTACATTGTACGTGCTGGCCGGCTGCGCTGCGCTGCCGGTAAGAAATAAGTCTCACAGACCATGCACAGGCGCGGCGGAGTACTGCAACGTTAACGTGTACGTGTACGCGCAGCTACTTTACCTAGCTAGTTGCATGTATCGCGCGGCCTTTTATACCTACTGCTGTGTTTTTATTTTTGACTCCGATCTGATACGTGGACCACAGTGATCCCAAAATCAAGACTTCATTTCAAGTTGAGAAACCGTAATTTGATTATTTTTCTGTGTTTTTATACAAAATCATTTTCGGAAATAGACAAAGTCTAGACCTACTATAGATCTACCGACATCTCAGATCGGCCTTAACTCGATCTAACGTTAGCGTAGAATGGGTATAGACCCTGCGGAGTTTGTGATTCCTGTGACTGTGTGGTCGAATCATGACGATTGTTTGAAAGCAGTACACAGGGTGGTTTACAATTCTCTGCCTAATTGTTACATTTATTTTTGGGCCTTCCTGAGTTGGCGGTCACTAATTTAGTACTGTGATTGTGGACAAGGTGTTGTATAAAACGAATAATTTATGATTTTGTTCGTGCATTGGGGCACGTAATACCGCACTCGGCGCGAGATTCGCCACTGGTCTATTCAACGCGGCGCTACGCGCCTTGTTGAATAGACCAGTGGCTTATCTCGCGCCTCGTGCGATATTCGTGCCCTATGCACTCACAACTCATAAATTATTCGTATACTATACTATACATATACGTACACTTTGTACAGTACAGTAGACCAAGCGTTATGGGACCGGACGCGTACATGGAGTCACTTTGAAGAGCAAATCCAACGATTTAGCAGGTTAATTCTCACGCCGTTTTCAGAGTATGTTGTCTAGTAGGCCTATATGAGGAGTCTGTATCAAGTCTTTAAGGTAAAGGGTGCATATTCTATGTAAAATAAGTAAGTTTTCATGCGGGTGTCCGGAAACCCAACCCCCCATTATACTTATACTGTATGTGCGGGACTTCCGCGAGTGCGACGTGCGTAAAAGTTTGGGACGAACATCTTCGGACGTCTTGACCCACAAAGGTACGTGAAAAACGCTGAAAAATGATGTTAGTTTTCGAATTTTCGACCCATTTTATAAAACAAATGATGCACAGGATCACTCTCGGGTATTTACAATGTAGTGCAACATGCACTCGGCTTCGCCTCGTGCATGTTTCACAATTGTAAATACCCTCGAGTGCACTACGCCTACACTAATGCACTCTATCCTGTGCATCATTTGTATAATAGCGCACGACTATACTGCCGGTAAACGGAAGTATATCTGTGTCTTTCCTCCGCCAGTGACATTTTCCATCGAACAAGAATATCCAGGCTTATGAGTAATTACTGGTAAAAGTTTTCTTGATCGCAGGAAAAATGGCATACCTGGAATGGTGTTTTGTTGTTCTTATCTTTTCTAATCCGATTCTGACTTCCTCAGCTCAGGAACCAAACACACCGTGTAGGTATCTTTTTCATATTTCGTTCTTAAAATACTGTCTCATGTATTTCTTGTATAACACTTCAGGTACTTGCAGTAACATCGAAACAGTTTATTTAGGCCTACTTTCATTAGTTTGGCTAAAACCTAGCTGTTTTGATCAAATGTTATTGGTTATCATTCTTATGAACAATGAGTTGTGACAGATTGATATTCTTGTATCCCATGTATCTCTGATCTTTGTAAGCCATATAGATATTGTTTAGAGCTGATAAACTCGTCAATGTCTTATTTCATACGAGATCTGAAATAAATCCTTCCAGTCTTCCAAACGATATAATTTCATGGATTAATGGATAAATTCCTATATAAGCCCCCTTTCTGCATTTTATATCCCGCAGATTTGACACTGGATTGTTCGGGAAAACCACAGAAACCCACGATATCATGCGACGAAAACTGCGTTGCCAACTATACCTGGATTATACAGACACCTCGTGGACGACGAATTCTCTGTGAGATTGAGTATACGAACAACGTGTTACTCGGAGTTTTCTTTCAAGACGAAAAAGCAAACAAAACGTCTTTGATTTTCATTCAGAATCACCATCAATCTCTCCCCTTTTCATCACTGACCTATCGGATGAAGATTCGGATATGGCATATATTATATCTACCCAATTAACTTTACGCTGAACGTGAAATGTTTCAATGGTAAGTACTATTGTGATGTTTGTATTTCGTAATGAACAAACACGAAGTGGAAACAACATTTTCTTCATTCTTTGGCTTGTATACTAGGCAAAACAAAAGACCATGGCGATAAACCAGACCCACTGAGAATTGATGGGTAGGCGTAATAAACGACATTGGAAATTTCAGTAAATTGTGGTCGAGGTTATGGCATAGCAGCTCAAGAATAATTAAGTAACGTCAAAATTTAATACAGTTATATCCGTTGTTGTATATAGCAAACAATTAACGAGGGAGCAACTAAATGAAAGAGAAATTAAATGGAATGATGTGCCTACTTGTGAATGCATTCGACATTTCCTGTATCTCTTAGTACAGACTTTAAAAAGTAAGAGGTTTATCTACAAACCAAAGAATTGTTCAATATTGCTATCGCTTTGCCTATTAAAAACCAGAGCTAGAGATTAACATGTTTGACTGCATGATTATATGAATCCATCAAGTTAATTCTTTATTTCGTCTGTCGTGTTTGTCACGTCATGTTTGTCACGATTATTTAATACAATGTATTAACATTATTGATTGTCAATATAGTTGGATGACATATGTTGCGAAGGTAGTTTTTTTTTTCGCCCTCGGCTTTAAGTTACCTATAGAAACTCTGTTTCAATTCCGTCATTAATGCTTGTCCGCGTATTTCACTAATTTCCTCTCTTTTATAAATAAAAACACACAAACACGATGTTTCCTGTTAGATGGAGAGAAATGGAATATAAACCACTCTAAAACAGCTAAAACGCGGTAGATATACACAATAGAGGCAACGACAAAAGATTTTTTCGTGTTTGTTAGTGGTCTTCATTCATTTATATTAGTCCAGAACAACAACAACAACAACAACAAACTGAATCAGCACTATCTGCTGTGAATGAGTGTGTCTAATGCACAGCGTCAATTCTACTGTTTTTAATGTTAAAAAAACCAGATAATTTAATCAAATCACATCCTATGGTGAAGAGTTGATATTGATAGTCTTTATCGAAGAGATTCCAGATTATTATATTTTAAGAGGATTTTCTATTTTAGCACTATTCATTGGCTCAATATAACCAAATTAATGTACTCCTTATCTTCAAAATCAAACGATCCAATAAAAAAACAACAGCCATGAATTTGTCCATCTCTCTATACAAAGCACCATCTGCAAAACTGGTAGAGGGACCCTCTCCCCATGATGGCTTGGTGGTCCTGGAACCAGACAGATATGTGTGCTTTGATGGATTTAACGTCAGCGCTGCTGAAGTAGTCTGTACAGAACTTGGCTTCCCAGCAGCAAAGGGCTACTCGCCACAGACATTACCTACTACAGCAGCACGGAACGGGACTCAACGGCTGTCATGTCCTAAAGGTAAATCCAACAGTACTGAGCATGTCAATTTTACCAAAATGTATGTGTGCAGTTATTGCGTTACAAAGAATAGATAGCTTTCACAGAAGCTTAGAAGATATAGGTAGGATCCTAATCTCGTGTTTTGTAATACACCTGAAAGGGAATGAAAGTCGAAAATTTCGTGTGAAAGTTCGTAAAGGAGGTCTATTACCATCGTTTAATTTGGGTACTTTTCTCCACAATCTCCTGACTTAACGAGAATTTAAAAAGAAGTATGTTTGAGACTTTTCTCCTAGTCTTCATCAAAAGATGGATTTTGGTTATCATAAATATTTTGCGTGCAGAGTGAAATAACAAAACCTTGACTACTTTTTTTGAATAATATTGCACAGGTCATACACGGGATTATACACGTATTATAACGAAGTGTTCCTCGACGAGAACAGATTGTCCAAAAAACGAGACTGTGAAGCTGAAATGCGAAGGTGAGATAGAGGAGACTTTGGGATAATTTTTAGAATTTAGTATTAATGGAACAAGGAAATCATTATTGGTTCAGGTGTGATTTTCTTTTTCAATTTGTCTCCCTGTACAAATGGAACTTGTAAGATCGCAACTGATCATCTATAACTAATTTAACAAACATGTCGGGCAGCGACACTACCACCAGGCTGTCCCTGGTTGCCGACAGTGACACGATAAATTTGAAACGAATACCCAAGCCCAGAAATTCCGACGTTGTTAGCATTTCGGAATAATATGGGCTATTCAGTCATCTTCTCAGATGAGAAATTAAGCGAGCAATAGAATTTGAATATTGGTTAATCTTCTAAAGACCCACAGCAGATTCCATAAATATATACACCATGTACACGTATGGCCCTATCGATTTACATGATGTGAAATAATATAGATTGTTTAGAATGACCATTTAAATATTGTAAGTAAAAAACGACTCGAACATTTTGAACGAAGCTTGCATAATAACTATTCATACATGGTATCCGTTGTATGCGCCGAAACCACGTTACCCTTAAAAAAAAAATGGACATACCAGTAAAGACAAAAAGAAAGAAAAGGGAAACACCTTATAGTTGGTGTGACTGCAAATTACGATAGTAGGGAGTTTTCGCAACACGACACAGTTGAGCGTGCCGTGTGCAAAATTTGCGTTCTGCGCATGATCAAATCCGAGAAACGTCCCGTCCCGTCCTTAGGAAATCGAGTACGGTACTCGGCCAAAATAACGTTCGGTCCCGATGCTGGGCAGGAGGGAGCCAGCCAGCCAGCCAGCCAATCAGCGATGTTGTCCCCACGTCACAGCTGATTGCTTCCGGGGATTCTCGGTCTTCCAGTCGTGTAGCGAAAAGTCCCCACAGTGATCAGGATAAAACGCAGATCTCTGTTCAAAATCGAGAATTTTATATCTTGTAAAATCGAATTACATTACAGTGGAATAACAAAATATGTGAATATCGATATTAAACGTTACGGTTTCAGGGAGTCGGTTAACATATGCTTCGTTCTTCATCGTTCAAATGGCCATTCCACAGTGTTGATGCGGTTAAAACCATTATTTTCTTTTTATTTATATGAAAAAAGTGAACTTTTTCCAGCTCATATTTTTCATAGAAGATTTCGATAAAAATCATTGTGTCATGTACCATATCAAAGGTTATTTAATTGGTTATCAGCCTGCTAAGGTCTATACTGAGGGAAATTTTACGCATGAGTGCACACATTCGTTTTTATCTTCCAAGGCACAAAAGTAAAAATTGCAGAAATTGATATATTGACATTTTAATAATATACAAATGCCCTTCAACATAACAATGATAACAAAACACCAATTTAACGCAATGACAGTCACGAATGAAATAGCGGAAATAAGTTTTTGTTCCCTTGTTTGTCTTTTATTATCAAACAAAACATAGTAGGGGAAACTGAAGGGGGAACATGATAATTTTCTGTCACCTCAAAGTTCAAATAACATAGGGAGTAAGCCACAATGGCGATAAAATGGACAACATTTCTTCATTTCCTTTGCTTAATTAAGGAATTTAAGAATTCATGAGACAAATCAAATAACCAAATCTTATTTCAAATTTTCTTAATTTGGAATAACATTCAAATTTTTACCATCTTAGTTACCATTGTTTCTTCTCTTATGTCTTTTGAATATGGATTTGACAGAAGATTCTTCATTTTCCTCCATTATTATTATTTTTTTTTTTTTGCCTTTCCCTATCTTTGGAGGGTAACAGAGACATTACAGAAATCATAGGTTGATTTTTGCAAATTAATTCGCATTTCTTATTGTGTTGAATCTGTCTTTTCTTTCATTGTTATATGGAATAGCAAATGCTTGAATAACAAATTGTCCATTTTTGCAATGTTTCTTTTGTGCCTTGGAAGTTAAAACGAATGTGTAAAGTTTATCTTTTTATTGGCCTACAAGGTTGATAGCCAATAAATTACCTTTAACATCATATTTAAGACATTAATATTAATCAAATAATCTATGAGAAAGATGAACTTGAAAAAGTGTTTACTTTTTTTTTTTGCTGAGTGTTGATATTGGACTTGCGAGAAGAAAATAAAACAATTGTCTTTTTTGTAGTTGTCATAGAAGCATTTTTCTCTGTCTGACCTTGTTCTCCCCCGTCTTTTTTTAAATTTGAGGAACGTGTATAACAGTTTGTGATATCCCTGATGTAAGAACTATTCAAAACGGTCATATTAAAAACAAACAAATACAATGACTTTTTTTCGCAACATGCATGGCTAGTGTGAGGAACAGATGAAATGGATGCATTGTATGCTTATATACACCTATATATATATATATATATAAATATATATATATATATAATTATATCAAAATGTGTTATATGCTTTTTAAGTCGCTTCGTTAGTGTCCTTTGAGCAAACATATCAGAGTGAAATTTACTTTCATGATATATATTTGTCATATGGATTTTTCACATTTCTCACATTTCCATCATGCTACTGCATTTCTAATCTACACTGTATGTATATGCAATGTAATCACCCAATCAGCTCATCAATATAAGTGTATATAAGACACGTAATTTATGATATAATTTAGGATTAACGATACCAGAGTGACCAGTATATCATTTTCTATCGCCCATGCCTGGGATAAGTAATAAACAATAATGAAAAAAAAAAATTCTTCGACTTTCCACATTTGAGTGTGTGTGTGTGTGGGTGTGCAATTCTGAAAAGTTTGGTGGCAATCGCCTGTATCTTTTTTTGTTCCAACGTAGCTTTCAAGATGGCTCCATGAACAAAGGTGTATGCTTCAATATCCTTGTTTTATTACAATTGTTTAGTTCTGTGTTTTTGTTGTTGTTGTTGTTGTTGTTGTTGTTTTTTTTTTTTTTTTGTTTATTGTTACGGATACATTGTAGTTCCCTCCGGGTTTTGTGATCATGCCGGTAATGTGTCTAATGGTTACTGGGACTCTAATATGACGGGCTACGGATCCACAATAACTCTCACCTGTGGCGATGGATTCGTAATCGAGGGAAACGCGACGCTGCAGTGTTTGAGTCAACCCGGATGGCCAACCTACGACCCGGTCTGGAACTCATCCATCCCATCGTGCCGGCCATTGATAAATTCCACAAACGGCAAGTCTGTAATACAAATATTTTGACTTCATAGAGCATCCCTTACAAAAATCGCACCCGCCAATTTTCTACCATAGAAATGTACGCATATTTGGTTGATAAGGCTGATTTCTGTGCATTCGTATTTTCAGAAGAAAAAAAAGAGAAAGTGAAGTCTCTGCTAGTTTGTAAAAAAAATTTTTTGTGATTTTAAGAAAATGTTGGACTTATCACATTGATACTGTATGTGTAGGTATTCAAGTCGTATCACAAAACATGCTATATCATAAAAAGAAATCGCTCTAAAGCCTAAGATATAAGGAGATTCCACTATTCTCACTAAACCATAAATGTAGACGTTTTAGTCCAAAATATAAGGAAATGTCACTATTTTCCTCACTATTAAAACCATATATATAGACGTTTTGGTTTTAGAAAAAATCTCATCATAGCTATTGTTTACATTTTGTATATTTAGCAACACTAAACATTGATCATAATGAATAAAATTTTAACATTATTGTTTCTTTTCCTAACTCACATTTTAGAACTATATTTGGAATCTCTAAAGATGGGTTTTTGTTTCATCTGCAAATGGTAAATAATACCTTTAAGAAAGAAACCGGTTGTCTGCCATTCGTCATAAAACAAACAAACAAAAAAAAGACCATCAAAACCGAAGTCCTTTCGATCATCTCGACAGCTACCACGAGGTGGGCATAACAACACTGTCGTACCCATTATTATTACTTGTTAGGGATATCATGTTGGGGGTTAAACAGACAAACAAGGGACTTTGAACAGAAGAATACTGTGAAAAGTGTTCACTTACAATCAATTCACCAGCTGTTTTACTTCTGTCTGTAGGCACAGTAATAGGTGACATTCATTCTCGAGCCACTCAAGGATTGACGACATTGCAGCAGACTATCGGCACATCTTCTTCAGGTGAGATTCGTGTCCGATAGCAGTTTCAGTTCCTTATTTTGTCTCGTCCATTTCTCTGTGTGCCGTCGATGGTTACTTGAAAGCATAATTTTGTGATGGCTTCATCTATTTCATTATATCAATTTCATTCTAATTGGCTTTGTCTTCCAAACAAAAACACACAAAAGAATAATACACACGAAAAATCTTTGCTTCACCTTTCTTTTTAGGCATGCTAGGTCAATAGGCCTACATGTTGCACTCGAGGCTACCCGTGTAAAAGGGATAGTACAATATTGGTGGAGATAAGAACTGGGCTTTTAACTTTTTGCGAGATAACAAGAAAACACTTATGAAATAGTACAGCGCATACCATTTTAAGAGGAATTCAAAGCTTATCTAATGAAAATCGGGGTTGGAATGACTGAAACATCCAAAAACAAAGTAAAACAAAGCGATCATAATAAGAGGTGGGTCCCACACTTTATTAGAATCGCTCTGTTTTTGATATCTCAGCCATTTCAAAACCAATTTTCATCAAATAAACGTTGCATTCTTCATTGAATTACATGCTCTTTCATATTTCATTAGATGTTTCTCATTATCTAACCAAAAAATGTTAGAAACCTGAAATTAGGTCTCAACCAAAACTATACGATCCCTTTAAAGTTGACGTTTGTAGTTAACCTACAGTTAACGAGTAATTAAGCACATATCATATAAGACATTTTCTGAAAGAGCTGTGGAATAGTTTTCTTTCTTTCTTTCTTGGATAATGCGTGTAAATCTACATACAATACAGCATCTTCGAATTTGCAAATAAGTGATTCGGGAATTTGGACTTTCCGACTTATGACAGCATACATATATTACTATGCCATGTTGAATTGACCTATTATTTTCCCGTTCGGTTTGTATGATGAGATATCAGAGTCCTTGTTTACCCCTCAAAACTGTCTATCTGGTGGCCGCCTTTGGTGCCAATCATGACCTGTGGTAGATCTTAAACTAGTGGCGCATAATCACCAACAGTGAAGCAGCTCGTCATTAATTTTGTTTGATACAGATAACCTGTAGAATGTTAACGATTAGATCAGGTTTTCGCAATGATATTATTTTCTTCTTTTTTTACATGGTTTTGTGCTGTCTTGGAAATATAATCCTAACTGCTTTATGCAATTTGAAACAATAGGTGTGATATGATTATCGAATTGAATGAAGACTACAAAAAATAATCTTGACTATACCAGTGATTACCGAGTCCCTTCACTATTTCTTTTATTTTGATATGTGACGACATTATCGTATTGAGACATTATGGAAAAACATAGAATTACATATTGTTTTTAGGACATGCCATACGTTCTAACACATTGTATTATTTCCCACGATTGAATAACGAAGGTTATTTTTATTTATTTTCTTTTAGTTCCCAGAGTTCATCGGATAAATGTTACTGTTTTATCATTCATCCTTGGAATCCTTCTGTGTATCATCCTCGTACTGTTTGCCGGTCTGTTCATGATGGCTCGGTGTAATCGTTCTTATAAAACGTGAGTCTGTTTAGTTTGATAAGTACTTTACTTTCTACAAATCAATATACATAAGTTACATGATAATGAACATGTGGGAAATATACTAAATCTAAAACAGAGTCGTTTGACTTGCATAAACAACGATATAATAGGAAATTAAT
Source organism: Diadema setosum (assembly GCA_033980235.1). Taxonomy (NCBI): domain Eukaryota; kingdom Metazoa; phylum Echinodermata; class Echinoidea; order Diadematoida; family Diadematidae; genus Diadema; species Diadema setosum. The sequence continues at coordinate 558,849 of JAWLSL010000029.1, forward strand.
GATATAATATACAGTATGCATGTCTATGCAGCAGGGATTACAATAACAAGCTTATTGTAGTTAAGCGATTATGCAGAGGGCCGCCATTGTAAGTATTGCTTGAAAAAATGGCCGGCCCGAGGAAAAGGTAGGAACGTACTACATTCGTAACAAAACAAATTCTGCTGCGAAGATAGCAGGGGAAAATAAACTCTGACGTGTGATGGTGATGAATGTGCGTGCAAGTGCTTGAAAGTGCACAAGGGCAGATAGGCTAGAATTTATAATAATAGAATTGGTTTGCTGGAAGAGGGAACGATATGCGATGTTGCTATCGGGAGACCAACATAAGTCGTAAATTACTTGTTTTTAGTTCGTATTTGAAGACAATATAGTATACTGTAATAAAATGTGCTTCTTTAAGTTTGCTTTGAATGAAAACAAGGAGGCACATTGTTTCAACTCCTCAGGAAGAGTGTTCCATGTATCCGGACCGTGATGTCTGATCGACTTTTGAGCAAGTAAAAGCTTTGGATTACTTAAATGAAAATCATGGGAACGACGGGTAGGGTATGAGTGAATATGGTCATTGGTTACTAGGACATTATGAAAAAATGGTAATAAATTTCTCGTGTGTTTATACATAAATATGGCAAGTTAGGTATAAATGTATATCAAGGGCCTTTAGAATTTTCAGGCGATAAAATATGGCATGGGATCAGTGTGAGCCAAGAAATGTGAATGTGTGCATATACGAAGAGCCTTTTTCTGGAGAAGAAAAATTGCGTTCAATTTAGTTTTGCTACAGTTGCCCCATACAATATTGCAGTACATTACATATATGGTAAAAATAAGGTGTTAAATAACATTATTAAAGTTTGATCGTTAATTGAATATTTTATTCTCCCTAAAACACCAGTTGCTTTAGATATTGCTGTTGTAATATTCTGAACACGAGTATTCCAAGTTAGATTGCTATCTAGGGTCACTCCTAGGAACTTGGTTGAATGTTTCTCAGCAATATTTATATCATCAATTATAAAAAATACTTTGAGAAAGGGTTGGTTGGGATTGAAGCGTATGAAAGTGTATAAAACATGTCTTATCAATATTCAGTAAAAGCTTGTTACTTCTAAACCATTTCGAGATGTTGCTTAATTCCATCTTAATGTATCAACAAGTGTTACAATGTCCTTGTGGGAACAAAAAACGTTGGTGTCGTCTGCAAATAAGATGAAGTTTAAACGAGGAGAGGAATTGATGATATCATTAATGTAAATCAAAAAAGTAGGGGCCCGAGGATAGATCCCTGAGGGACACCACATGACACGTTAGAATATGATGAGTAACTGGATTTGAATGCAACATATTATTTTCAATGACTTATATAACTTCTGAACCATGACAAAGTAATACCTCTCACGCCATAATTATGTAATTTTTTAATAAAATGTCATGATCAATAGTGTCAAATGCTTTACTAAGATCCATAAAGACTCCAATTATATGCTCCTTTTTTTTTTGTAAGCGAATCAATAATATTGTCGACAGATTTGATTATAGCATAGTCGGTAGAAAACCCTTTCCTAAAACGAAACTGATTCGCATTTAATATTTCATTTTCAATCATGAACGAGTAGAGACGCTTGTAAACTACTTTTTCTAAAATTTTCGATATAACAATGACAATGAGATATAACAATAACAATAGATGGGTCTATAATTTTTCACCATTAATGGATCTCATCTTTTATAGATGGGGATAACTTTTACGATTTTGAAGGAGTCTGGATACTTACCGTTAAGTAGGGATAGATTGAATATATGGGTGAGAGGGGCTGCTAGGGGGTAAATTATTTTTTTTTCAACAAATTCACCCATAAAGGTAGGGAATCCCATTTGCATGCCTTAAATGAAGAGTTGTATAAACACAGTGGTATGTTGAAGAGAGTATCATTTTAGAAACTCCCATAAAGTATTGAAAGTGGAAGGTAACATTTAGTACATTTTTATTGACCGTTAGATTTTGAATTGAATTCTTTTCGGGGCTCACCGTAAATTCCAGTACATTACTAGGCTACCTTTGCAGACCCATGCACTGCATGTGTGTCCATCATGTATATTTTGTGAATAAAGTTCATCAAAACTTACAAACATTTCTATATACATTCTTGCCACACACTCTATATGTTATTACATCAGCTCTTATACTTTGTGTTTAGATTTGTGTTTATAGATAAAAAAAAATACAGAAGACTGCAACAAAAAGGCTTAAGTGTGGCTGACACACAGAACTACTGAGTAGTTGAGTTTTGTGCATTATTCAAATTGTAGATAACTGTTGACTTCCAAATTTCTAAGCATTGGCCTAAACAAGTCCCCTGACGTTTATATTTAATGTTTTGCTGCATTTTGGGAGTTCTGTAAAAGGTATCCCCTACCTTTAAGTTATCAGGCCCACAGGACTTACTACATTTCAGAGATCGAACAATATCAATAATTTCCGATTCATTAGTTGGAGTAAAGAACAAAGAATTTTGATTACATATCACGTAAGTAATCTTTATAACTTTTGATATCATTAATGGGAATAGATGCTGCTAGAGAAGGACCAACATTGACAAAAGAAATTGTTAAAGATATTTGCAATTTGGTCAGGATTGATAATAACATTATCATTATGAGTAATGCTATCGGGACATTCCGTAGGTTTCTTTTTAAGTATTTCATTAACTTTCCGCCAAAGAGCACTTTTATCGTCCTTATTAGATTCGAGTTTATTTGAAATATATGATTTACGTGAAACTCGAATCAATACATTGTAGTTAATTTGTTTCTTTATGTTTTATACCTTTTTACATTTTCAGGAGTAGGTTTTCTCAGAGATATTTTGTAAAGACGATTTCGAGTTAGAATAGAATGTATAGGGCCTTGAGTAATCCAGATTTGCCGAGCTCTTTTCCTTCCATTTCTTTTGGGAGTTAAAGGAATATGTTTATCATAATAATCTAATAGTTTTCGTTAAAAGAAAAAAAATCGTAAGACGAATTAACATCTTGGAGTTCAATGACGTCATACCATCGTTCTTCGAATAAGTCTTGATTCAATGAATCAATATTTTGTGGCGTTTCATTTCTATGCATTTTCAAGTATTGTTTGGGTTGGCGGCGTATTGGGGTTGTTACAGATTTATCATAAATCATAAAGATCGGTAGGTGAACAGATATATCTGAATAAAGAATGCCGTTCATGCAGGTTTCAGTTATAACGTTAGACAGTATAATATTATCTATTAATGTTTTACTATGGGTGGTGTTGTTTATTCTGGTGGGTTAATTGATGTGGGGATGCAGTGAGTTGGAAAGTAATATGTCGTGGAAATGGGTGGGTTGTAATATATCTATATTGTAATCTCCCATTAAAAGAAATGGATTTTCTCTCTCCAAGAATTTCATTAACACATTGGTCGAAGTTATCAAAAAAAGATTGAATGTCGTTTTGTGGAGGACGGTAAATGGTACCAAATATAATATTTTTCTCATTATCATTTAAGATTTCAATAAATAAACTTTCTGCTCCCTGAATGCGCAAATCAGTTCGAATTTTAAATCTAATTTAATTATTAACGTACATGGCAACCCCACCTCCTATGCCACGCTCTCTGTCATTACGAATAAAATTGTAATTTTCAATGCCAAATAGGTCCGGGAAATTGATGTGCAACCATGTTTCTGTAACTCCTATAACGGAAAATGGAAAATCATTAAGGGAACTTAAGAATAGTTCAAACGTTTCAACATTTTTATTTAAGCTTCTTGAATTGAGATTGATTAAACTTAAATTAGCACAGATCTGATTTGCCTTATTAAAAAAAAAAATGACTGTTAAATTCATTGATAGTGAAGTACTGGCTTGTGTGGTTGACCAGCTGTTGGTCATCTATTCCAAAATCAAATTCCATTTACAATGAGTGACATTACCTGATAGCAGCATATCATGGTGCAACGGGAAGTGCAGTGCACATCGTATACACCCCGTGTATACGATGAGATGCATCGGTGCGTGATATCATGTGCTGTAACAGACTGTGGTTGTGCATGTGCATGTGTGTAAATGTATGTGCGTGTGCGTGTATGTGCATGTGCGTGTGAGTGAATGCAGTAGTCATTTTTCTAATTTCTGCTTTCCTTTTCATATAGATGTGTACAGTTTATGTGTCTGTTGGGGGGGGGGGCGGTAGCTCTCAGTATAAGCTCTTGAAATTTTTTCCTTTGTTTGTTTGTTTTTTTAATTTAAGCGATCTCCTCTCTGTGAAGTGAGCTGTGTCAACACAAACGTGTGATATATTTTCGAAATAGTAAGCACCTACACTGAGAATTACTTGGATCATGAATTTTGAGTTGTTGTACAAGTCATGATGTAGGCCCTACACCCATGACACAATGACCACCTCATAGAACTTAAAATCATAGGTATATTTTCACCACAATATACAGCTTAAAATGCGTAAGTTTATATTTCATGTCTATTATTCGCAAAGGAACAGACGTAGGCCTCCGGAAGCTTCGAATACGTCAGTTGAACCCACACGAGATGGGCAATTGCAGATGAATCCTTTAGAAATCTTTGCTTCTACTCCGAGAACGATTAGACATGTTCCACTTGACTCTGTCGGTATCGACGCTGAAGCAGGCGACCACATCTACCAGGATCCTGAGGGGGTAAAGAAGGAGGCTTCCCAACCGTCAAGGACGGAGCAAGTCTTCCCATGCACAACTTTCGCGCAGACCAACGTCAATACCGCGGTCAGTACCTTTCTGACCTCACCGAGTATTCCATGTTGTCGAGAAAATAATAGCTCCCATGAAACTTCACTGGATGAAGCAGCGAGCTGTTGTAAGAACTGTAACTACCAGGATGTTGATCTTGATCCTCAAAGAAACGACAGGCTGACCGATGGTGTTTATGGAGCCCATTGTGGAGCATGCTTGTATGATGACGAGTTTTATAATTCGCTGAACTTCGGCGTTAGGTCCGACAGCGTTTGCACTCGCAAACAGAATACAACCAGCAACAAACCATGCCCAAATCGAGTCAGAATTGTTACAGATTCTGATAAGAACACAGAACTGGTAGCTGAATATGCGCAATCATGTAGATATCCCGACCTTGCCATGTCCATTGACATCTGTGAAGACAACGATTATAATCACATTAATCATGCCTCCCACAGGGACCTTCCCCCAAGTTACACCCTTGTTTTCTCGCCTTCTACTCCGAGTTCGCAGCACAATGTTTACTCTCACAAAAAGTATCCAATGCCCTCTTCCAATATAAGTTCCGTTAAAGCGTCACCTTCTGACGAGGTAGTTTGCTATCAATTGGATCCAGAGGACAGTAACGAAATTGATACCCACAAGGAGCCACATTTCCATGGCGCCTTCGACTCCGACGAATATAGTCTGCTAAATCCAGAAAAATATTCTCTAGATATTCTTCCTCCAGAAGTGAAAGAAACAGATAGTTTCAATGAGCCTCAAGATTCCGTGAAACTGGTTGGTTTCGCCTCAAAGCCCCAAAATTGCGAGGAACTGTACGCACGGGTGAACAAAGAAAGTGGGGCACTTTTGTCGCCAAAAGCAGTAATGAGTGAGGGGATGTATGCAGAGGTGGACAAAGAACGTAAAACATGTGCTGATACAAAGCCAGAATTCTCTGAGGATCTGTACATTAATGTTACAAACAAATAAATTCTATATAAATGAGTACGAAGTGTAGGGGATACTGAAACATGTTATGTTGCAGACGGAATCAGCTGTATATATTTTTTTCATGTTTTCCCTAAATCTTGTCCCATTTCAAATATCCATTTAACGTTCTTATACTTCGGGAATAAGTTCAATGATAGATGTTCGACCTTACCAACTCAAGTACTGTTTGAGCTTTCAGCATTTGTGCTGTCTATTTCCCCCCTGTTCATTAGATTAAGTCAAGGGTATATCATCACATGGTGGTTATTGTTCTTAGTAATGAAATGATTCAACAAACGAGTGATCTTGGAACAGCAACAACAAACCTTTGAACCCTTTTATTACGCGATGTTTCACATGTTAATGTAACCTCTTGTATAACATCACCACAGTAAGTGTAAGATAATAAATAGAAAAAAAGTAAAAGACGTAATGCAAATGTGACAAGGGCAGATGAATGCTATGGAGGAGATAAGAATCCATGCCCGGAATTGTTTTTGCATAATATAAAAGACATATTACACTGTATACTGTAATGCCAAAGGGATGAATTTAATGATAACTGGAACTTATCAGAAAGTCCGATGAGAAAATCGTAACATTTACAAATCTACTAAGTTACGCATGAAACGCCCCTTTGGGTAGATGACAGCGATGTCAAACGTGATGATATTGCAAGTCTATTACATGTATCATAAAATCGCATCAACATGAGCTATCCATCATATGCCCTTCTGTACAAAATGTCGCTCGATACCTTGCAAACAAATGTTATACACACGTTAAACGGACTGTACAGTAGTGGTTGAGGTGGGGAGTCATGTTTTGAACATTTCTAAGTGAGATAATGAGAAACCTCTTATGAAATATGAAATAGCATGTGATTGTAAGGAGGATTCAACGTTTATTTGATGAAAATTGGTTTTCAAATGGCTGAGATATCCCCCAAAGTGATAATGATTAATAATAAAAGGCGACATGCCCCACCTTTATTAGGATCTCTTTGTTTCACCTTGCTTTTGGATATTTCAGCCATTTCAAAACCGATTTTCATCAAATAAACTTTTATTACCCCTTAGAATTGCATGCTCTTCGGCATTATTATCATAGAGTGGTTTCTGAGTATCTCGCAAAACGTTAAAAGCTAAATCCTCACCCCGACCAGAACTGTACACACCCTTTAAGATATATGATATGTATATATGTATGTATGATATTATGTAAATATATGAAGATTTTGTTCGCAAAAACCGATAAGTCCACATTTGCCAAATGGAGATATTTGCGATTAAAGTTCAAGAAAGATAAAGAGAATAATAAGAAAATTTTTGCTTCTTTTGACCATAACTTCAAAGATGTACCTTTATATGTAGTGACCAATATATCATTTAAAAGGTATTATTTTATACTTTATGACAGAGACCGTAGTTCAAAATCTTTTAAAAAAATGGACTTATCGGTTTTTGCGAACAAACTCCTCATATATATGTACATTATTAAGTAATTTAATGTTTTTACTTATCATCACAGTAGTATAATTATCTCACACCTAAGCAAATGACATGCACTAATGCATTATTACGTCTCATTGAGTCTGCGCGTAATTACTTCCTTGTAAGTCTCAGCTTTGTTTGACGACTTCACAGTTCAATGTATTTATGCCTTTATGACTGCACGATTTAAAAGTCATTGTACTGAGTAATGCTTATATGTTTCGTACTAAGCAAAGACATTACGTAAAAAGTAGATTACTGAACATTTACAAACTATTGATCATGAATCAATAAATGAATATTGCAAACAGAAATCTATTCTATTTCTAGTATGCAAGATTACCAAATATGAAATAAAATATGATTAGGAAAAATATGCCACAAAATTTTTAAAAGAATGATTATGACGGTCTTATTGATACCTCATTGCACCAGTATGTCATAATTTATGCAGGTTATAATCTGTCATTGCGTCTAAAGTATAGTAAAAGAAGACATTGATGAAACTAGTCTAAAGTAAGTTGGTTTGCCTATTGTGCAAGGAAAAAACAACAACCATATCACGATGAATACTGTATGTGATATTACCTAGTGTAACCATTAAACTATGTGTTAATGTAACCTACACAATCTATTCGATGAGTGTTGGTTTCAAGTTTAGTTTAACGCTTATTATATTAATGATTAAAAAGGAAAAATTAAGCAGATATCTACCGATCCTGATGATGTAGCTTTCCATTTTAAGAGTTGTCATTTTGAAAAGAACAGAGGAACTTTGTCACGGTTGTTTGTAGATTGATCTAAAAGTACGTATTGACAATAAAAGCAAATGACTTTGTGCTGTGGTAAAATCGAAAGGTAATCATAACTTGGGCCAGTGGCGGATCCAGGGGAGGAGGGGGCGTACGGGGCGCCCCTATATTATTTGTTCAAATAAAAGCAATAAAAAGAAAAAAAAAATGAAAGTTCGCTCCTCCCCTTGTTTTATTTTGCGCCCCTTTAATGACTGAAAGGTAAACCAAAGTACTGTCCTCTATTGTTCTATTTAACAACTATAGAATACTGATTTACAGTTTCAAGATTTACAAGTGTCTGACTGATGTGTGGACGGGCAAAGAGGGATGAACACAAACTTACAGCATATCATTACTTTTCACAATTTATCCCAAACCACACGATGACACCGTAAGGTGCAGCATATCAGCAACAATCAAAACGTCAAATTAGAAATGATAAAAATCGCTAGTTGGTGCTATATATACACATGAAAACAAGTTCGTGTCAATGTTACAAGAGTAACCCACTTACCATCCTTACGGGAACATGGAGAATGCAATTTTCTTTTTTGAATGTTTGGAATCATTGTGGATTTCAGGTAGAAATTCTTCGAATACAATACCGTATGTCCCCCAAAAAATTACAACGGGACCCTCCGCAAGTATATATATCTTTAAAAATATTGAATCAAACTAAATACAAAGTCAGGGTATAAAAACATAACCCATTGCCCACATCTTAGAGAAACCCCCATTCGATTTGCTTCAGAGGTCAAAGAGAAATGAGGAATTTTGTAGAGGATGTCAGGAATCTCAAGTCTTCCCTCAAGTTCTGTCTATTGTATTCACACACAAGATCATCGAAGTGCTAAACTTGGAACAATCAGACTCATATGACATGCTTTACAACAATCCACATTTCTCTGTGACCGCTTAACCGAATCGAATAGGGTTTTCTGCAAAATAGAGCTAAAATGTCGTATTTTAAGACTCTGAAGTAGCATTTAGACAGTTTAATCATATTGGGTGTTATCAATGCGAAAATTTTCGGATTGTATTTTTTTTGGGGGGGGGGGGGGGCGGGACATAATGTTGATTTTGATTGAATATTGGACTGCTTTCAGTGGTTTACAATAATTCCATGAACATGTAAACAGTTCGAATTGAGTTAAAAATCAAACAAGCAGCAAACTCCAGGAAAATTCGAATACAGTATTTTCGGACTGGAGTATGGAGAATCAAATTTAGCCCTTCATAACCTCCCAGCTCTCCTTCGCATTGATCCCGTCAACCGGTTGACAGGGGTACGGGGTCAACTCGTCAGGCAAGATTTAAATATTACAGCATCATCTCAGGGATGAAAGTGCTGAAGAATTTTATTCATGGATTTCTCTACAGACCTCATAGATACTAAGTATGTAGGTGTGAGGAATGACAAATAGAATCACATACAGAGTATTTCAAACTCAAATAGAGAAAGCGGCTACCAGCACAGTAACAGGCCAAATGAGAGTATTTTCCACAATACAAAAGCTGTAATGGTATATCCTGCAAGGTCTTTAAGACTTCCAACAAGAGAACCTGATTGTACCAGTGAAGCAAAGCCGAAATTTTGAAAGACACTTTATTGAGGAAGAGCAACCATATATAGGATAAGGGTATGAAAGCAGATATACCGTACACTGCAATCAACCGGTTTACGATTATACGAATGTGAAAGTACCGGGGAAGAATCCGGGGGAAGAATATCTACCAATAGCTGTCGGCAATGCACCAACATCTTGCCTGTGTAATTCATTCTAAAATGGTTGCTCAAATTCCTGTGGTATCGCTTTCTTTTTGCTCGGGAATTCAGCGTGCGTCACAAAGCAATTCTGTTTGTAGGAGCTGTCAGTTTCCACACGTACATTGTATAGGCTCACTCAAGGAGTGGCCGTGTTAAGCGGATGTACATGCGCAGTCCCATCAGGCGCACTTGTGGGTTACTCATAAGAGTGTAATCTCTTTGCTCCCCCCCCCCCCCCCCACATACACACTTGTGACATATTTTCCTGTTTTCTCCTGTCAATTATCCTGTCAATGATGCCTTTTGTACCAGTTCTTGCATCGCCATCTCTCCATGAAGCAAATGAATTTAAATGTATGGATTTTTTACAAACATAATGTGCACGCAGGCGCGCTCGCGCGCGCGCACACACACACACACACAAACAGAACAAAACTTAACCTTATTATGACTCAGTTTGCTGCATCAAGTTATCTAACACTATTCACTGATGTCACTTCCCCTTTGGAAGAATATCATATGTCTATTGCTGTCTATTATTGCAAAGAAGCAGCAAAAAGAGTAGCAAGAAAACAGGGGTTAAAGGGTATTAAAGAAAAAGAACAGTAGACAGAATTCATGTTTGCTTTATACGTGCAGTATTTCTTTTATTGAGACAAGAATATGTCAAATGAATTTTCTTAGAATGTATATATATATTATAAATCATAAAATAAAGCAAATGCATAACTATCATAGAAAGACACATACACTTGTCTCTTAATATTTCATATAAGCACAAATAAATTCTGTAGGCTTCTATAAACTGCGAATGTTTCAGTAATAATGCCTGTAAATGCTAAGAAGTCTAAACACAATGCAGCACAATTATTCCCACTATCATGTGACATTAGGGTCATTTGCCTTCACCACTTTTTAAAAAAGTATCTATAGTATAAGGTATGATTAAAATCCCACCACATGTTAACTATGAGTCGCACAATTTGCATTTATATGTTTTCAATAAATACACCAAATTATAATACAGTGCACTCCCGTTACAACGAACACGGTTATAACGAAATTTCGTTATAACGAAGTAAATCTTCTGGTCCCAAAATTATCACCATTAAAGTCTATGGTACAAAATTTGCTTATAACGAACACGGTTATAGCGAAATTTCCGTTATAACGAAGTCTTTTCCGAGCGCCACAGACAAAGAAAAACAAAAGAAATGTGCTACGTTATAACGAAATGCGAATTGATGTCGAAAATACGGAGCGAAACAAGCATTATTTTATAGCGTCTCTGCATTGGTGAACGCTTCACATCACTGTGTGTGTTTGCTCCTTGTGTCACGCACAGTTTCTGAGGGGAACTTGCGTTAATTATTGTAATACAGTTATCCCATCACATATAGCTTTCGAGTGTATGATGAGTATTCAGCAAACAGAATATGATATACGTACATGGTTTCCTTGTTTTCGTTATATTGTATTTGTTCGGTTATAACGAAATTTCGTTATAACAAAAGAAAACTGCCGGTCCCGAGCATTTCGTTATAACGGGAGTGCACTGCATAGGGTAAGTTTAGGTGATATCCCGGATGTTTAAACTGAGTAAGCAATAAATGAAGACAATCCCATAAATTCATTTGTTGTTGTTGTTCAACAGGTTAGCAAGTGTATTATATTGACTTATTTTCCCCAAAAGTAATGAACTATCAATATCAATCATTTACTGAAGTATTGTGACAAGCTGACTCCATACATCAGATATGCATGAAGATGTTTTTTAATTGGAGTGTCACTTTTGTCATCCACAGGAGTATTTGATCTAGCACAACGATGCTTCCTTTCTTATTCAGAGGAATGTCTAAAGTTTGACTACAACTATACCTTAGTCACCTTTTTTAGGAGAAATCCTAGCTATTATTGTCCTTCAGTGCACATGAAACATTCTAATCCACATTACACAAGACTGTTTGGAAATATCACCATCATCACATGCCAAAGAATATATCAACAAAGCCTTCAAGTATATACCTGTATGTAGTGTAATATCTCTTCCCCATTCCATAAACATTGTACCTCCATTCCAACCATACCGGTACTGAATGTCACAAACTTTCTCATTGAAATACAGATATAAGTCTTGGGAGTGCAACTGATTGTACATTACAGGTGCTCATTTGTGCAAGAGGCACTAAACAGAAAGCTAGTGATGCACAGAATATGAATTTTGCATCTTTAGCTGGCTTTGCAACATGCTCTGGAAACTATAAAACCTTAACACCTCTGATGTGATCATCTGCTTTGCAGTATACATGTACTGCATTAAGTAGGCATATCACCAAAATTTAACTGGAAAACCTGAAAAATAGTCAACATTGATGTCTACATGTACCACATAAAATGCTTCCTGCAAAGACTGTGAGAACTTTTACAACATCATGAATAATAATTGACAAGCTGACAGTTTCAATGTGCTTTGAGTTTCTGCTTTCTTACCCTGTACCCTCTTTAAAGTAAAGACCTTTCGAGAAATTACATGATGGATTTGTATAAAGCATCCTTGTAGTACGTAGCTTTGGAGACTGAACTACATTTCCCCGTCAATTAAGACTTCCCATTTCCGGCAAGGCTTTTCTCTGATAATGCAAATCTTCCACTATAATACTAGAGTTTTGTTATAATGACGATACTAGCTCTGCACATACTTCTTAGATGGGTACAGACGCACTGAGAGTGCTAACAGGATGAAAAGTAGTAACGAGAAGACTCACATAAAGGTATTTTCACAGGAAAGCGTATACATACTGACCAGGTGGTGGCTTGAAAAAGATGCAATCTTAAGCGCTTTTCATTACGGGGGGGGGGGGGGGGGGGGGGGGGGGGGGACATTCACAGAAAGAGCCTGACAAAATTCACTGAGTGTAACATTGCATAAAATCCTACAAAATCTGCTCAAGGGAAAATTATCGTCATCGCAGAGAATCTGCCGAAGAGCCAAAAAATTTAGATGTCGCTCGACGTGTCACTGCGGATGTCAAAGTCGCCTTCGTCTGACCCAATGACGTAGTCAAATTCTATGGAGTCGATGTCCACATCTGGTACCTGTGGTGGGCGAGAACAAAAGTACAGGCAAATTCTCATAAGACAGCTATAAATTCTCCCTTCACACAACTGTTCATGAGCATAATGGGCAAAATACACTATTAAGGTGAAAACATACATCCATGGACAAATATATAATATATGAATTTTTCTGAATGAACTTTGAAGAAACATTACCTTGATTCATCAATATCAGGCATATTTTTTTCCCAGAAAAAGGAAAATAACAGAGAAAAACTACCCCCCCCCCCCAAAAAAAAAAAAAGAGAAAGAAGAAAACTACAAACCTTGAATAGTACATGTTTGTGCAGGTGAAGTAAGAGGAAATCAATTTCTACTGTGGATTTTTCATGATTACAGCCCAAGATATGGCAAAGCAGGAGGAGGACTGTGCATTAAATGTGGTTAATTCCATACAATGTTGCTTTCTATCACAAACTAACGGCAGCAAAGTTGTATAATTGAATAAAATGGGGGAGGGGTGGGCTGGACTGGGATTAACATTGTTCTCTGTGAGTGTGCTATCATGGAAATTATGGGCATGTGTATATCAATTGGCCGACTGACATAAGAATTTGATAGGTCAGAGTTCTAACTGTTCCATTGTGTGTGAGTTTAATGTGCATCTTTGTGTTTGATGTTGCTGTGTGTGAAAAATTATTTATAATGACAACAGTTACTGAAAAGGTTTCTCCCATGCCCCTCCCTCTAGCTTTGGGCTGGACTTTTTGATACAGTACAGTGCCTAATTTGCATTTTATTTTTTAAACTCAAACCCTGATGTAAGGAACTGAATGCAGTGTATACATGTACACCTGTAAGATTTCATTTAGACCACAGTTGTTTCAATAGATGTGATGACTTTAATTTGGGCACTTTCTGCTCCCACTGACAAAAGTGTGGACCATCACAGTTCACTTAAGTTTCATTTATGTCTCATTTTGAAAAGTGTTGGATTGCTGTGGATGTGCTTGTGTGTGTGTGCATAATTATGAAATAGATATATGTGGGATGACAATTGTATTCTAAACTTCTGTTACATTGTAGCATATACACAATATTCTATTGAAAGTTAGCCTTGTAAGTCACAGGATTAATGCCATTTCTGCTCTGTTTTCCTCACAAACACAAATAATATATATTTGGTACATGTACGTGTACCTGCATCTATCTGTCATCTCTGTATTTGATCATATTATACTCCCATGAATAAATTTTGGAACATTTCTGGAACTGTGAATATCTGCATTTTCTGTAATAACAGTTTAGTGGGTCTCAGTCACACCATGACAGTAAATGCGCAACAATCCTGGCTGTCAATCCTACCAATCAAGAACTATGAAGGATGCTTATGCATCAGTTTCTATTCTCTCACAGAGATCACTATCCACTGCAGTCTGCAACACACACTGATATACAGGAAGGGCTATAATTATGTCTTCCCCTGTACACAAGGTTACATGAAGAGTTCTTGCTATGAAATTGTTGTAGTTGTCATCACTTCAAATGGTTTTAATCCTCCCAATCCATTATTATGTGCTTCTTTATTATATATTCAGCTTCTTTTGTCCGATGTATCAATCAATCATCTGATTCACTAATCACCAGCCGCCTCTGAACACATTTTCATAGATACGAACATACATCATTTCTCAGCATTTGATAAGATGAAGATGTCAACCTCTTAATTAATGACCCTTTTGTCAAGATTGTAAAGAAAAAAAAAGAGTAACTAGGTTTATTTCCTGGAGGTAAAATTTGGCAAAAGTCATCAAACTTATATCTTCTGTCAATACGGACAGAGATCTTGGGCCGACAAAAACTTTCCTTTAAAGGTCACCATGGAATATTGAAACTTTACTTTGGGTTTTCATCAAAGAGAAAAAAGTAAAAGTGTTTACTATTCTTTTTTCCTAGTCAGATGTTAAAATGTTTCACATGACAATGGGGGGGGGGGGGGTGGTGGGGACATGAGAGGGTGAAATTGATTTTAATGGGGATGGCTAGTAACCGATCAGTGGGAATCTGTGGGAATGCTGAGGGATGATTGTTCCAATCCTTGTGGGACTCATTTAAGAGTACATTATATATCTACTGTTGTGTGAAAATTATTTGCTTCAGAACGGTCTCATATTCAAGTAATGTGCAGATTAATGCCCCGTCACTGACCAGGCACCTAACCTGGAAACATTAAACTGCACATTACTTGAATATGAGACCATTCTGAAGCAAATAATTTTCACACAACAATAGATATATAATGTACTCTTAAATGAATCCCACAAGGATTGGAACAATCATCCTCCAGCATTCCCACTGATTCCCACTGATCAGTAATACTAGCCATCCCCTTTAAACCACTGATATCATTTTGATAGAAGTGATATACTTGTAAAAACAAAAAGACATACACGCACACACACACAGAGGTACATTCATACAGAAATATACATACTGGTATAAATCATCATAGCATTTTGACACCATTGGAAAGAGGTCCCCCTCCCTTCTTGGCTTCTTCCACTACTGGAGACAAATGAAATGTCTAAGATTCCTGTGATTGTTACATTCTATGTACAGCTGTACCCCCAAACTGGCAGCTAGCTAGGAGTCAATGCCAAAAGTCTGAAACACTCATTGCACTCAGCTTTACCCTCACTCTGATCTGACCTGTGACACGCAACATTCCATTCATGCACTTCATTGCACAGATGACAACATGGAAGATGTCAGCACTTCAGAAATTTTATTATCACTAGGTCTTTGATACATACATGGCAGCAAAAAGATTACTGGTAAGTACATGTATAAAGTGTAAGCATATCAGCAACCACAATCTTGTTTGAAGATAAAAGTATTGCGCTATCTCGTCATATAAAAAAGGAAGACAAAACAAAATAATTCTCAAAAGTAACCACCTCATGTGAAACACTTTTCCTTTCTCATATTGTGACTCATTCACTTGCAAATAATGAGAAAATGTAGGAACACTGAGAAACAGTGTTTATTTCATTTTGTATATGAGCACACATATCTGAACACAAAATATATCACACTATTGTATTAATGTTAGTATTCTGTCAAGAAATCATCAATGAAAATCCATATCACAAAACATCTTTACAGATCATACTGATTCAACAAAGTACTGCACTTGAGAAATGATGATTAAAATACAATACTTGGTGCAAGAACGTTTGAAGAAAGATAACACATTAATGCCAATCTACATTGCAAAATATGTGCCAACACACCAAAATCCATCAATTCCACTACTTAAAGATTACAAAGGTACAGTGGGACCTTGTAATTAAGGATATGTACATAATCATAACAAAGTCCTTTTTGAAAAAAAATAAAAAATGTAATCTGGCTAGTTCAAGCTCTTTATATTTTTTTTTCAGTAGCCTGATAGAGTGAGAAACCCGATAAAACAAGCAAATTGTCACTGTTATAGATCATCAATACATTTCATTGTTCACATCATGAAATGCATTGCATAATCCACTTTGTACATGTATAATACACAATGCATAATTGAGAAGTGTGGAGAGCAAGAAGACAAGAATATGATTGGACTGACATGACAGCAATACAAGAGAATATAAATTGACAGTAACAGAATATTACAACACCCCAAATCACCAAAACAATCTTGAGCAAATTGTGTATGAAGACAAACACAAAATGCACAGCATTATTTATTGACCTGTTTAAGTTGTACAAACACTGCAAACTTTATCCCTCTTTGGAACATCACATACTGGTACTGTATTAAGGGCCATTCACTTGCTAAAATTGCACAAAATGCATGCTTGAAACTGATAGTCTGGTGAACAGTTCAAATTTGTGTACATCTGTGCATTTAATAGCAACTATGATTTCTTTCATTATGAACACTCTGTTAAAGCCTTTAAATTTTCCTTAAAATTAGGTTTATGTCATCTACAATATACTATGTAAGAAACAACTTTGAAACAACATACAATTTCTCTGAAAAATCACAGGTTCCAAAGACATCCAAACAAATATACAAACACACACAGGCTGTATATGCACTTAACCAACAATGCAGTTTAAATTTAACCCAAACAAAAATGCTGACAAATACAAAACAAAGCTACAGCATGTATACATGTAAAACCTTCAGTTTGCTTCAAAATGTGACTTATACTTAAATATTCCAGGTTCAGATGGCATAAATGTAGCACTGAATGTCTCAAAAACAAACATAATATTCATTTCAGAAATGATTATATAAAAAAAAAAAAGAAGCAGAAGAAGAGGAGGGGGAGAAGAGCATGACAAGGAGAGGTCAGTCAGCAGCTAACACATGGGTAGCCCTACAGACCATGGTAGTGGAATGGCAGTGCTGATTAAGATGGGGGATGTATACCAGTGAAGATGCCCTTACACCAAATTGATAGTGTTGCTGGGTGTCCTCGTGTTCTTTCACCTTGATGCCTATATGTACTGACGCCTTGAGGTGAATGGTTGGGAGAAACGTGCTTACAGACTGTTGCAGGGACTTCAGGGAGCCAGAGCTAAGTGCTTTGTTCATTGCCCTCTTCCAGATTTCACCTGTTTCTAGCGGATGACAAATGACTTTTCTGTGCCTTGTGACTGGGGAGCAACTATTGGGATGCAGTTTTTGGTCTGGTTTCTCTGTAAGCTGATACCCAGCGATGAGGGTGCCTAAAGCCATGGGAAGACCTTTAAATGTTCCTGTGTACGGCTGCTGGTTGCTTAGTCATTGGGATGGAGGCTCGCTATTAGCGTAGCTGTGGTCCTGTCCGCATGGCAATGGTGATGGGGTCTGTATTTCAGCGACATGCCCATTCGATGTAGACTTGTAAGAGGCCAAGTATGTCCTCGCACTGCTTGGTACCTGGGCATTGTGCAAACAAAGGAATGAGGGCAAGGATTCATTCTGGGGCTGGCTGTCGCTAGAGATACCATCCACTTTAAAAGGTAGGGGTGGGGCACCAATTCCCATGGCAAGAATTTCAAGATAAATCTCATGCGTAGCGCACGGCACGCACACCTTTGTAACTTGATGCTCAGCCACAACATATGATCAAAAATCTACAGCAAGCTTATCGTGTAATCAGCAACCCAGAGGCTCAAATGACTCAGTCACTCAAATAAGACCATTGTAACAGACAAAACACCTGTACTATCACCAACAATCATCAATCTACAAGTTCATATCAACAACAAGAATTTGAATACAATGCAGCACTCACAAGGTCAGCCTCCCTCTCTCTTTTTATCTCTCTCTGCATCTTAAATCTGTTTCATTCCTTGTCAGAGTTGTCATACATAGCTATGCAGGGAATAATTTTCCAACTCATATTTGATTAGCAGTTTCAGCTGATGAATATTTCGAATGTTATCTTGTACACTTCTATGCAAAAAAAAACCTGCTACACAAAAGTTAGTTTGTGTAGCAGTTGTGTAAAAATGCATAGCAACTTGCAATGCGATACCACGAAAATTATTCCCTGCTATGTATACATTCACCCTACAGCACTAATCATTTTGCATACAATTACTGTGAATATATATGATGCCTATCCCTTACACCTTTTTTTTTTTTATGCATGAGGTACTTGTCATCCAAAGTCATTAGTATCTTGACAGTACATATTTGAAAAGAGAATGAAGAATATTACCCATTATGTATTCCAGAGTAAATTCAGCGAGTTTGATATCAGAAAATAACTGATGAAAAGTGCTTGATAAAAAATCATAACACGTGTAGTGTGACAAGTATATTACTCCAAATATCAGTATGCTTAAACTATGCAAGTGATTGAAAGAATGCCTTCTTTATGCCTTCATGCAGACCTTTGCAACAGTATCATGTGTACACATGGACAGCACAACTGAAATGGAAAAAGACTGTGCTTTAAGACGGTTCTGTTTCTATTTCCCCCCCCCCCCCCATTTTGCATTTTGTTTTCTTTACGTTTACTTGATTGGCCAACAATTACAATGTATTGTCTGCTTAACCCCATATTTTCTTCTGGCATTTGAATTCTACATTTCTGATCACTTTAAAAGAGTTACAGATTTTTGAAGTGTTAATCTTCTCTTAACCCTAAAAGGGCGGGGGGGGGGGGCGGAATCTGCCCCCCCCCCTCGACGTTTCGCACTATAATTCTGTAACGCGAGAAGGCCTCGTCGCGAGGCTTCTTGACTTTCTTCGTTCAAGTCTCGCGCAACTCGGGTGGAATCCATCCCCCCCCCCCGGTCTGAGCATAGCCAAAAAAGCCCGGCCCCTTTAGGGTTAACCCTAACTAGGCTGTATCATCTACCTAAATAGCCCGGCCCTAGTTAGGGTTTTAAAAACAAATACTAATGGGACTCATTTGAGTATCATCTCTATAAAACACAATTCAATCAACCCCTTCCCTTATTCGGTAGGTACACTATACATGTACATGTATGCATGCTTCTGCACACTGTACCCTGCATCAACTAAATCCTTATCTACGTTGGCCCATGGACAGATTTTTTTTTTTTTTCTCAATGTATGATTATATTAAAGCTGTGATCATGCTTTACTTCTCCATCTGATACCAAGAACTGAAAGTAACTTTACAACCTCTTTCTCAAGACTAGAAATATTGAATACAGACTCTGGCATTTGCTCAACGAGCACAGTGTCGAAAATGATACTGTGCAAATAGCAGTGTGCAAAGAATACAAACAGTCAGTTCGAGACAATATTGTGATCACAGACAATTCTACACTTTGCAGTGCACAAAATGTTGAGGGAAAAG